>OU015501.1:95389137-95516637 GCA_907164885.2 Dolomedes plantarius
GAGTTTATGCACAAGAGAGCAAAGAGTAGTACCTGCCTAAATTTGTTTATCATTTTGATTAAGACGGACTTTTCGGCAGACTCTCTTGGATGCCAAATCGGGTATCTATCAGGGCTTCATTTCAAACCCTGGTTCTCTTCGATTTACCTGGCAACCCTACCAGCAGATACTTATCGCCAATAAGAATTTCGGTAGGCGCTTCATTTCCTTTTTCGGTAGACCACTGGGTTACACTTATTTGGACTACACAAATTTTTCGGTGATGGTGTTCGTGGCGCTGCACTTAAAGTAATTTTTTTACATAAAAATGACCATTTTCGTTTATTTTCAGCGCTTTTTTTTCTTTTTTTGGGGAGGGGGGGTAAGTGTACTGATTTTGCAATGAATAACACTACCGTTTTTATTTATTAGAATATAGATATATCCATAGCATAAAATAAAATACTTCGAGCTTCGAGTGACAGTTCTCTTTTAACGAATTGAGTCTTTAATGGATTTTAATAAGTGTTTAACAGATTAAACACTAAAAACATATCATACCTTTTTATATTTCTATACCAGTGGTGGCCAAACCCTTTGGCCACCCCTGCTCTATACAGTCAAAATATTGTTATTAAAATATTGATTTACATTGAATTATATTCGTCATTTTTAACAGTATTTATTCGCATACTTTATACCTAGTGATGTATAGAACAATATAGAATGATTCGAGGAAATAAAATAAAAATATTGTTGGCTGCAAATAAATTTCACATAGCTGACCAACGTAGATGTAAAGTTCTAACACCCATTGATATGAACCATATTCATATTTTCCGAAAACGCTTCATAAAAAAAAAAAAAAAAAAAAAAAAAAAAAGTCATCAGAGATTAAATTAGAAAGTGTGTGTTTGTACGTATGTAAATGTTGAGAGTATTTTAGTAGCTTTTAATGTGCTAGTAAATAGATAGTGTACTAATTATTTTCTTCATACAAGTATTCTGCGTATATCTTGTTTGTGATGCAAGTCTTCACCTTCACAGCTGCACTTGTTTAATGAAAATAAAAATGCTTTTTAGGATAATTTCATGTTTCAGTTTGAATAACAATTTTGCAGTCATATAATATTTTCTAAATTTTTTAAAGTTAGAAGAAAAAAAATATTTTTCTCGTTGTTGATTATTTTTCATAAACAGATAAAAACATTCAGATTCAGATCAATATTTAATTTTTTTCAAAAAAAATTACTAATAGCTTCGCAGAGGTAAAATTTAAATACAATCTGTTCCATTCACCCATGAGAAATGCCCACAAGAAATGCACTTTCTTTCACGTACCAAACATCGGCATCTATTTAGTCTCTGATAGTGCTTATATAATGTATCACTGTCACCGAGTACAATGAGGTAGGATACTTAGTAGGGATACTAAATTTTCGTATTTACGAAATACATGCGAATAAATGTGAAAATATTTTTTTTTCTACTTTTAGGCGAAAATTCGGGAATAAAAGGCTTTTAAGCGATATTAGTTAATAATAGTAATAATTTATTGAGATAATTACTCAACCAAGACCATTCACGGTCTTTAACGGAGAAATGTCACTGTTCGTCGGATTTCATCCGAATTTCACCCGAGCAGTTTGCTCGTATACCGGAATCGAACTTAAAAATCTAACAGTAAATTCAACCGATCAGCTTGCTTTCTCGACAGACTGTTCGTTATCCACTCAGAATAGATTCTTTGTTCTTTCACATGGGGTCTTAACGGCGCAAGCCAACTCTTTCTGAGAAGTCGTTTTCTTTCTCCCCCCCCCCCTTGTGTGGACACACTTTGTTTGCAGGTGGCACGTAGAAGGCCCCTTTTTCTCAGAATTGGGGAGAATAATTTCTTCCCTCGCATCTAAAACATATGGGGAATGCTCTCTCTCGCCAACACCCCCCAAGCACTGCCCTCTAGATCACAAAGCCTTTGCGCTGGATTCGTGACGTCACTGCTGTAGGCGATTCTCCTGACAACATCGTACTCGTTTTCAGCTGTCGTAGCGAGCGATGCGAAAAGAAATACGCACTAAACAGATAGTTATTTTCTAAAACTGATTATACTAGATCATTTTAACAGGAAAATGCAAACTTTGGAAATTGTATTTAACATTAGATGTCAAGATTTATTTTCTCTTCTATTAATTTTGCATTATAATAATAGTGTAAAAAAAAAACTATATCAAATTCGTAGTTGCCGAATAAATTAAAAATTCATCGATACGATACTTAATTTTTTTTAGCACAATGTGTGTTTGAAATTTTAGACTATATATATATAGCCAGCTATGGGCATTTTATAGAATACAATATTAGGTAAAGTGAAAATTTCCGTAATATCGCATACTTTTTTCTTAGGAATTACAAAATAATAAATATTATTTAAATAAAGTGTAAAAAAATGCAAATTGGAAAAAAAAAGATTTAACTAAATATCTGACTATAAAAATACAAAATAAAGAAAAGATTATCTTGATAGATAATATCTTTATTTTGTATTTTACTTTATCTTTTATTTATTTTGTATTTTATAGTACATAAAAGATAGTATCTTGTATTTTATGTTTATTCATAGATATTTTAATCTTAAAGCTCATGATCCAAATTATTATTAAGCGTTAATTCAATACCTAAAGCCTCATTCCCAAAAATATTTACAAGTGTAGCATGAAATCTTTTTGAAGACATGTGCACTAGTTGCACATTCAATGTCATCATTTGCAAAACCAACAATATTTCCTCCTTTATAATCGTAACATTCTTTTAAATGAATTTCATCAATCATAAGTGAAACATACAATTCTTGTTTTTCTAAAGTAAGTGCCCTATGCTTTGCATAGGCTAAAAAATTTGTATCATTAATTTCATTTAAAGGATTTACATTAAATTTAGCACTCAGTCTATTAATGGTTGTTGGATGAGGTAATGTAATATGCCCACTTTGTCTTATAAATTTATAAGCAGAAGGAGATAATAAGAAAAACATTGATGAAAATATTAAAGTTTCAGGTGAATAGCTGTACTTCTCTGGTTTAGTAAAGAGTAAAGTAAGCTGCTCTTTGAGGAACTCCAAATAAGATTTCTTATTATCTTCAACTACTGTATCTAAATTCTTTAACATACTTAAAATTAAGTCTACACAAGGATAGGGTTACTTTTGAGCTCATTTCGATTAATACCCTCAACTTCATTCAAAATATTATACAAAACATTAACATTTTTTATTAATAAAGGAAATTTAAATTTATTCAAAAAACCAATTTCTTCATATTTGTATGAAACACTTAATTGTAATTTTTCATTCACCTGCACAGAATATAACAAAGAAACATTTGAAAAATCAATCTTTAGGTTTAAAAAGCATATGCTGTTTTCACGATAAACAACATCCCAGAATTCAGCGGCGTTGAGGGGCTTTCTAGAGGGCAGTGCCTCAAGTGAGAAGGAGGCGTTGCCCTCGCTCGGCAGTCCGTCAGAGGCAAAGGTTGAAAAATTAGGTGCCCGTCTTATGGGTTCCTAATTTTTCAAAATCATATTTTTTTAAGAAAAAGAAAAAAAATCTGTAATATCATAATAGTGAGCCATCCATTTTTGAGTAAAAAATTAATTAATTTCTTTAAGAACTGGACTTGTAAGATATTATTTAAGATTTTTGGCCTTAAAATTAATGAATGTAACTATTTAAATTTCCAAAAGTTAATAGTTTTTGGTGCAAGCCAAGAATAGTGATTCTCTTCAAATTTATCTTTACTTATTAGATCAATATATGCAGTTAGGTAACATACAATAATTATAATACATACTTTCGTAGTCGCTGATACGCTGAAAAAAAAAATAAATGATCGAGGCACTGAGTTCAATTACATGAGTCACTAAAAACGTCTTTCTCTACGTCAAGCGCAAGCAAGTTAAATCGGTGAAGGATTTAATCAGAAGTATTTTTCTTACCCATCCTCACTCCTTTAATACAATATGAAACTTTTTGTCAAGATTTAAGACTTAAAAAACCCATTCTCCCTTTTTACAGTTGAAAAACAGATGCCAGTTAAATAAAATGACTATCTCAAATATACAGAAGGTCGTTCGCACTTTATGGAAACGATTGTGTACTTTATTTCTGTCGTTTGCATTTTGAGATAAAAGTTTTGCAACTTCAGAATAATTGCCTACTTCTGTTTTGTTTTGATTGGAATGTAAAATAAAAGATTTATTTTGAAAATGGCCCATAAAATTGATAGATGGCTCGAAGGTTACGTAACTGTGCTTTCCGAGGTGAAATATTCGTATTAACAAATTATAAAGCGGTCTAAAAATCGCGGTTATGGCATTTAAAAAAAAAGGTATTTCTAATACATTAAATTTGAAAGGGAAAAAAGTCTAAGTGAAAGTAAAAATGAAAACATGACCTCGAAACCTCACCCTAAAACTGTTCGAACGCAGGTAAATATCGAGAAAGGGAAGTCTCTGATCCTAAAAAAAATCCGCCGCCTTAAAGATCCATTGAATCGAAACTAGGAATGTATTCTGGCACTGTAAGTAAAATCATTCATAATGATTTGAAGTTAAAAAATATGTTTAAAACTAAAGTTCATCTGCTTTTACCAAAGCATATTGCTGAAAGGAAAACAAATTGTAGAAAATTATATGTAAAACACTTAGCTGCTGAAAAATGGAAATTTGTGGTAACACTCGATGTTGCATGGGTATATTTAAGTGACAGTAATAAAAAAAGATCAATTTTATTTTGCTCAACTGACGGAAATGACCGTACGAAATGACTTTGTCAGTGTACAGAAAAGTTCCGAAAGGGATTCTAGATAGTTGCACGATTTTGTTACAACGGCAAATTAAAAATCAAAAAAGTCTCACGTAAAGCCAAAATTAATTCACTCTACTATCAGCAGAATATTTTAGAACCAATTTTTGAAGAAGAAATTTCAGCCTTATATGGAAAGGAAATTGATAAAGTTGCGCCTCATATGATCAAAACCTCAAGTCACACGTCTAAATCAACTGTCGCTTATTTAGTAAAGAAAGAATCAGAACCAGGAATAAAATGTATCCCATTTAATGAAATACCTGTAAAATAATCTGACGCTTCTCCAATGGACTTTTGCGCTTTCGGTTTATTAAAACGAGACTTACAACTAAATCAACTGTCGCTTATTTAGTAAAGAAAGAATCAGAACCAGGAATAAAGTGTATCCCATTTAATGAAATACCTGTAAAATAACCTGACGCTTCTCCAATGGACTTTTGCGCTTTCGGTTTATTAAAACGAGACTTACAAAACGGCATCCAAGAACACTGAACGGACTTTGGAAAACGGTCCAAGAGGAATGGGGTGAAATTGACATGACAATACTAAGAAAAAGTTAACTTTCATGGAAAATTCGAGCTAGAACTATTGTAAAGAACCATGGCTATCAGATAGAAGCAAATCGCCGAAAAAAAATACGACATTTATACATAAAAATTAAATTTCAAAATCGTTTCCATAAAGTGCGAACGACCTTCTGTACATCTAAACTCCTAATATCAATACAACATTTTGATACCAACATCTTGACTTAAAAAAGAAAAAATGCGAAATCACTGATAAAAAATAAACATGTAAAGAACGTAATTTGTTTTTTTAATGATTTTTTTTCTTGAAACGTCGCAAATGTGCTTAATATATATTAAGAATAATGATGCTACAGAGGCTATTCACACATTTTTTAGACGATGTATATTGTATTCACAAAACTAAATTACATAAAATTCTTGTGTTTTAAATGTTTTATTTGACATCCCTTATTCTGAACTATCTTTCGACACCACAATTTCCAGGATAATAATGCCTTTTGAAGTGTCAGAAGAGGTATTCTATCCCATTCCTCCTGAACAGCTTTCCAGAGTCCTGTAAGGGTTTTGGGACGACGTTTGGATAATGCAAATTTTAAAAGTCCGAAAGCACAAAAATCCATAGGTGTTACATCGGTAGATTTAGTAGGGATATCAGTGAAGGGTATGGCCTTGATACCAGTTTTTTGTTCCATTTCTTTTAGGAAATTTACAGTGGATTTTGATGTGTGACTGCTAGCTTTGTCCTGATGGAGTCTCACAGATTGATGGCACTGTGGGTAAAGCGATGGTATTTCATTCAGAAAAATTGGCAATAAAATATGTTCCTGATAGTATTTGGAGTCAATCTTGACATTTTTTTCCACTCTCTTTATTTTTAACTTGCCATTATAAGAAAAACCAGCAACAATCATGAATCCCTTAGAAAAACTTTAATTCGATTCTTTGAACCATGTACTTAAATTTTTTTCTCCCCTTTTATGATAATAAATGGCTTTTTTTTTGTTGCAGTCATTTAAATACACCCATGATTCATCTATTGTGACAATTGTTTTCCATTTTTCTTTGGATAAGTGTTTCTCATATAGAATTCTGCAGCGTGTCCTGCGTTCAGCGATATGATTTGGAAGAAGACGATGCACATAGCGTTTTTTCGCTTTCTTAAGATTTAAATCAACGTTTATCATTTTGTTTACAGTGGACACCGAGCATTTTAATGATTTTGCAACTGTCCTTTGACTAGGGGGATTTTCTTTTAACATTAAACAACGTACCTTTGCAATAGTCGAAGATGTCCGTTTTTTCCTTGGATACTTGTTTGGAATTTTTGTCCCACTTGAGGCTCCAATTTGACGATTTTTTCCTTTCTTGTTGACGATATTACCTATCGACGCTTTAGATATCACAAAACCATGACTCTCACATCGTTTTTGGATAACGGAGTATACATATTTCTCTTCGGAAAGAGCATAAATGTAGCCTTCGAACCACTGCTTTGTTAAAAACGCCATTTTGAATAAAAACAAAACTTTCAAGCCGCAGACGATAATTTTGACTTTCAAAAACATAGTTCAATTGCAATTATTTCTTTTGCAGCAAACGATTTTTTATTACCGCTTACCAAAATCGTCTAAAAATTGTGCGAACAGCCTCTGTATTTACACTGGCAGATAATTTAGAAAATTTTGATAGATAGATGTTTACATCTTCGGTAGTCATTAATTTCATTTTCACGTAAATATTTCCTCTCTTCCTATTTATTTCAGGCATTCTGTAGTCCCCCCTACACATGTATACATTCCAGAATGAGAAAATTTAATTCTAACTTTCTTAAAAATTATTAGGCCAGTGGCATCCATTAAATCGTTTCAAGGGGTTCAGAGAGCCATCTATTAAAAGCTTTCAACGAGAAGTTACAAGAAATTTCAAAGCCTCAGGGAAAAAAAAAATCTTTATAATTTTTTACTAACCTAATCTTTATCTAATATGTATTTTTAACGCTTTAAGCTGATCGTCTACATAAAAGGATTTTTTTCGCGCATGAAAAGTAGTATTTCACATTATTGAAATTCTGAAACATGGCTAATTTAGTCTAAAAAATTGATTTAACTTTTCATGTATTTTAAGCCGTAGCTGAAAATTCTTTGATGGAAGCTGAAAAATCAGAATCTAAGTATTTGTTTTAAAGCATAAAAACTACTTATTCCATTTTGATCACAAGAAAGCTAAAAAAAAAAATATTTCCAGAAAATAAAAATAAAAATTAATAAAAGAAAAGTGTCTATGGACTCAAAAAGACTTTTATTCCAGAAGAGTTTTTTTCAGTCCCAGCCCCCCAAAATACTGTTTTAAATTTTTCGATGTCCGTGTAAATTACGACACATATAAATATAAGTTCAGCGATCTATTGACAAAATACGTTTGGCGAGCGTGCGATCACGACGTACACAGATTGGCGATTTTCCGTCATCTAAGTCTTTGGCGAAACTTTGGCGAAACTTTAGCGCACGCTATTTACACCAATTATACTTCGACACAGTTGCTGTATTATTTCTCTACTTCGAGGTTGGACATTCGCGGCCATGGCGGGACTTAGAAGCGAACACCTCCGTAGAATGAAATTCGTGGAGGGGGAGAAATCTTTTTCTGTTTGTCATTGCTCTTTCCCCACTTCTACTCACAGAATGTATGGGCGTCTCTTTGAGGAGGATTTTGTCTGTGATTCTCTTTTACGGCGGGATCTCTTGGACTCGGTGTATTCTTTCCTACACCAGGGAGTTATAATTTTTCCTACACCAGGGAGTTCCTACACCAGGGATTAGAAACACCACATCTGCTATCTCTCCGCTGCTCGACTGTGTGGGATTTTTTTTATTTTCAACATTTTTTTAAATATACCATCATTGGACAATGACCGAAAGGTATGTTTAATTTTCAGTCTTATCATATTCAACAATATGATAAGACTGTAGGATGACAGAATATTATTATTTTTTATTTCCAAAGAATAAACTTTTCAAGACCTATTTGAAGATGTCTCAAAAAAGATATTTCATGAACAGCTAAGATTTAACAACGAATCACTCTTTGATATGCAAAACAATGAAACATTTTTTTCACTTGTCAACTACTAAAAAAAAAGACTGAATAAAATTCATAAAACATTGAACTACATTCAATTTTAATTTTTAATAATTTTCAAATAAATTATATAAATTAAGATTATATAATCGGGTAATTCCTGATTTTCAGGAATTATTCTGAATAAAAATTTTAGGTAATAGCAGAGATTAATATTTACTATTACCTGAAAATACACGAGAAAAGGGGAACAGTTAAAAATATCAATACTAGTTATACATGGAGAGCCAGAAAAAAAAAAGTGAAAGGGTAGATATCAGATCATATTATATATAAAGGTTAAAAACAATCTCATTAATAAAAATAAAAAGCATGTGAAAGAAAGGGTTCTACGAAAAACTTTGAAAATCTGCCGGTATTCCGATTCCGGCTCACTACTGGCGAGTTGCCCTGATTCACGGCGCTTTGCTGGCTGCGAGATGGGTACTTGACGGCCTGTCGGCACCAATTATTGCTCCCGTAACCGGCCCGTCAACCTCCGGTTACGCGACGGCTTTCTATCCCCATTGATGGCTTCGTCGCGGCTGTCTGACGGTTCGTAGTCGGATGAACGATGGCTCTATTCCTACCGGAAGCGGCCCAGAACTCGACGGGGTAGTCGCGGGCGAGAGGACACGACCGTGACGGAAACGATACTGACCTAATGCGCCGGCCCGGCAATGGAGAAATCGGCTAGCCGGAACCTTCCGACCCCGGCCCGATGCCTCTGTGTTTGTTGGGTAGTAAATCCACTCTGGCAGCTATACAAGCCGAAACACGGCGTAGCATCCAACCAATGAGGTCACCTATGACATCCTGCGGAAGATCACGCCATAATCTTTGCAACTGGGCAGTTAATTCACCAGTATTCTGGGACAGCTGCAGTTGTCTTCCAAGCATGTATTAGGCGTGGTCTATTGGCATGAGATCTGGTGACCTGGCAGGCATGGGAGTACGTCTTATCCTTGAACACATTGCTGGGAGAGTCGGCGCAGTATATGGACGAGCGTTGTCTTGCAGATAAATGGCACTTGCGACATATATGTATGCGATTTGATAGCAGAGGCTGTACAACTGACGTTAAAATCTCGTCCACGTAACTGCGTTCTGTCAAAGTCGGTTCAAGGACGACTAGAGGTGATCATGTGTCCTAACAAATCGCTCCCCATACTGCCACACCTTGTGCAATCGCCGTATTCCTCTCGACAGCAAATGCCGGTTCAGACCGGTTGCCTGGCCGCCTCCCAACGCGTATACGCTAGTCACCAGCATTGAGAGAGAATCGGGATTCATCGCAAAAGTTCACACACTTCCAGTCGGTCACACTCCAGCTTCCCCGAGGTCGACAATCCACTCGACACTGCCTATTATGTGGGGTCGGTGGTAGGCGTCATATTGGACGTCGACTCCTTATACCTGCGTCGGCCAGTCATCTCCGAATGGTTTCCCTTTATATCACGGGATATCTCGAAGGTGGTAAATGGCGTCGAACCAATTCTAATGATGTTGTTGGTGCGGACGTGGCGGCTCTTATGATTGCGCGATCCTCGCGAGCATTTGTGTTTCTCGGCTGCCTTGACCCTCCGCGACGGTAGACTATCCCTTCCGTGATCCATTGTTTACACCACCGAGCAACTACCATATCGCTCCGACTAAGGTGGTGGCCGATACGCCTGTTCCACTAACATGCTTCTCTGAGGCCTACTATACGCCCCAAAATTTGTCCGAAGATTGTTCGTTCTGTCGCCAATTACGTCTCAGTGTCATCTCTAGTCACATTACCGTCCTTCCAAGTCGACAGATTTGTTTGAATAACCCTATGACACGAGCAATAATGCTTTTAAACTCTCTCAGCTGCGCATCTCATATGCGCATAGCGCGCTTACCCTTCTGCCATTGGCTTCGAAATTATAATCATTTGCATATCTCTTACCAGACTACACTTCGCGCCTGCGAAGTGTCGCGACAGTAGCTCGATTTCTCCAGAGTGCATATATTTTTTTGTGACAGAGTGTGTGTGTGTGTGTGTATGTATATATATATATATATATATATATATATATATATATATATATATATATATATATATATATATCCTTCCTACCCTGAATGGGTCGAATCGACCCATTTTCATAATTTAATTCATGATAGCTCCCATGGATTTTAATTATGACAGTTTATTTTTTGAGAATTCCTCAAATAGATAAATTTGTTTAGTTTACAACTTTTTCAGACTTGGAGAATTGTTTTTTTTAACAACAAAAAAAAAAGTGACATTTTACCTGAATGGGTCTAATCGACCCATTTCATTAATTTTCACAGAAATGCATAAAAATAAATTTATTATTTTTAGATGGTCTGTATTTCGAATAATGATTAATAGATGGTGCTACGATACTGATATACACATAACGTTCTATTTCTTTGACGTGTTTTGCCACTTTATTTTACAATATGGCGCCTAGTAAGCGTGGTCTTACTGAACAAGAGATCAGAAAGCTTTCGCAAGAGCTCAGTGATGAATCTGATGAAGGAAGTGGTAATAATTTGAATGAAACTGATGAATCTGATCACTTATCCATCGAAGAGGATAATGAGAAAACGGATATTTCCGATACAGAAGAAAAAACTGTGCTGTCACCATCTTCCTTCATTAATCGTAACGAAACCGAATGGTGTAAATTCCCTTCAACTACATAAAAAAACGGTATGTAATAGCACATAATTCCAATTTATTATTATTTGATATTTATTTTATTTTATTTATTCTTATTTATTTTACTATATTTGAAATTTTCTGACTTATGTTCTGACTCTACAGACCGCATAACATTATGAAATTAACCCCTGGTCCTACACGTTTTGTAATTCAGCGGATAACTGAACACCCCTTGTCAGCAAGCAAGGTTTTCTTGACAAATGACATGATGAAATTAATTCCAGAAGAAACTAACCGAGAAATGAAGTGTGTTCAGTACAGAATAAAATCTACTCATTGATTTCTGCTGAGTAACTTGAAGCTTATATATATAAAAAAATCTGAAACTTTTTTCGCAAAAATTTATTTATAAATTGAAATAAAATGCAAATAATTGCATGATTTGAAATTCATTTATTTTTTTTTTCATTTTTGAGTTATTTTCATTCATTTTTTGACAGGTTTGCAAATTTTAGCTGGAGTCCATAAGCCAGCAGGAGAATCTCTAAAAGAGTTAGGGAGCGAACAAGATGGTCCGGACATTTTTCGTGCAACTATATCTCTGCAACATTTTGAAATTATTAAACAGTTTCTTAGAGTTGATGACAATGAATGTAGAGTAAATCGACGTCGTGTAGATAAGCTAGCTGCCATAAGATTAATATTTGACATGTTTATTGCACAATTGCGAAAGATGTTCGTTCCTTACGAAAATGTAACAATTGACGAACAGCTTGTGCCTTTCTGTGGTAAATGTCTATTTCGACAATATTTACTAGAAAGCGAAGAGTGAAATACGGAATTAAATTGTGGTTGATGACTGGTGTTAAAACAGCTGCATAAAATAGGTTTCAGCATTGTTTGCACTACTGAAACCTATACTGGAAAGGCTTCTTATGGTGTGAGACACAAAAATCAAGGAAGAAATGTGGTATTACGCAAAGCAAATTCGATCGAGGGTACCACTCAAAATATTACAGTTGATAATTTCTTCACAGATTATAGTCTTGCTAAAGAATTCTTGAAAAAATTAACTATCGTTGGAACCCTCAGAAAAAAACAAGTCATTTATTCCGTGTGAATTTCAATCATCATGCGATAGAGAAACATTTCCTCATTATTTGGTTTTCAACCGGATATGACTCTTGTTTCATAATAGCCGAAAAGAAATAAATCGGTAATCCTCCTTTCAACTATGCACCATGAGGCCAAAGTTTGTAGGGTTCGCGTGTTGCTCAGATGCAAATTTCTGGAAGCAGCGCTGTACATGCCAGCCAAAGTGAGTTCGGCGCAGGTGTTTTAACTATTTAAAGGGCACACGCTGAGTTGGCAAGAGCCCAAGACTTTAGTAGCGATACGGGAGAGAGCGAGGCAAGCTTGATGGAAGGTGATAGCGGTGTTTAACTGATAGAGCGTGTATTGGTATTTAGCCGAGGTGGCTGCACGACTTCGAGAATTAGCTCAGAGCCGAGGTGTACGTGTATTGTTAGTAAATGCCTACTCTGCCTGAGGGATTCATTGCGACCTTTAGTTTCTTAGTACCGCGGGTTGCGGTACTGTTGTGTATTATTTTGGAAGCCCCAAGTCTGTATATGTTAGTCTGCCTCTACGTAGAGAATAAAGGAGTTATTCTAGAGTTATCCCTCGTACTTTATAATGTGCCTGGACCGTTAGAGATATAAAAAGAAAGGAAGAACCACATAAGTTTCACACAAGAAAGAAAAGAAACCATAAATAATTTTATGTCATAATGAAACTAAAGGGGGAGTAGATACTACCGATAAATTAGCTGCTACGTATACATGCAAAAAGGGAACTAGGAGACTGCCTGTGTGTTTAATCTACAATATAATTGACCTTGCTGCAATAAATGCATTTGTTGTTTTTATGCAGGTAAATTAGCTCGAAACAAGTTATACAAAAGGCGCCTTTTTCTTAAGGAACTTGGTAACCAGCTGACCGAACCTTACAGAATTGTTAGGATGAAAAAAATATTCCAGTTAAAATAAAGAAGAAATTGGCAATTCCAGCAGGAGAAAAACCAGAAAATAGCAGTATACTGAAACGAGGAAGATGCAAAGAATGCGGTCCAAAGAAAGATCGAAAAACGTAAACGAGGTGTGCTTCATGCTTAAGTTTTCTTTGCCAAGAGCATGTAAATGTGTAATGTAAATCTTGTTTGTCTTAAAAAAATTATCAAGAAATATGTAAGTGAAACATAATATATTTGTAAAATTTCTATTATTTCTCAAGTTTTTAAACCCTTAACATTGCCCATACAAACAAGAGGTTGAAACGGACGGGGGCAGGGGGGTGGCAAAAAATGAAGGGTGGGGATTATAAAAGAAATAAAATGTGTTGTTCCTATTAATAAACACATAATATATAAAATAAAGCTATATAAAAATATTTGTTATGTCCTAGAATAAATATAAACCAAACTCGGTCGAATCGACCCGTAGAGGCAAAACGCAACTTTTTTTCAACAGGGTAGGAAGGATATATATATATATATATATATATATCAACTATCTAACTCCCTAAAATTAGATAGGTGACTACATTTTGTCAGAATACAGGTAGGGATTAAATTCTACCAGAAGGGGAGAGGTATCGTTTATCGGTTAAATAACGCTCTTAACTCATTTTCTTCTATTTTAATTTGAAAATAATTTATGTTTTTATAGGAATGGTCTTTGAGGTGTCGTACCATATTATGCATTTATTACTTACATATCGAGTTGATGCATGTAGGTATGAGTGAATACATTTGAAAAGGACTCCTTAAATCAAGTTACTATATTTCTCAAAATATCTATATGTTTAGCTTTTATTTGAAATATTCTTCCGCTCTTATCAGTATCAGCACGGAAAAGTAATAAATAATTTAAGGTATCAAATATTATTTATTTTCTTCATTCTACCAGAAAATAACTTTCATTTTTCTCTTGACTCTCTAATCTTGTATTTAATTAGTTTAATAAACTATCCGACAGACTTCGAAATTTAAACCATCGAGGGAATGCTATAAGTGAGTTTTTTCCTAATTGAACGTCGCTAGAATCTTTTATCGGAAGTTAAGTTACTTTGCCTTTTAATATAAACAGCTCCTGATCATCTTCATGTTACTATTATAACCTATTTTTGGGTTATTATCACATGAAACATATTTTAATGTAGTAGTCAATTTGTAATTTATATGTTGTTAATTCTTCTTGCATCAGACCGAAAGCCAGTAGTTTAAATATAACTACTTCCAGTGTAATTGTTTTATGCTTTCCTTTTGATATTTCTATTTTCTCTATCAAATTCCTCTACATGTTACTTGATTTCAGCCTACACTTCTGATCATCTGAATCACAGCCATCGTCTTGCTCGCCGTGTTCGTCATTTTATTCGTAATATTTCAATTGCATCAAAATCAAACATCTTCAATTTCATTTTCATCTCTATTAATTTCTATCTTTAAGTTTATATGTAATGCACTGTTTATAAATTTTCTTGATTGTTGACATCCGGGCAGAAATTATTACTCCTGCTTATAAAAGAAAAGGAGATGAAACACTTAAACATCGTAATTAATGTCACATATATTTATATAGAAAATTGGGTTCCGTGTATTTCATGGATATAAGTAAATAAATACCGTCTCAAGTTGCTTGTCAGAGAACAAGTTAATTGAAAATATATTCTACGAGAAATTCTGAAGACGATGAAAGACACTAATAAGTTCTTGTCATAACACTTTCCTGAAAAATAGCGATCATATGTCTATGAGATGTAACCCGCCGAATGGATTTTTAATAATTCTTAAGACATAGTGTTCGTTATCATTAAAAAAGAGAGCCATTCAATTGTTAAACGTGATATTATTATTACCGTCGTTTCAATCAAGAATTTAATTCTACTTTTAAACCTTTGGTTTGAATGTAATTTATTTCAACGGCTGTTTTCAAAGAAAATGCCAATAAAATCTTTTCGAGACAATGCATCAACAGGAAAAACAATTTGGTTGAAATGATAGACGAGAAAAAAACACCTAACGCATTATTTGTAGTTATGTGTTGCTTGCATATATCTTCTAAACCAGTGGTTCCCAACCCGTAGAAATCTGCGCACCACTAAGCCAGAAACTGAACCATGTGCGGACCTCCCACCACAACCACCACCGATTTGAGGGGGGGAACCTTCGGGGGGGGGGTATAGATTGTATAGAATAACCCTCAGGCAAAAGTGATTCAGGATTATCGTACTCACATTCTAACGTATCATATTCTAATAATAAAATAATTATGTTAAACATTTAAGAAACAGTTATTCAACACCTGATGGTCATCGGATATATTCCGTCCATCTAGTTAAATGAATATTGCTTTCAAAATCCCTATTTATTTGGCCAGTTAGATCAACTTTCAGACACATTAATTGTTGTAGCATTAACTTTTGTAGGCTCTCCAGGACCACCTGTGGTCCGCGGACCACCAGTTGGGAACCACTGCTGGAAACCATTAAAACTATCATCTTAATGCCTCATGGTTATTATCGAAACTAGAAAACTTGTATTTATGGCTTAAGAAATGATATTAACACCAAAATGATCTTTTTTTTCCCTGCCATATTTCGCCAGTTTGATCTACTTTCAGATACATTAATTGTTGTAGCTGTAACTTCCTTCCTATCATCGTCGTTTAGTATTTTAATTGACACAGAACCTCTTGGGGACTTCGACTTTTTGAGTAATATGAGATGTGTCTGCATCAATAAACCATTTTCACTAGACTATGTTCTATAGAAAAAGTGCTGCATGGTATTATGAATCAAGTCTCCTTACTCTCTAAGACTGAATAATGATAGAAAATATTGTGGAAACATAAGGAGATAATGTACTTGTCATGTTTCATATCAACGTCGTAGGTAATCTGCATTTCTACCACTGTCTGGGGAACGTTTTGATGGGAAAGTGTCACTTCCCACACCGAAACATTCTCTTGACAGTGACATACAGATAGCTGCCCTATGATGTAGCAACATCCTACTACAACATTATTTCGAATATTTCGATCATTTCATGGCAATTTTTAAATCCAGGATCCTATATCATTTAGAATGTAAATGTCACATGGCTAATTTGAAATGTATTTTTGGGTGATTATTTTTTGTACGTCCATTACACACACAATACCTAGAACTAGCTTTCACAAGTGGTCGATTTTATCAAACATCTTTCGGAAGATGATCAATAGTCTAATCAAATGGTATAAAAAATTTTTAGCAAAGTATCAACTCAATGTATAGAGTTTTTTTTTTTCTCTTTTTACAGAAAAAGTTATACCCAAGTTGAAATCGCGTACAAAATATTCCTTTTATCATGATTAACCTTTACTAATTTCAAACATCATACCTTGCGTACATGATTAAATTTTGTAAATTTCTCATACAAAAAAAGGATCACACACTACGTTAACTATTACGCTCATGATGAAAGTTGTATTATTTTATTATGTGAATGGCTATAAATTCCTTCCGATGGATGGTTATAGTTTCATAACATTCGCATATTAAGGGAAGGCTAGATACGGCAGCAGTACCTTCTTTAGAAAGAAATCAGGCGCCGCCGAAACAAAGTCATTTTCATGAATTACGAGTAAGTGTAACTCAACATAATTTTAGAGGAAAATTTAAACACATGTATGATTACAGTCAAGTTTAAGTTACTGGGCTCAGAGAGGCTCGATAATTTATCTGAAATATTTCTCACTACCTTTGTTTTGTTATGATTTTTCATTTTTCGAGATGAGTACGTCTTTCATCATGCATCTTTTCTTAATTCTGCTATTTTCCTACACATAGCTTCAAGTATTTTACCATTAAAATCAAACCATTTAAATACAAACTAAGGAAATTTAATCGTTATGCATTTCCTACAAAAAACATCTGAAATTTTAACAATCCACACTACGAAAATAGGATATATTTCATAGAAATAAAAGGAATTGTTTTCCTATTTTCTTCTATCTTTATTTTCTTTTGATTACCAGAAAGCACCGCATTATAACATGATTACCCAGAAGCGAAATTTTTCCTTATGCTCTCTTCGAATGCCCGATTATGTAAGGAACGAAAATGAGATTTTATTTCTTCCCACATCGTCTGTTCAGCAAACAACGATCGATCAAACCCTTGAAAAGAATTAGCTCTTCTTTTCAATTTTGCTTGCACTGATATGTCTGACACTTTCTGATTGATAGAACCTTTATTTAGAGCTTTATTTGGGTGATTGGTTAGTTTTTAAGAGCATTGGGTTTTGACTTCAATACATCTTTGTTTAGCTAAATTTCTTTAGAAATAAACTGACTGTATTGAGTTATGTCTTGATTAATTTATTGTGCTTATTTTCAGCCTTTAGACAGGCTTATCTGTATTATAACATGATTATTAGAGATTTTTTACAGGCTTATCCATATTATAACATGGTTATTAGGGGCTTATTTAGAGCTTTATTTGGGTAATTGGTTAGTTTTTAAGAGCAATGATTAATTTATTGTGCTTATTTTCAACCTTTAGACAGGCTTATCCATATTATAATATGATTATTAGAGCTTTTTTATAGGCTCATCCATATTATACAGGCCTATCCATATTATAACAGGATTATTAGAGGCTTATTTAGAGCTTTATTTGGGTGACTGGTTAGTTTTTAAGAGCATTGATTAATTTATTGTGCTTATTTTCAGCCTTTAGACAGGCTTATCCATATTATAACATAACTATTAGGACTTTTTCACAGGCTTATCCATATTATAACATGATTATTAGAGGTTTATTTAGAGCTTTATTTGGGTGATTAGTTAGTTTTTAAGAGCATTGGGTTTTAACTTCAATACATCTTTCTTTAGCTAAATTTCTTTAGAAATAAACTGAATGTACAGAGTTATGTCTTGATTTATTTATTGTTCTTATTTTCAGCCTTTTAATAGGCTTATCCATATTATAATTGTTAGATTTTTATAACAGGCAAATTCATAATTTTGGTAATTTATGGAATAATGAAGTGTTTGTGATTAGTAAGAAACAAAAAAAAATGTTGTCTGATAACAACACTTTACCTGTACATAATATTAACAGTGTATGTGATTTATACACCCATCTTCAAAACAATATGAGCATAATCTCCATATACCAAAATCTACAAACAAACAAGAGGACTGATGACTAGGATATCAGTAACGTGTAGTAATCCTGAAACTTGCGTGCGAAAGCAGCATTCTAGACTGCATAATCACCATTTGTTACGGGGAGAAATTTATAATGTAGTGAATCTGTTTGCCTCTCAACGTGACATCTTCCTCTTTGCATCTACGAAACATCTGTTGTGAGTTGATCTTGCTCAATATAGAGAATGCTCATCAAGATTGCTTAACTGGGGAAATAAACAAACCATCGAGAACGCAAGTTCAGACCACAACTTTAAGGTACTAAGAAGTCATTGTTCGATATCTCGTCTAGTGCAAAACTACATAATCAATACAGTCGAACACAAGTCTCACCTTCTTCCAGTGCTAGCGATTTTCATCGAACTTGCGTGAATATGGGCTTACGGAGCAGCAGATCTCGATTTGTGTCTAAGGTACCAATTGTTTATGGTTCATAGACGAAAGCGCTGTTAGCAGACATATGACCAGGTTATATGGACCCTTGAAGACTGGAATGTGGTCTCTTTATTCAATGAATCACGAACCACTACTGAGAGTGGGTTATGGATCCATAGATCTCAGTATGTTCCTAGAAAAGCATTTTTTCATCGATCATCACTAACAGTTTTAATAGTAGACTCGCGAGCATAAATTTTGGACCACAGAGGATTGAAAGAGAGTTTGCTAGTTCTATGAATGGTACAATTACTGGTATACTTTGGAGAAAGTATAGTGCGAGTACGACGTTTGCAAAAGACGTAGCCCATCAAACATGTTCATTCAGAACAGCTGACTTTCCTCCTGGAAAATAGTACTTTCTGCATCGCGTCTATGAACGACCCATAAACAAGCAAATAACTTGATTGATTGAGTGCATGATATTTTGCTTGTAATCATTTGGATAAATTACTATGGTGGACAAAACTTGTTCTTGTTGTTTCTAATGCCCCCTGGCTGAAGTTTCAGACCAGGTCCATACAGTCTTCGGGCTGAAGTGTGCGGCTCCGATTTACACAGAACTACAAGGGTGGGAGGGCATCTTAGCTAGTTGCCATCTTAATTTTGACAGAGCACCCCCAGGAGTGATATGGGTGGATCGTACCCTCTCCCACCATTTATGACCTAATAATTATACTTTCCGGTCTACGGATTTAACGTACCCATATCCGGCTTAGACACGGAGGATTTTAAAGACACGCGTCGGGATTCGATCTTAGCATCCTCAGCACTGAAAACCAGCGCGCTACCACAAGACTACCTCAAGCACGGACAAAACTTAAGTTAGAATAAGTAGGTAAAACCGAAGTTAGAACTACTTCATTGTAATTGCCCATCATGCATGTCCATTCAGAATAGCTATTTTCCTCCATGAAAGTACTTTTTCTGTAAGCTATATAAATATTCATATGATTCTCATTAAGATATGCCCAAAACAAGAGAAAGAGTTAAAAACGTTGTCTCAAAATTTCCCTCAAGTGAATCTACTCAATAATATGTTTATGTTGGAGAAATGTGTGCATGATACGTTAAGCATGCGTTTTAAAAGAAATGAAGGGTTTCTTCATGAATTGATGTTTCCAGAAATCTCAGAACATCTCCCCAAACTAGTCATTTTATCTAGCGGTGTATATGGGTCAATGTTCATGGGATAAGTGCTCGTGGCAGAAGTATATAATGAAAAGTAATCAATCTCTGCTTCGTAAAATATCCATGCAGATGTATTTTCACTTTAGTTTGAAGATAACGTCGGAAGCGATAGTACAAATAAATGTTCTTTGTAGGTCCGAAATAGCTCCAAACCAAGAAATTGCTGTGTCGAAAGTAAAAATACAAATTTCGTGTTTTACCCGTTTACTATTTGCAGCCTTCTTTAAATTAGGTAAGTCGTTACGTTTTAAGTAGGCCATTAGCATTTGGTGCAAGATGAAAGGGAACCAGAATGCTTGTAAAAAGTCGTGTTAGTTAATGTTTTAGTAATGCATTTCGCTAAATATTTCTAAATCAGAATGAATATCAGAAACTATATTTTTGAAGCACCTTTCTATGGGTCTATAGAATGAATTTTTCTGAAATAAGGAAGGGAAAATTACTTTTAAAGTTAGTCAATAAATGTTTTGCTTTTTATTAAAATAATTTATAATTTTCTATCTCCCAACAGTTTCCTTTTCACATCTAAACTTTATCAGAAGTTCCCATTCATATAGGTAAAATTGAGTGGGATTATTTATATTTTTTCTTTAAAATGTAATCTTTAAAATGTAACGCACTTATTGACAGTAAAATGTCACTTAATGTAATTTGTGTAATTAATAAAATTAACATATTTTAATTTTTTTAAGAGAAGGAGATTGCATTTATGAGTTTAAATATTTCTATGGAGTAGGTTTTTATGATATATTGATAAGCATGCCGCCTTTACAAATCGCAGATGACAATACACGTTTGTGAAAAACGAATTAAATCTATGGACGATAGGGAAGTTATCTTGCTTGTGTTTATTTGATGATTTTTGTAATCCACTTGCTTTTATAGGCATTCCTTTTGATGTTAACAAAATTGGTCTTAAAACCTACTTACTCTTTAATAGATACATATTACATCATTTATATGCTTCAGACTAGATTCCTACATTATTTTTTTCTGAAAATATTTACTTAACGACAGACATATGAAATCATTGTTTTAACATTATTCTTCAGGGAAAAGTCAACATTTTGACAGACTGCATGTACATTCATACCTTTTTGTCATATGCTTTCCAATTTTATAAATTATCTGTGTTTATTGCTACTTTGTTGTGTGTGTGAACATTCGGTAACTTCTAATCAGCAGGCAGATAGCCTTTATGGAATTTAGTCTAGAAATTTGGCAGAAAGCTTTCATGAAAACTGGTTGTTTTCAATCATTTCTCAAGTCCTCCTTATGTCTCATACACTTGTTTAATATTTATGATTATGTTCTTTATCTATACACCATATATTATTTCAAGATCAGTTTTCCTGTTTTTAGCAGTGTTAAAATTAAAAATATTTGAGGAAATTAAAAATGAAATAAAATGTTTATTTATGTTTACTAAATCTTATAATTAATGTTTCAAAGACCTAATTTTGTACCTGATTACTTAATATTTATGAAGAAGAGTAAGAATTTTTCTTACTCTTCTTCATAAATATTAAGTAATCAGGTACAATCTAATATTTATGACGAAGAGTAAGTTATTAAAATGGAACTGGTCAATCTGTGAAACGTAAATTTCTAAGAGATAAAAATATCTCACTCAAGGCTAAATTACCGACTTTCAGGTTTAAACCTCCGCTGATTCTAGTAACAGTTGCCAACATGTATACGAAAGATTAGCCCACTACGATATGTAATTTGCCGTGTAGAGTCGATATAGACAAAATATAACAATTTTAATCAAAATGTTGTCGAAAGAGAATCGTAGTCAGAATTGTGATTTTTAAACTATATTTTCAAAAAGCTGTGTGTACCTTATTTTCAAACTTAATTAGCTTATTTTTTAAATACTTCCCAAAGTCTTTTAATAAGATGCACTCAAAAGTTAGAAATCAATTTTCTCGATTCCCGTTACCTATTCCTGGGCTGCATTTCATTTATTTTTTGCAGATAAGATTATCACAAAATTCAATATAAATTTATTATACTATCACTATTTCTGCTAATTTTTAGAAGGTTCCTCACACTATTTTGTATGATTTTATAGGGAATATATGGAATACTAGAGATCAAAAAATATTTGCGTCTAGTCCGTTAAAAAAACAGCTTGAAACTCAGTTATATTAGAATGTTATATAATGCTCTTTGATATCTGTGTAAAAGTGTTATTACCTTTTTATTCACGAGAGAATTATTGCTACTTACAAAGACTGGGCAGCTTTAATTCAAAGTCGAAGACTATTTTTTATTTTAGAAAATTAGGTATGTTCACAGATTACTTAACGCCATGGACCTAGGTCATGCCCTCAATATGGGCTCCAATATGGGAATAACGATAAGTACCCTTGAACTGATAGAAGAGAAAAAGTACAATATCGCTCAATTTTAGACAGTGACTGCAGTCAGAACAGACTTGAATAACCTATCCTTCGGTTAACTCTCTTGCGACGAAATGTCTCATGCAGGTTTTTCCTCAAGTAATTATCTAAATTTTGAAAATTGTTATTGGGGGCTGGTTCAAGCTGTTGAGCGTTAAATTGAAGGTAAATTTTAACCCCCCGGTAAAATTCAAGAGAAACTATGTTTGCGGAATAGTGTTGCTTTCTGAGAAAGCGTAAGCTATGTAATAGTGAGCCTTTATAATTGGTGGTATTCTATATCCATTGCTGGATGACACTGGTTTTCCTAGTTTTGTATTTCGTATTCCGATCCACTTAAGAAAGTATGTTTCAAATTGTCAAAAATTTTTTTAGGGTTTCCGAAAGATGTGTTCGTATTCAATACTTAAGAAAATGTTTGTTAGATATACTCTAATGTTGAAGAATTCCTCTTAATGGCCTAAAGTGACCATAAGAGAGAGCGTTACTTGTCCCGCATCAAATTATTAATATATTAGTAATTAATTTGGCAAAATCTTACATAAGCCAGCCACAGTATTTAATAAAGCAAAATTATATGAGGATTCTTTAAGTTTTTTCATATTTTTGTAGTTAGTAAATAGTCCATGTTTTTTTTTTTTTTTACTGTAACATGTCTTGAAAATATTTTGTAATGTCTTATATGCCTCTCATAAGACAGCAAAGATTAAAATATGTAAAAACGTGCAGCTGTTTTTTTTAGAGAGTAAAATAAGTTAGAGAGGCAGAATGTTACCTCATCATAAGAGAAATTAAACAGTTACGTTTTGTCGAATTGACAGTTTCTAAAGCTCAGAAGTTGTTGTAAAGTGACCGAATCCAGTAAGTTGTAGTGTGCGATCATTTAAGTCAAAATTTAACTCACGCGCAGAGGTGATACCAAGTATAACAGATGTTTGACTTCAGCAAGCTTTGGAAATTTCATAATCATGTACAGTTAATTAAAAAATTTCATAAACTGTTCATTTAAGGCAAAAGAAACGGCTTAATTCATATCACTTACGCTTTGTTGTAGATAGCACCAATGTAGGGTTTCCCTATACGTTCGAAATAATACATAAGGTGGTAAACGATGCTGGCTAAAAAAATTTCCCAACGTCTTTAACTTCTAGCTAGATTACATATAAAATGTTTTGGGGTTCACAGTTTGGAGTGAATTGAGAGCAACTGAAAACAATAAACGAAATATGTAAACAAAATGTACATGAATTTCGCTCTTAGAAATATTTTGCCTCCGCTGAAGTCGTTTATTTTGCCAAGCTGAGAAGGTTTATGTTTCCATAAAGCGTGTATAGCTTTTGTGAAATAAATGTAAGTTCTAATTACACAACTAGTTTCACTTTTATTTCTTTAAATAACAACCAACGTACTTATAACAACTTTACGATTTGGGAGAACAAGTTTTATACACATCTCATTAGAAACGAAAATTAGTACACACGTGTATTGGTAACATATACAAAGTGATGCATATTCAAAAGAGAACAAACTGTTCTTTAAGAGAAACAGAAAACATACTTACTGTTTAAGGAAACATTCTTTACATTTGTGCCATACAAATACGACATGCAGCGAAACCCGGCATATAATATTTGTTAAACGCCTATATACAGTTTACAAAGAATAATAAGAAGCAACTTACACAATTGCAGTTGTTTGTGTGTGTTTTTGTTTGTAGCATGTTTCAAATATAAAAGAACATCCACATCTCTTAGACTAAAATATAAAATGTCGAAAATTTTCCAAAGATTTATGAAATAAAGCAACTGCATGATGTGATAAAGTATTCGGAAATATTAGTTCTGATTTTATGACAGTCTATTCTGATTATATAGGGAGAATTTTTAAATAAAAATCAATTTTTATTACTTTAAAATGTCCACTTTGACCATTAATGACATGTTAATGTATATTGCATAGAAATTGGTAATTATTTTTACTAAAATATAATCTTATACACGGAAATGGACTGAAATGCAGTTAAACACCCAGAATTCTTCCAAAACAGACAATAATTTTTTTAACATGATTTCATTAATTTAAATCCTTTTCAAATAATCGCAAGCAATTCCATATGGTTTCGAATCAAAAAGTATACGGGCAAAATAAGATTCGCCATTTCCAAACTAACTGCTTCAGGTTTTATTCATCTCTAAACAACTAACTCTTCTATAATGGTTGCTATGGTAAATAGCTGCCAGTGAATACTAGATAAAAATACTTCTTTAGAATTTCTGTATATCTTCAGCTTGTTGCATTTCAAATCAGTGCATATGAATATTTTTATGATAAAAATCAATACCTCTCCGCACACATATATATTTACTATATAGGAAGACATATGACACATGAACCAAAGCTCGCGCATAAAGAAAGCTTATGAAATATCGTTTTTCATATACAGACTGTAAGTTGATATTTGGACTAAAATTATTATGTGCAGAATCTCTCAGTGTATGACTTCATTAGAGGCCTCCTTGTTTATACAAAAAAAACAATATATATATATATATATATATATATATATATATATATATATATATATATATATATATATATATATATATATATATATATATATATATATATATATATATATATATATATATATATATATATATATATATATATATATATATAATATATATATATAGTATATATATATCTATATATATATATATATATATATATATATATATATATATATATATATATATATATATATATATATATATATTATATATATATATATATATATATATATATATATATATATATATAATATATATATATATGTATATATATATATATATATATATATATAGTTTTCCTGTAAGTAAGTAATTTATTATTGTAAGAAATTAGTTGAAATCGTTGTAGAAACAAAATAGAGTTAATGATAAAAATATTTCATTTACAAAAAGGAAAAAAAAAATTCTCTTGTAGAAAACATACCTGCATGCATACATATTTATAAACGTATGTGTGTGTGCATGCATGCATGTATGAACTTCTACACATTTCTATTAAATTGTAATCATTTAATTTGCAATAAAAGCCAAGAAACAAATATCAAACTTTTTTTTACCATTAATGAATATATATATATATATATATATATATATATATATTTATTTATAATGGTTGTGTATCTAAATTGAAGTGTTTTCTATTGAAAAAACCATATATAAAATTTTTTATTTGAAATGTAAATTTTATCAATTATACCACTGATGTTTCATTTTGTGAAATAAATGTTAATATGGTTACATTTTTAATCCATTTAAAGTAACATACAATTAATTTTATAAGAAGTTATAAATATACCTATATACTTCTGTAATCATAAGATCAGCATTTGCCGTACTCAACAGGATATATTTCTGCAATAAAACTCTTATTTTACAATTTTTCATGAATCAAACCCTTATCTAAAGGATCAGTAGGCTTTTGAAATAGTTTATTTGTAAAGAAAAATCATCATTCGTTATTTGCATGAAAGCATATTCATTCTTGAGACAACATCATATTTCGTCATTAAGTACATATTAATCAGTAAAATAGTTTAATCTAAAATATCAGTTTCGTATTCTCTTTCGTCTCCCAGTCCTTCATCGGGAGAATCTCTAGCATCAGGCGAAAAAACATGATGAATTTGTTGCGGTATGATGACAGAATTTCTTTTCCAACTAGACTGAGAAGGACTACTGTAACTATGGTAACTTTCATCTTTAAAGGAACCATCAGATATAGGCCAGATGGAACACTTATGAGGTAAATCATGTTCAAGATAGTAATTGTTAACCGGTTGTTTGATATCATACATTGGTCCCGTGCTGTCTACATCGTCTTCTTCATCGTCATTTGTCACAGGTCTACGGTACTCTGTCCTTTCGTAGCTTTCGGGATCGTCAGCTACGGATTTAAAAGATTTATCATCCGAGTTTTTATTGTCATTATTAGGGATTACACACATTTCAATCCCTCTCTCTGTTTCACGAATAGAATGCCTATTTAAGGAATGAGAAAACCACTTTTCACCACTAGGAGAATTTACTGGATGCGTACTAATATTTTCATGCAAACTATATTGTTCTAGAGGTACTAAACTGTTCATTTTTGATCCCCCGTAGGCACTAACTTCAGATGCACTACCTGGTGACAATGGCGTAGCATTACACTTGTCATCCATGGTATTTCCGCTGTTTGCGGGCATACTTACATCTGTATCGGTAGTGTTTTTAACAGTTGCACCAACGTGATTATTATTAAAAGAGAAAAAATGTTTATATATAGTAAAACCTCCAGATTTACTTCTATTTGGAAACAGTCTTTGATGCCTAAGCATGAAGAAACTGAAAACAAAAAACAAGGCGAATATAACAAATAATACTCCAATAACAATACCAGCTATTTCTTCCCCACTTAAAGCTTCAGTGTCCCCTTCTTTTGATATAACATTAAGAGTTATGTTAGCTGAAATTCGGCCTGCTGGATTAGAGGATACACACAGATACTGACCACTGTCTTTGAGCATGACATTAAAAATTGTCAGTGAATTCACTTTTAGAGTTGTTCCCACTTCACGGATGAGATACATTTGTCTTCCAAAAGACATGAGAGTTAAGTTGTTGATCACTCTTCCTCTCCATATCCAATTAACGGTACCTTCTGGAACAGCTTGGACACGACAACCTAATGTTGCGTTATCACCCTCTGTAAAAGTTACTACAGATTCAACAACTGTCACCTCAGGTTTGCAAGCAAAGTCATCAATGCTTACAGTGTCCCAACTCAGCCCGCGAAGTCTAAGAGGTTCAAAGCACTGTGGCGGGCTGCTAATTGGTATATTATGACGTAACATCCACTTTCGAACACTTCTAATATGACAATCACAATGCCAGGGGTTTTGATGAAGTTCTAACGCATAAAGTGTTGAAAAGGGTTTCACTATTTCAGGAGGCAACGTCCTTAGTTTGTTTCCTCCCAACTTAAGGTATTCCAAGCTCTTTAAACCGTCAAATGCACGAGGTTCGACAACCTCAATTTGACAACTGCTTAATTCTAAAACAGTCAGTTGAGTAAGTAAAGCAAAACTGTCGTTTTCTACTCGTTGGATCGGATTCGAACTTAGTAAAAGTCGGCGAAGCAATGGGGTATCTCGCAGAGCGGCAGCTGGTATCCAGGTAATGAAATTACTACTTAAATCTAAATCTACAAGGTTGCTCAGCTGATAAAATGCGTCATCAGCTACGCTTAGAATTCCACATCTGGAAGCAAACACTTTTTGCAAATTAATTAAACCTACCCTGTGAAAAGCTCTACTAGGAAGCAATTGAAGAAGATTCCCTGCAAGATCCAAAACTTGCGTTTCTCCACTCAGTCCCTTCGGAATACCTGCTAAATTCACACCAACGCATTCGACAGTTTGTTTTCCATTTTTCCATTTGCAGTTACATTCACTTGGACACGATTCAATAATGGACGTACCAGGTATAATGCATAATGAATGGAGAACTATAAAGAATATGTAAGTACTAATAAAGTTTGGAACTTCAGGCATGGTATGATAAAGGTTTTCTTACTAGTACTCGCTACTCAAAGTACTTCGACTTGAGTAGAGTAAACTGACGACAGTCCTTTATTCTAAAGGACTGTAGTCTCTGTCACTCAAACTTTCTGAGTTACGTCTTCTTCATTAGCAATTGAAACTCGTAGACATCTTGGTAGCTTAGGGTTTTGTTTTGTACCTGTAAGAAAAGACGAAAAATGGTACTTATTAAAGACGATCATAATGCTTAATTATGTATTAATATTAAAAATGACAAAATACATGTAACTTACAATAATATAAATGATCGGGATTAAATTAAGATGAAATCAATTCATATTTAGCAGAAAGTGTTAAAGGAAATGACCTAAATTCTATCATACAAATGAATTACTTGTTTCGTAATCGATTTACCATGAGAAATAGATTGAAATTCTTTATAAACGACTTTTAAATAAGAGATAATAGAAATATGACTCATCTTGAAAATTTGGACTTCAAGCGTTTAGAGCTATGAACATTTGGAAGATAAAACTTATACTACTATGTGCACTGTTCTTAGGGATGTGGTAGCACTCATTGATATTATTTTCCGATCAAACTTTTTATTTTAAACTGGACATTCTAAACTAGTTTTAGAATTTTAGGCTAAAAATGAGGCGTAAGACAACCTATTGGACACTATGGTAATCAGTTTCTGACCAACCTGACTGTAAGGCGTGCGAGGTCTGGTAAAACCCGCAACAAGGTTGGCGTGTAGCAACCCTACTTCCGGTGGGAGCGCTTTGTTGTTGGATAGAGGCAGTTTGAGTTGAACTGCAGACCAGTACACATAGGTCATCTCGGAACGCCAACAGGGTTTAGCTGTTGAATATGGCTCCATATGGCAGATCAATGTTTTTATAATTAATTTTTGTGTATATGCGTGCGATGTGTCCCTTAAAAAGGATATAGTCAAGGCTTGGGACAATAAATATGGAACATTTCTTTGAGTCGTCTCTGTTTCTCGCATGAAAGAACTCCCACGCCAGACGGTTAAGCCGTTACACTGACAATTGACAAATCAATTCCTTGTCGATGGTTTGGATTAATTTCAAGTTAATAGGTTTGTTTTTATGAACTATACAGTTATATTTTACCTGAGGTATAAAGGAAGAGATGAAATTTATGTTTTATCATGTTGGAAATTTTGTGTTTTGCCATTTCTTTAAAAGAATCCTGGCAGTTTTGCTAGCAAAACTGTAGAAAGATCTTCTGTAGCATTTTTACAATGCAGTGGTTCTCAGATCGCGTTACACGTACAATCAAATGTCCATGAATAGCTCTTAAGGTAAAACTTGGCAAAAGACAAAGTAACCAAACATGTCTCCTTTAAAATTTCCCAACTCTTATTTCATAGAAGTATACTTAGTTTCAAATCTTCTAAACATTTGTTTTTGTTGTCTAAGTATGTTTAACCTTACTAATTTACTTTTCTCCGCAGAAAAAAAAATTGCATTATTTTGCGCATACTTCATCACTTTCTCTTCTTTCTCAGAGTTTCTGCTAAAGAATTGTTTTGAGATTCTGCAGTTGTTTAAACTTCGCTCGGCTAAATATGGCCCTGAACAGGAATTTGAATATTTCATCTGTGTAGACAGATATGTATCAAATCATGCATCTACAATCTCCTAATTAAAAATCTAATTAAAAATGATTAATAATATGTTTAGCTAAAGATGTGCAAAGTCACGCAGACACTTCTCACAGTATTTTTTACTGTAATATATCGATCTCAGAATCATACTAAAATGCTTTAATTAGAAACATTTTAGTTATAGTTATTTTTTTTTTCAGGTAATGAACATCTGAACGAAATAAATAAAAATGTTCTATCTATTAAATTGTGTTACTTCTTTATTATGTTGATTAAAAATAACAAATCTTTAGATTAGACAGTGTTAAGCCAAAGAAAGTTAAGATATTTTAATTATTTTTAAAAATACTTTTGAATTTTTAACCTATTAAGCGCCTTTATATGAACTACGTCGTCTAAATAGAATCTAACGTATTTTTAAGTACATTACTTGTCTCAATTGATATGCAGTTTAATTTTTTTTTAAATCTGCATTCGTATAGAATATACGATAGGTTCCCAAAATGGCAGACTTGTCGCCTAATAAGGTTAATGCTTGTTTCTTCCGCGTATGAAGATCCATTCCGTAGTGTTACGCTAAATTCCAGGAAGTAAGCATTTAAAATCTCCTGAAACAAGTATTTTATATTGTTTAAGGAAATAAATATACATTTCTTAAATATCATTGAAATTTTTAATCATATATAAAATTTTCCTGGGGCAGAACGTGATATCCACTAAATATGATGATTCCGATAAATTTCTGTATGTTCATTTCATGTAATGAAAATGCGTTATTATTTTGCAGAGCATATCTTAAAAGTTTTGTTGGTAACATGTTTCATGATCTCTTAGTCAAAGTACATTTGAAGAAGTTTATGCGAAGATTTCATTGCGAATGCAGTCCGGGTCTCTTCAAGTGTTGGCATTTCTTCGGATTCAATAACCAACATTTGATTTTCTTTTTTTTTTATTTAATAATTTCTCTTTGGCTTTCTTTTCCTTCAATTTGTCTCCTTCCACACTTGTACCGTCATCTGAAGTATCATTTGTAATCATTTTTCTCTTCTTACGTCTTATTTTCTTGTTCTCAAGATTTCTACCTACCAGCTATTTGACTTCTGGTTCAACTTGTCCAGAAACATCCACTGAAATCATTTCCCCTAAATCATTATCTGCAATATTTTCTTCATCAGTTACCTGACCAGGATCGGGGAGCAAACAGATAATGCCACTTACATCTGAGTATTCATCAGAGTCCAAAGATTGCATATCTGAAGTCAAAATCTAAAGCTTCTTGAATTGTCAAAAACTATTTTTCCATTTATTAAGATTAAAAAAATAGATTAAATAAACCTCTTTTCATGAAAATGTGTCTGGGTACCACCTGATCTCCCATTCTTCACAGAAATAGACATAAAGATAATGAATCAGTAGTAGCCAACGCGCGTTCCATATGGTAGACAGGAAGTGAAATGCTTAGTCAAAAGGCGCCAAGTCTCACATTTTGGGACCTTTCAAAATAAGTGCTTATAAATAAGTGTTAAAATATTTCATTTTATTTCCGCTTGAAATGCAAGGTTCACAGTATTATTGCTGTTCATTTTAGGTAAAAATTAAGTCACTCATATATATATTTCTGTGCTGAATATTTTTACTAGTGTAAGTCGAATTTGTCAATTTTGCACATATTCTCACGACTGTGCAATAAAGAAATTTTACAGTTGTTCATCTGAAAAAAATTCACAGTATACTTTTCACCTTTAAAGTACAACTAAAAAAAATATTTGTATATATATCTTAATAACACGCTGAAAAAAATTATAATTGAAGGTGCTTAACGGGTTAAAATATTACTATTAAAGATTCTCTTTTTAACATCTAACAACTACTTCCTTCGTTTGTCAGGACATCATTATATTTTTTAAGCTTCTTATTTTGGGTAGTATATTGATATAAATTCTCCAGCGTACAAGTAGCCTTGGATTTAGATTCCATACTTGTCATGTTCTCCTCCGCAAGACATAACCGATGGGTATGCTAGTGGGAAATGAATTCCTAATGCGGAATTTCACTAAAATTAGAGAAATGTTGCACTAGAAAATTAGAGGAATTTATTTCCCTCTACCATACTGATCGATTCTGACTTACTGAGGAGCACATTTCAAGTACGAAATCTATGTCCAAGACTACCCTTACACTAACGATGTATATTTTGCTTAAGTACCGCCCATTAAGATAGGCTCTGTATATTTTGCTATAAAAATGAATGTTTGTTAAAACAATTAGTCATGAACAAGGGGTGCAATATAAATAATAATCAAGAACTACAGCTCCAGATAGCAGCATTGTTTTTAGTCTAACATCATTTACGATTAATATCAAAATTAATTTCCTCAAAGTAATGAATAATTATTTTTGCTTGATAACTCGATTAATTTACACATTTACTAAGGCATTTTTATATATACCTATAATTGTCAATCTAAATTAAAACGCAGTTTAAAAAATTTCAACTTTCTCGTTGCATTATGGAATGGACAGGTGTAGAAAATATTTCTTTATGGTAATATGTACTTGAGCTCTTAAAATATGAGCACTTTTTATGACACATTTAAGAAATATTTGACAGTGTCTTTTCCCAGAATGAATATAGCTAAAAATGTCTCTTCTCCTTAAAAAAATGCTTCCCACTCACCATTAAAAAATAATCAAGTAAAAAATATTCCTGTTCATTACTGGCATGCCTTCCGGATGCACGTGAATAACCCATGAAGTATCAATCCGTATTGAGTATTCTTAAACTTATAATGCAGAAAATATTTTGTTTAACTCTAGTGTATTAGTCTAGTATAGTATGCTTTATCCAATTTTACTTTATACATTATTTTGCCCCTAACATATTTTAAATGTTTTAAAATTCAAATTTTCTATAACGGTTAATGCTTTGTTTAAAGAAGCATACTTTAAAAAGCCTTCCCGAAATAAATAAGAAATAGTCGCATATCGTATTGAAGAACTTCCTAGAACTCATAATATTGATTTGAAATGGAATAGGTGAACTGACCCTCTGTCATCTCAAAGAGAGAGTGTACCTCATCCAAAATCAATAGACACCTTTGACTTGAAATCGATAAAAGTCCAAAAGATTTCTCAGCTATGTCAAGTATGTTCAATATCTTGGACTCGAGAAGTTTGAAACGGTTATGCATAAAAATTTCTGGTACTAGGTTTAAAAGCTTAAAGTTAAGAGAGAAAATAAATACTGATTATGCTACAAAGATTTTGAAGTTTACTTTAAAGGGAAATGAAAATGTCGATGTTTACATGTGTTTTGTTGATCATAATAAATATGTAATTGTACATAAATGTAACTATTTAATATAGTGTTCAGATTTGCAAAAGTTTAAAATTATATTATAATTTTTTATCTTTGATTTCACTGTGTATTTGATTCCTTTAATGTAAATTATGCCTTTTAAAGAAATAAAAACAGTTATTTTATTTATATTTTAATAACTTTCTCTAAAATGTCTTTTTAATAAGTGTTTTTACAACCTCATTATGTCTAATGGATTATTTACTTGTATGAAGCATTTATTAACAAACACAGATTACCATAATCACAGAGTAAGGAAGATAATATTTTCTAGTATATTATATCACCATTCAATTGAAACCAAAAATTTTTCCCCAAAACAGTTATGAATAGATATGTTCCTTTCATAAACTTCGAAGCATGAAATGAGTTAATGAACAAACAAGAAAAGCCGTAGAGTCATAAGTAGAACTACTTTGCTTTCTATGGTTCTGGTGAAAGCTATTTTCGTTTCTTTCCAACATAAATCTGGGATCAGTTATAGTCTTCTTATGTTCACTTGTTATTCAGTGCTTTAGGGTTAATGAAACAACAAAACTGGCCGATATAGGGAGAATATTGTTTTGCAAATCCATATTAATATTAAGAGGCAAATTTTATTTGCAGATTTTATAGTCACTGCATATTAGGGTGTTTAAAATGCTGTTACCTACATTTAATTGTAGGAATTTCCTGTAATAAAATTTCACTTATAATGTTTTATGCGTTTCAGATGATATTGTCATCATACATGTTCAGATACAAATGTTGTTTTCGGTTATTTTAAGTATATATATTTACTATGGAATGATTATCTACCTCTTTTAAATTCTTGTTTTGTAAAGTTATAGTAACCAGCTAGAATAATCAGTCGCCACGAACTAGCTTTTGTCCTTATTATTATTAACCCTATCACTGTAACCTGGGGTCCACGCGGACCCCAGGCATTTTTAACTAGTTGCCAAAAAATATATATCGTACTTTGAGGGGTCTAATCCAGTGACATCTCATCTTAACATGTGTGTAACACAGAGTAAAAATTTAATTGCATAAATATTAGGGGTTTTGGTTTTTTTTTAAAATTTGAAACATATATGTCACATTTCTGTAACCTGGGGTCCGTACGGACCCCAGCGTTATGTCGGTGTCTGAGAACTATTGGACACATTAAAAAGAATGAAAAATATCTAGGAACATGACGTGTTTTGATAACGAGTATTAATACAAGGACCGAAATTTTTTGTTTCACAACAATGTTATTCCCAGAATTCGACAGATGGCGCTAGATGATGCGACAGGTGTGTTTGTATTTTCTCGTTGCGCGCCTTTCAGTTGAGAGCTGTTATTTGAAGCTGCAGCATGTCACGACAAAGAGTTCGATAGACTATGCTTTACGCATGATACAAGAAAGTGATAGTGAATACGATGTAGATATAGATAGCTTCGGAGAATTATCTGAGTCTGAAGAGAGTGACGCGAATATTCAAGATTCGAATATTGAAAACCGATAAGGAATCGGAAAGTGACGAGTATACAGACGAGTATTCACCCATCTGTTGAATCAAGCACGTACTTTTGAATCACCGTCAGGACGTAAGTGGACCATAGAAAAACGTAGTTCGGTACAAACTTTGGCAGCTAATATTTACGAGAGAATAGTGGATTAGCAGGAGATGCCAAGAATGTATCTGACAAATTAGATTCACTAAAAATGTTTATACATCTGAAATGATCAATGTTATTGCCCGAGAGACTAATAAAAGGGCTAAAAAAGTGATTGCAACTTGGAATTAAGCCAATCCGGCAAATGAGGATAAGTGGAAGACCACCGAGTAAGTCTTACTCGGTGGTGTATAGAAATCTGCAAACGAAAGTTTAGAAGAAATGTGGTCTTTGGACAGTGGAAAGCCGATATTTCATGCTACAATGTCTATGCGACGTTTCCAAAATTTGCTTCGGTTCTGTCGGTTTCACAATGATGCAACAAGAAAACAAAGACTAGAGGAAGAATAAAACTAGCTGCCTGTCGGTATGTCTGGCAAATGCTTCTCGAAAATCTGGCGAAATATTACAAGCCCGGAAAAGATCTGACAGTCGATGAGCAATTAGTGGCAACTCGTGGTCGATGCAGATTTCTACAGTACATACCGAGCAAGCCCGGAAAGTATAGATTCCAAATATTTGGTGCTGTGATTCCACCACTTCGTTTCCTTTGAAAGGAGAAGTGTATGTTGGACGATACCTGGTACTGCAGTTGGAGCAAACAATGTTTTTGATCTCGTCAGGCGATTAGATCACCCTTGGAAGAACAAAGGACGCAACGTTACCAGGGACAATTACTTCACCAGCGCTCAGTAACCAGAGGACCTACTAGCTGTGAAAACCAGAGTGGATGGAACAATTCGAAAAGAAGTCCCGAAAGAGTTGCTACCAAATCGTCAGCGTGAAGAGAAGTCTTCTAGCTTTTGTTTTGATAAATAACTGACTTTAGTTTGCTACACTCCAAAGAAAGGGAAGGCAGTCATTTTGCTATCTTCCATGCATCATGACAAAAACGTCATTTAGGAGAAAGACAATAAGCCAGATATTATTACTCATTACAACGCAACAAAATCTGGAGTTGAACAACATTGACAATTTATGCAGATTGTACTCATGCAAGCGAAAAATATGCCGTTGGCCTATGGTCTTCTGGTTCAACATGCTCGACTGCGCAGCTGTTGCTGGATATATAATTTAAATTTTGAAATATCCAGACTGGGAATCTGGGAAGCGCCATCGATGTCGATTGTTCCTGAAAGACCTTGGAGAGAGCTGCTCAATAACCTCATTCAGAGAAGACTTCAGACGTTCAGTCGCTGCAGCCTGAGTTCGTTATTCATTGAAATCTTTGAGGGTTGAAATTCCGTCAGGACCCGGATTCAAGAGCAAAGTAAAGAGGTACGATGCCAGCTATGTCCACCTTCTTTGGATAGAAAAGTAAAGACCCGATGTACTAATTGCCATATACCGTGTTGCCCGGAACATCAGAAGACCATTTGTGAGGTATGTTTCAGCGTACATTTAGAAATGCAGAATGAATCTGTTAATATGACTGTAAATTTATTATGTTCTTAGTTTTATAAATAAAATTGTTTAAGAAAATATCTGAATAATCGTTAATTACTTATAAGATAATTAAAGGAATGCAAAATTAACTTTAATGTGATGTAAATCGTATAAAATATGTAAATTACAATATGGGGTCCGCGTGGACCCAGGTTACAACAGGGTATATTTCGAAACGATACAGTGATAGGGTTTAATATGGCCTTATCATTTGCCTTTATCATTAGGACCGCAAGGAAGGAATTGCGAAGTATTTTACCGGTGACTGACAATGGACAAACAATCCAATTCTTAAAGGATAGAAACTAATACTTTTGATTTCTATGTTAGGGCATCGTAATATAATTCTAAAATGGCATATGTATGTGAATACAGATTTTACTAGTATCATACAGTACCAGACTGAAATCTTCTATATTGGTTAATACAAGCTTATTACTTCAGAAATATTTAAAATGAAGATTGAAATGTTTAGTAAAATCATTCTATATTAGCGTTCTGTCTTTTATATGTGATTATCTTCAGGGTAACATTCAGCTTTGTATATTTCACATAATCACCGAAACACGGGCTTTGTTCACCTGTATATATAGGTACACAATTCCAAAAATGGACATTATCACGTAATTATTGAAATTTACATTTCGGTGGTATAACTTTAAATTGAAATACTCTATTATTGTTATGTACATTCATGTACTAAAATTTTTAAGTGTCAGTCTAAATGATGAAGTACGAATATATAAACGTACGAATATAAACGAGTTCTAGAAAACATTCTAATACCTGTAAAGCAATATACATGAAAGATACACTGGGATATTTTTCTTTAACTGACACCACTCAGAGCTATCTGTAGTGAAATCTATCATCCGGAAATCCCTCCAAAATTGAGGGAAGTGGAAGACGATATGGGAAAGAGTTTCCTTGAAAAAAAATAGTTCCAATAGTCACCGACAGGGGAAGATATGGCGCTATTGTTGTCGGCGCTGCCGAGAATTTGCATAAAAGACAAGTATAACATTAAAATATACATTCACGCCTATGTAGTCGATAACAACGCCAGTATTTTGGGCTTTAAGATAGGGTTGAATACCAAATCAGTTGTAAGACAAATTAGTAACAAAGAAATTTCCCCACACAACCATTCAGCAAATTCACTTCTGCGTCCTTCAATGTGACCACAGTCTTGGTGGACGACACATTGTATCCTGAACACTACGTTCTCAACGGCCAAGCGTAACATGTCTCAGGAATGTTTCATCACAAGCCGCGATATGTTGTCCTTTAAGACCGCGAAGTTCGGGACTCCTGCAAGATAACCTTAGACTTTACTCAACCCCACAGAAAGATGTCCCATGGGTTACGTCCGGGAAGCAAGGTGGCAATACCAATGTAAAAAAACGCTGATGACCCCTTCTTCTGTAAAGCGAAGGTGCAACAGATTCCTCGCCGATCTTTTAGCCCAAAATACTGGAGGTGCTGTGGACTACGTAGTCATGAATTTGCATTTTGAAGTTTTACTTCCATTTTATTCAAATTCTCGGTTGTGCCGACAACAACAGCGCCATATCGTCCCCTATCGGTGACTTTTAGAACTTTTTTTTCTTTTTTCACGGAAACATTTTCCCATGTCGACCTTAGTCCCTCTATCAATTTTGGTGGAATTCCGGCTGGTAGATCGCGCTACAGATGGTTCTGAGTAGTGTCAGTTCAAAAAAAAAATCACACTGCACTTTACGGGTGCGCTCATACATCTAATTATATTTTCAATCATCAACTTCGTTGATCAATTGAAAGAATGGTGTTTTTTCGATAAATGCTACACGTATATCGTTTACTTTTCTTCACAATACGTCAAAACAATTCCCATGAAGCGTTGCGAAAATTTTGAATACATTAACTGTAAATGGAAAAAAAAATTGTTTTTCTTTTATTTCCAAAATCAAATTCCTCTCTACATGCAACATACAATTGGCTACGATTAAATTTCTGTGTCAAGAGCAGCAGTTAAATCTTTTTGAAAATAAGCTAAAAAAGAAATGAAAATAACAGCAAACTTAGATATCACTAAAAAAAAAAAATACTGCGCCAAGAAAATTGTCTTTCAAATATTGTCATTTTTCTGTAATCAAAAGCTCCGGCTCATCAAATAACAAAAGATGACACGAAGTTATTTCTTAAAGAAAAAAAACATATTTAATACAATAAGAGCACTATGCAGCTATTTTGATCACAATGAAACGAGAGAACACAATGCTCAGCCATTGCTATTAAATGAGCCTGTAAAATCATGTAACAATAGTCATTTCACTCTTCGTTAATCGTTTGTTTAAAGACGAATCAATTTATTTAAAGCTTTATATTGAGAAGATAATAAGTACCTTCCACATGTTGTTTTTACTTTGTGACACAGAATGTTGTTTTTTGTTTTCTGTTTAGGGCTTCATGTGTTTTCTCATATTTATATAAGTAAAACATTATGACAATTTGTAGTTTTACTGCTTTGGACCTATTAGATTCGAGTCAGAACTAATATTTATCAGAAAAATTGCATCTGATATATATTAAATTACCCCTGCTCACTGCCAAGTTTTTGGGGAGAATTTTCATAGTAACTTTCTGACAAACTTCTTCTCATATTTTTAATATTATAGACTGAAATTGTATAGTATAAATTAGAATAGTAAAAAAAAAAAAACGTGTTTATTAAATATATTAAAAACATTTTATCTTAGCATTTTTAAAAGAAAAATTCTAATACAATTTTTTAAGTCTAAGAGAGATTGTATGACTATTTCAATAGGTTCTAAATGTGAAACATTCCAATATATTGAAAACTGCAGAATTGAAACTTTTTCTTTCATTCATAAATTTAAAAATTTGTAAAGAAAAAAATAGAAGGAAATATATATGATTTAGAGCAAAGCGGAGAAATTACAGAACTTTATCAAGAGCGAAAAATTCGTCCTAATAATTTATTTTCATCATTTTATACCTTTCGAACGAAATATATACTATAAACACAACTATTCAGAATCCTCAAATCTATTTACGGCATTTTACCAGTTTTGTGCTTTGAAAAGTTTATAAAACTATATTGCCTAACTAAACACTACTTGTTCAACGATTTTTAGATGATATAGATAATGTCCATTAAAAGTTTACAAAAGTGACATCGAAAGTGTTTTTAAATACCAAACATATTTTAAAAGAATTTTACTTTGACATATTTCTTTGCAAACAGAAATATTTTTCAAGTATGGTTCTCTCTTATCAACAAATCTAAAAAAGTGTTCTAAATAACTTTATATTTTTGATGCAGCTTCAAATAAAAAAGATACAGTACATATTTAAAAATTCACATAACAAGTATTAAATTAAAAATTAAGTGCATCTTCCCCTTTGAATGCGGTACTGTGTAATTTTTAGCATTAAACAATCACTATTAGTAGTAATTAAAATACATATATATACATTTGTGAGTGCATAAACATTTCAGAATTTGCGGAACCTTAGCCTTTACTGCAGAGGAAATTTTTTTATTTGTTATTTATAGAAAATATCTTGTTACTTTGATTGAAGAAATATATGGTCATGAGGTGATATGAAACAGAAATTTTTTTGGATCGATACAGAAATACCAGGAGATTTCAATATTATTGTAAAATCTCAATATTGCTGTAAATAATATCATGAATATCAAATTTAATCATGCGCGTGGGTTTCCTAACCAATAAGTACTTTATCATACCTCAAGCAGAAACGAAGATCTAGAATTTCAATCTTTTTTAAGTGTGTCTTTTAATTAATCTAGAATTTAAAACTCAATCTTAATTATAAGTTATATCTGTTCATGAGTGAATTCTTGCAATTTCAGCAGCTTTCAGCTTACTTGAGGTATAGGATTTTTAAATAGTACATATTTTTTAAATAATTTTTGTTGTATTTATGTACTCGTAAAAACAATATAATGCAGTAAAAAATTGTAGGATTTATCTTATTAATATGAGTATTTAATTTTAAAATAACCCTTTATATGTATTAATAATTTTACGCATTAAAATTTCTCGTATAAAATATATTTCAGAAATTAGTATTATATTGCATAATCATATATTTTTTAAAAAATCAACAGAATTTCATCATAACATAGAAATAGATGGAATATAATAATTTCTTTTATACTAACTGAGCTGAGACTTTGAAAATTATTGCTTTAATAAAAGTGAATTTGATTTCAAAATAAAAAAAAGAAAGATATAAACTCACACACTCAAATTAGTGATAATAATTCCAGAGAGTATGATATTTCCGTGCTAGATGTTAACTTGAAACTTTAAAAGCAAAAAAAAAAAATTCTAAATTACTTATGCATAATTTAAAACAATTGAACTTATGGCTTAATGAACTGAGTGGATCTGATACGACATGATACCGTGTTATAAATAAAATTGTAATTTTTGACGCAGACTGCGAATTCTTATGAAAAATAAATATTTTTCAGTTCGGGATCAGACAATTCTTGCATAATCCTTTGTTATTTGCTTTAGATTACATTTCCATATGTATTTCAAATACTGACAAAAGATAGACACATCATCCTTATCGTATTACATAAACTAATAGTGCAATTACTATGAAACAACATAATAATTAGTCGTACCAGTGGCCGTAATAAGATATTCATGAGGAAATTAAAGTTTCATGACAAGATTAAAATCATAGATTGAGTGGTTTTCAAGACAAGAAGAAAATTAACTTTGACAGCCAAATTATCTGCCTGCACTTTAAACGTAGTAGTTTTAGCGAATTCTAATAACTGAACTTGACAATAATACTATATGTTGTTCATTTCAAGACCGATTATTGAAATAGTTGAAACTAAAATTGAGCGAAGTTACTTTCTTTTGACATAAACTAATCCCAACGACATAATTAAAATGAAGATAGATGAGGAAATATAGGATTTCATTTCTTGTCGTGATACGATATGTTAAATTTTGTTTTCCTCCATTTTAAAGTTGAAATATAAAAGATTTAATCATTGCTTTAAGTGTGTTCAACAGAAGTTTTCCATACCTTTCACATTGCATATTTGTATCCACAAAAATTTGCAATTTTTCTCTTTTAGGACAGAGGGTTCACCGAGGAAACAAGACTAAATTAAAAATGCAAGAACCACGAGTTTTAACATTCTTAGGGTGTTCGGGTCTTTTTTGACCCATAACAAATTTATTTCGTATAGATTTATTACAATTTGGGGAATTTTTCAAAAATATATTGGGACTTTGTTTCTATAGTCATAGTAAATATTCAGCTATGCGAAATTATTTTTTCAAAGGGTAGTTTTTTAACAATAAAAATTGTAACACATAAGTCGTTCGGGTCAATTTTGAACCATGTGGAGTTTTCAGAGCATAGCAGCATGAGCACCCCAATTTTAATATATTATTCAATTATTGCTGTGACAATGCATTAATACTTTCGTTCTTCTCTGTTACATATTTTTTTGTTTCCTTTTTGGCACAATAGATGACACTAATAGTTCTGCAGTGTCTTTAGCAGTTCCTTGTTTCTGTAAGCGGTATTTGCTTCCTGCGCTTTCCTTTCACGTAAAAGTGTGTAAAGGGGCGTTGTAAAGCGACGAATCTGACCAGTCGATGAGTCAGACTCTTATTTAGCAAAGATGGTAAAATCGAATGGAAATCTGAACCACAAGCTTAATGTGGTAGGCGTTAGGCAGAAAATGTTGTGAACATGACTCCAGGGCCCACAAAATACGCCACGTCTATAAGTGAAGGCGAATACTCTGCATTTATGTTGTTTTATTTCCTACAGCAATTGTGAATATCATACTCAAAAATTCTAAGGTCGAAGGAAAAAAGGTGTTGGGTTGACAGTTGAAGAATTTGAATAACGTGACTTGGATGAATTTATTGGCTTGTTGCTGCTGTCTGGGTATATAAATCTCGTAATGAGTCTACAGAGAGGTCTGTGGGATGCCACAACGAGACGGGATCTTCAGGGCAACTATGTCCTTAGAAAAATTCAAAATGATATCAAGATTCTTCGATTTGATGACAAGCAAGAACCCGACCAAGAAGACGGGTACCGACAAATTTTGCAGCAATAAGAGAAATTTGGTACAAGTGGATGGACATTTGCCTATGTTGTATAACCCCTGAAAGGTACGTTACTGTGGATGAACAAATGGTAGCTTTCCGAGGAAAGGCCCCCTTCCACCAGTACATGCCCAGCAAACCAAGTACGGCATAAAGTTTGGATACTTGCGACAACGCTACAATTAAGTCTGGAACATACAGCCATATAGCCAGTAAAGAGGCAAGTGCGTAGTCCTCCAGAGTACTCTTCACCATCACAGAAAGATGCAGATAAAGACTCAAAGAAACCTCAAATCATTCTAGATTATAACGGGGACAAAGGAGGAGTAGACTTTAGATAACTAGCCTCCCACTATTCCTGTCGGAGAAACACCAATAGATGGTCCATCGTAGTTTTCTCAAACATCCTAGACATTTCCGAGTATAAAGCATTCTTATTATCATCAATATCAACCCATAATGGAAATGAACTCATTTCACAAAAGGAAATCTTCTTTGAGAAGCTTGGCATGACTTTTGGTTACCCACCCACATAGAAGGAAGAAACATTGCTGAGAGGAAGGGCTGCCCGAGTATGGCGATGAGTATTCGAACTCAGGACAACCTGAACCTTAATCTGAAGAATCCGGAAATGTAGCAACTACTGGCAAAATGGGAAGATGTCACTTAGGCACACAGACTGAAAACAAAAGTCCTGTGAGATGCTTCAAAGGTAGACAGTTTACTTGTAAGAAACATTAGATTTAGTGTGTAACAATTGTATAAAAGGAACAACTTAGAGGCTAACGAATTTACAAATTTTCTATATGACTTTCGTTCATTGATTGTTCAAGTGTCCAAAATTGTATTGTTGGGAGGTAAGCTAAATATTTCATAAATATTTCGTTAATGTGTAATTTTACTTCCGAAAATAAACCAAGTACGCAGGTGCGAACTTTCTTGTTTTGTCAAACGAATGTAAAAAAATAGATGTAATAATTACAGGAAAAATCTGTTCTACATTGTATTGCATTTGAAAGTTTACAGTGATTTTTAGGGTGAAGGATTGAATTACGGCATTTTATTTATAATACAGAGTGGTCCATTAAATTCAAGCTTCCTTATGGTTATGAAAACTTACCTGTAAAACATGTTAAATGATATACAAATACATAAAAGTGTAGATAAAATGAAACTAAATAAATGATTAAATTACTAATATAAATAAAATGTGACTGTAATTCAACAACATTGAAAATTACGCCTTGGGTCTTTTTTGACCGGAACACCTTAGGTGTATGCTACATTGCAACAACGCAAGAAGGTTAAAGCAATCTAAAGTTAGCAAGTTACAAGAAAAATTTCTTACCTAGGTTACATTTGGTGGTAGGATCTTTAAGTGGGAATTAAGAGTACACAGAACATGTTTGTTAGACATTTTGTCATAATATATTTAGTTCAGTGCATAAGTGGGAAAACTCCTCTGATAGAATTCAATTTTTAGTTTAGTGTCTTAGAACAGAACTTTTAAAGTCATAAACAATTTGCCTTAGGCAGAAAATTTATTTCTTTATAAGATCGCACTTTTAGTATCTTATAAATATTGCTTATTGTTATCCGTATAGATGAATTTTGTAAGATGTACTTATTATATTAGAAAAATAATACTGTACTCAAAGTGTAGTTACTTCTTACTGAAGGTTTATCATACAAATCGTTTGTTTGGTGCGTAAAAAGATGAAAAATTACTACATTTCGAAAATTTTTAATTATATGAGGATGTGAGAAATCTAACATACATTATATCATTTTAAACTAGTCATGTAATCATTTGATACCATGATCAGATTTCCCAGTCATATAACAAAAACGTTTCTATCATGCAAAACTATTTGAAATATACATATCTGTGAATGTTACTGGTAAAAAGTAGAATAATATTGATTGTTCACATATAAACATTAATAACCAGTTACATTCCTCAATTCTTATTCAAAATTAATTGCCTAAGTTTTCAAATCATTACTACTTGTAAACACTTGTAAACGATTCATCTAATTTTTTTCAGTTTACTTGAAGTGGAATCAAAGTAAAGAGCATTTAAATAGAATGATTCTCATTCTTCCATGATATATGAAGTATTTTATTTACAAAAAGAATTGCTTAGTGCGGACAAATATGAAAGTTACAATTAATTACACCTAATACAGCTCGTTCTCGACAAACGCTACCTATATGTGAATTTTAAATTCAGAAAATAAAAAGATAATTTTACCCTAATTAAGAAAATGTGTTATATAAACTTATTCACTTGGAGAAAATTACTAGCTGTGAACAAGACAAAGAAATGTTTCTCAACCCATATAAATGATCATTAATTTTCGCATGTAGAGAGTGATCTTATTACGAAAACGACACTTTAGTCATTAATGATGAAAATCCATTGTTCTTTTTAATCACTCAGTGGAATGAAATACCTCCCAAGTGTTATCCTAAAGGCTGTCTTATTTTTTCTACACTTATTTTCTAAAAAGAAAAGCATTGCCTCATTAGACATTAACTGCAAGCAATTTAAGTCATCATCAATCATAACTAACGACTAAAAGTTATCTTCCCATTTTTGAAATTATTTTCGAGCATAAAAGAATTTATGACATTTTTTTCCACAAAGCTTAAATTTTGTTTCGTGAACATTTGAATCGCCTTGGGTCAAGCTCTAAGGATTTCCTGCATAATTACCTTGATCTTCGCAAAGGGCAACTTTAATAGTTGCAGGGGCTGTCAGAAATGAATATATTATCTTCGGCTAATGAACACATACTGTTAATTCTCTTGTATCGTAATGAATTCTGAAGTATTTCATCAATAGCATTAGGCTAAACATGGAGCAATTGATAACTAATTTCGTTATATGATTTGGAGAGGAGGAACTTGGTAATGAAATATTGAAGCAATCTTCCCCCAGTAATTTTTTAAAATGGAATAGTAAATGTGTACCGCGATATTGTATATATATATATATATATATATATATATATATATATATATATATATATATATAATAGATAGATAGATAGATATAACTAAAAAACCAAATATCTGTGTCAGAAGCTGACTGTTAGGTATTTATTAGTAACTTTTTGGTATAGCAAAATATATATCTCAAATGTACCCATCGACTGGAACGAAAATTCTTGTGCTACTTCATCGATATATGTACTGAGAAATAAAGAAAAATAAGGAGATACGGAATACATAGAGTGGGGTCATAAATTCTATTTCTGTGCTATCTTATTGTATAAGAGCTATATCTTAGTAATAAAACCAATGCATTTAAATGAGAGAGTTATATCAGACTATCCTATCAGATAGCTATCGACTAAACACAATTCATTTCTTCGTAAAATAAGAAGGTGTCGTTTTTATGATGTGCAGTAAAATGCTACTATGGCAGCAAAATGAAAGTGAAAAGAACTCAAACAATTGTATGACATCTTATTATAAGCAGAAAATGTTTATATGAATTGTTCCTCCCAAAAAGAACAAAACCATGAAACTACTAGCTCATAATGCGTCTATAAAATGGAGAGCATATTTCCCAGCATCCATTTTTATTACCATTTTAACAATGCTTACGATAGGGATACAACAAGAAAAATTGAGGGTGATAAACCCAAGAACACCTGTCTGTTCTAGTTATTCTGTAGTCAGTGATTTCTGGAAGATTCCTTTGCATTATTACTAAAGAACCTCCTTAATCATAAAAGCGTAACGAGCGCAAATAAAACTCCTTTCAGAGTCCTATTAAATGATTGAACCTTGTAAACTATCCGAGGGTTTCTGAAGCTAATTAACCGCCAATAGCTTCTGTAATTAGGCGTAGCATTTAATTTTCCTAAAAGTTTAGGTGCTTAGCTAACCGTAATTTACGAAATAATTGTTTTCAATCACAGATATTTCTGGTTAGATAAAGCTGGCGTAAACTGTTTTGAATCACGTTAAAAACATTGTTTACAAAGACTTTTTGGATTGAGCCTATATACGAAAATAATCTATTTATTTTTATGCCTATGAGCTTTAAAAGGATTTTGCTAAAGCTGATAAATTTTAGACTTTAATGTTTGATTGCTATAAATGTAAACATTTTCATTTTTTACATAAATCATTTAAAATTCTTTAGAAATATATTTGTAAAATATCAGTAAATTCCATGAACATATATGATTAAATCGGATGCCATGTGACAAGTGTAAATGTTTTAAACCACAGCAGTAAGAGTCAACTAATTTTTCGGGATATACCATTGCAGCCATGGATGGTCTCTCTAATGCAACACACTAAAATGACAGTATTTTACATTGCGAGAAAATACATTTTTGCAATCATATAAATTTATTCACTATATTGCCAAGAGTAAACAAATTCACCGTTCGAAAGAAAAAAGACTGCATTTATTAAAAAACATAAATACACTTTGCGATCACTGCTTGGACTCTTTACACAGGGCTTCAGCTTATTTCTTTTAGGTGTCTGCGGTGATTTGTCTCCATTCCTCGATTAAAACCTCTGCCAGAGAGTTCTTAGAAAATATTATGGTTGGTCCGAAATGCATTCGTGTTTTAGACCATCTCACATTGGTGTTCTTGACTTCAGTCATCCAGTCTAATTTCTGTAGGTTTGCTCTTCAAATCAAGTCTCTATAGAGTTTGATGGGGCATAGGGCCAGGTCATGCCGAAATAAACATAAGTTTGTTCCGAAGAACTGCAACATGGTACGAATTGCATAGTCATCTGATATTTTAATACTTTTTAGAGTTCATGTCTAAAAGCAAAACAAAATACTCAGCCCTTCCAAGCAGAAACAGTCCCAAACCATCCCAGAAACTCCACCAAATTTAACAGTTGGTATAAATTATTACAAAAGGGATCGATTCCCAAGAAAACGCATACCCAGGCGAGTTCATCAGAGCGGAAATGTTTGAAGCGTATATCATTTCAAAATATAGCGGATATACACATTTCTGTTGACTTTTAAAGGCGTTCTAAAATGCCAATGCAATATCTTCCTAGAATTAGGTTGAGTAATAAGGGATTTATGTGCAACCAATCTGCCGTGCTATCCAGTATTATCCAGTTCCCGACGAAATGTAGATGTACTAATTCCGTTCTTTTGGTTTGGAACACCTCTGAAGCCAAAGAGGACACAGGATAAACACTTCTTAAGAGTCCTCAATAAGCAACTATTACCACGGTTGTCCAAATTCGTGGCCTACCAGATCGGGATTTCGTTCCAGAAGTACCTATATTATATTACCTATATTATATTGAAGTACCTATATCATTTAACGTAAATCTATGATCATACTTCTACAAAAACCCGTAAGGTTTGAGCATTATTGCAGATTCCGAAGACATTTAAAGCTTCATTGGGCCATTTCATTTGATATATGACCTAATACGCATTGAGCATCTTCATTAGCACATCCAAATTTTTAGTATACTAGCATAAGCGGTGATGTTGCAACATTATGGCTCAACAATATAAACTTAAGTCTAATATTACTTTTTAAGGTCTGTATAATTTCTTGTATTTTATTTGTAAATAGATTTTAAGTTGTTGCATTCACATCAAAAACATAGTTCAGATTCAGCTTTACTTACTGAATAATTATGTACAAAAATAATTTCGATGTTATATTATTGTTCGACAAGTATAAATGTTGTGCGTTATGCGGGGAAATTTGATGAGTCTTTATTTTTGAGAAGCACATATAAAAAATCTACATGTGGTATAAAATTTTAACAAATGGAAAATGCAGATACCACTAATAAAATGGTATAGACTGCAATTAAATGTAACGATTATTTCTTCTAAACATTATTATTTGGTACATTTAACTTGACATTAAATATTTTAAATAACCTTCACTGCCGACGCCCATTACCATGCGTAAGTAAATTAAAACTTGTAGTATTAAATTTACAGCATGTTCCTATTACTTTTATACGTCTATACAAAATTTTTCTTTTCATCATAGCTTAATACAGGCTTTCCATTTCATGTTGTCCCCCTTTGATGTAATATTTCATAAATACATTTTGCATTTTCTGTATATGCTTGCTCAGAGATTCTTAAACCTTCCTTGATTACATTTTCCTGCATTATATGCGTTTATGTTTATGTTTTCCTTTCTTTGATTTTAACTCACTTTTTTTCGCCGTTGATGCAATTCCTTTTTATACGGATTTACTAATATATATGTTTAATTTACTGATTCTCGAATTTTATCTTTCTTTACTTAGTGTTATAAGAAAGCATTTCTAAACTAAATGGAGTATCACAGAAACAGCACAAAAATAACATATAAAAACAGGAAGTTAATTGGATGCAAAAAAAAAAATAATAATAAACAATGTTTGATAATAATAAACTTTTGTAAAACATTATATATATATATATATATATATATATTATATATATATATATTATATATATATATATATATATATATTAACAGCCAAAAACAATTTATCTCGGTCAATAAATCATTATTCTGGCCACCCTTAATGAGACTTATGCTACTGCTTCATCTTAATGACAAGTTCTGACAAAGTGGTCGTAGAAGGGGAGAGAATCTACCTCATATTACATTTCGGCATCCGCAATCAGTTTCATTCTCTGATGTTCGTGAAGACAAGAGTACACTGTCGTACATCATACGCGTAGGTACTTTGAAGTGGCAATAATTAAACCTTGGTCTCTTAAGTTACCACAAAATTCATCAGAATTCTTAACTGTAAAGGCATCAAAATATCCTTCCTATTTTCAAATAATATTTTGCACAGACTCCTTTTACAAAATGTCTAATTTGTTTTGTACATTCGAACCCCGTTATAGCGAACCTGGTATATAACAAACTCACGGATATAACGAACGAAAATTTTGGTCCCGCCGTTTTCCTATTGCATTTAATGTCAATTTAGCTTTTCATAGCAAACCTCAGCAATCTTAAGAATCGGCTATAACGAACTTTTTTATCAGTCGACTACTGAATTTTTTTTTTTTTAACTTTTTAAGAATGTTGAAGATACAACGAATTTTGAAGAAGCAAAGAATGTTGAAGAAGAAGGTGATGAGATTTACCTATCACGACGTGGATAGAAAAGCACAAAATTTCATCATTCTCAGATTGTGACATGCAATTGTTCGAAACATGTGACGAATGAAGTCATGTGATGAATGATGTAAAATAAAAAAAAGTACTATGGAATGATCTCAGTCTATGAAATAAATTAAATAAAATCCATTTTTTTCAAAACAGGTAAATCAGTTTGAACACTGCAAAGTTTTCTATCAATATTTTATAACAAATACAGATTTTCAATGGTGAAGTAAACTATAGAATATGACCTAGGAAATATTCAAATTTCGCTTTTTATCTCATCTTAAAATATCAATTCGATGCAATGTCTTGTTTAAATTTTAGATTTACTTTGTTACCTATGTTATCAGTTACAGAAAAAAAAAATCAAAGTAGGATTGTCTCAATTTCTCCTACTTGGATGATGCTGTTGCTGTTTAAAACGATTATATTATTCTCGCGTAGATTCGATTGGTTCGTATGTTTATCACAAGAAATCAAAGGTAACCGATCTGCACTAGAGGACTTTATTCGAACAAGGAACTTCAGGAGCTTCATAAAGAGTAGTGGTAACTACAGTACATGGGCCGGGACGCATATTACCTACCTATACCTCGAGTTCAAGCAATGGGGAAATTTCAAGCCCGCTGATTCGTTGGTTCTTCCCGTCATCTATGACATCACTTAGCGCAACTTTCGAAGACTTGATATGGTGGCGCCATCTTTTCCTCTGAAACTGAATCGTTCATTACAATATGCTATTTGATTAAAACTTTTTAGAGCGTATATGAATCAAATCATGAAAGAACTCGAAGTTGGATATTCCAAGTCGAGTTCCAAAAGTAAATTATATTATTAAAAATACACGTAATTATTTAAAAGAAAACTTCTATACTGAACATTTTATACAAGTTAAAAGGAAACTTTGATGAAAAAAAACTTTTAAAAAAATTTAAAATATAATGGTAGCTTTGAAAATTTTATGAAATATGTAAAATTTTTTTGGGGGGGAGGATTTATTTCACTAGAACTTGCATTGAAAGATATAAATTGGTATAGGAATATGTGTGTGGTATTTTGCAAGAATACAATATTTTACCACGGACTTAATTTTTTTATATAAACTTAAATTTTGCCCTTTTCAAGATATATTGAATTTTATTAATGGATTACTTAAAGAAATCTTAATGCAATTTTTTTAGCCATTATATGTATTTACCGATCTGTTCCAAGTGGCGACTCTCTCTCATACACATAGATGAGGGTGTGAAAAAGATACCACTGGAAAAATATATTGCATCATATGTTCATTGTTTCTGACGCTTTAAAACCAATGAATTATACAAACATTAAATTTATGAGAATATTCTGAAAAAAATTGTCTTTGTATAATATAATTAAACTAAGTGGCAAAAACGGAATGTATTAAAGTCTCACTGATTCGCTTTCTAATTGTATTGTATTTTTTTCAGAAGACACAATATTTTTTCCGTGTGTGGTGATGTAAATAGAATAGAATAAAAAATTGCTACTTTTGTGTGTACGATTTTATATATAAAAAACTCCTTCGACAATTTGAGAGTAAGATACTGGGTGAATTTTATTAAACTTATATATATATATATATGTATATACACTCATGAAAAAAATTAGCGCACCAAGAGGAGTCGTCAAAATGAAACGAAATTTTACATACGTAATGACTACTTTGACATAAGTAAATGATAAGAAAATCAAAGAAAAGGATAATTTATTTCAGAGAAAAAGGCAAAAGAACGGATGAGTTAATACTCCGTTGGACCCCCTCTAGCGTGAATGCACGATGCGATACGATCGGGCATTGAGTCATACAAGTTCTGTATGATGTCTTGAGACATTTCGTTCCATATTTGCTGTAACCTGCCTCTAGTTCGTTCAAACTCGTGGGATGCCCAACTCGTCGTCCCAAATGATCCCATATGCTCGATTGGAGACAAATCTGGGGATCGGGCAGGCCAAAGAAGGGTAGTAACAGTGCGGAGACAGTCTTTGTGACACCCTTGCCGTATGAGGCCGAGCATTGTCTTGTTGAAAAATGGCTCCTGGATCCGTTGCATGAGTGGCAACACATGTGGTTGCAGGATTTCATGAACATACCGCTGGGCTGTCATGGTGCCACGGAACAATACTAGGGGTGACCGTGTATTGTAGGCAATGGCACCCCATACCATCACACCAGCTGTGGGAGCGATGTGTCGCTGTACAGCAAAGGCAGGATTGAAGCGTTCACCACGGGCTCTCCACACACGAACACGATTGTCATAACTGCCGAGATTGAATCTGGATTCGTCGCTAAAAGACGACCTGGTTCCATTCCGCTGCAGTCCAGTTTCCTCGTGCGCGGCAAAACTCCAAAAGGAGGCGTCGATGGGTGGGCGTCAAGGGCAGCACACGTAATGGGCACCGCGATACCAACTGTCCTTCACCAGGCGCCTTCGTATGGTTCGAGAAGACACAGAGGCCCCTAGTGAAGGTGCTGACCTGTGCCTGGATGGCGGCCGATGAAGCAGTTGGCTGTACGCATGCATTTTCTACGATGTGGCGGTCTTCTCGACGACTTGGTCTGTCGAGGGGCGTCCTGAGCCTGGTCTCGTGTACATGACATCTCTCGGGTCCACTGGTCCCAACACCTCCTCACAAACACATCAGAGCGGCCTAATTGACGAGCTACTCGACTAGCTGACCACCCAGCTTCCTCATCCCGACGATTCTCCCCCTCAAACATGCGACAACTGCTTATATTGTCTTCGAACACGGCGTAATGGCATGTCTATCTCAGCTCTTCCTTTGTAAATGATTCAGCACACTCAAACAAGCTTTGGTTACCTGGTTTTATACTCCACAGAGTACGATGTTCAACGCCCTCTACCGGCTATATGTAATGCGCAATCACGCTGCATTTCTAATCATTTGCATATCTCCCCGACATGTACCTTCATTGCAAGTTTCGTTACGATCCCGCAATTATTTCTTGGTGCGCTAATTTTTTGTCCATGGTGTGTATATATATATATATATATAATATATATATATATATAGCAGCACCATTTCTTCTCTAATAGGTATGCTACAACCAGCAGTATGCAAAAAGATTTCCCAGCTGCCAGCAGATCTAATATTTTTAAGCTGCTTGAGAAATTTATTCATTTCAATTAAAGTTAATATGATTCACCCTCTATCTTACTCTTAAACTGTCGAAGGATTTTTGTAATATATAAATACCATACAAATACCCTCACCAATTTATAGTCTTTCAATGCAAGTTCTAGTAAAAATAATCCTACCCTCCAAAAATGTTGCATATTCATAAAAGTTTCAAAGTTACCATTAAATTATAAAAAAAAATTTTAAGTTTTATTCCTCAAAGTTTTCTTTAAGTTTTATATAAAAGTTCAAAGTTAGAAGTTTTCTTTTAAAAATTAAGTGTATTTTCATAATAAAATATACTTTTGGAACTCGACTTAGAATATCATATTCGAGTTATTTCACGATTGATTCATATACGCTCTAAAAAGTTTTAATCAAAATAGCATATTGTAATGGAACGTTCAGTTTCAAGAGGAAAAGATGGCGCCACCATATCATGTCCTTCGAAAGTTGCGCAAGTGATGTCATAGATAACGGGAAGAAATCAACGAATCAGCGGGCTTGAAATTTCCACCATTGCTTGAACTCGAGTATAGGTAGTTAATATGCGGCCCGGCCCTCCACTGTAGGATGATATTTCAATGCATAAAATTTCAGTGATCAGTAAGAATGGAAAGTGGAAAGGAAAATAGAAATTTAGGAAAATAAAAAGCTTCTATAGTACAAGTAATCGTATATATTGGGGAAAACTAGACACAGCGAACAAACAGGACAAACAAGTTAAAGTAAGGACAGAATGGCACAGGGTCGTTTCTTGTTAGATGGGTCGGCAGGGTCGTAATCAGCAAGATTTTTAATAAGATCATTTGGTAAATCTTTATGGACAGCGAATAGCAAGATTTTGAAGATAATTTTGATAGTGGGGAGATTATCTCCCTATAAATATCAACATTGCGAAAATACCATGGGGAGTTAGTGATTTGCCGAATAGTCATGTTTTGAGCAATGCCAGAATTTTAATGTGGGAGACCGGAACTGAATGCTAGCTCAACGTATATACATTCACCGAACTTTCGGAACGGTAGAAACTGGAATTAGCATAAGAAATTAGCATATTATAACATCTGTATAAAACGAGAAACGATAACAAAGGAAATTTAAAGAAATGGATTTTAGACAACTGCATCCAGCGGGGATCGAACACATCACCTTCAAACACAATAGTCCGATACCTTACCCCTGTGCCACGACATCTACGCTGCAGCTCTGCTTCATAATTATTGGTATTAAAATGTTTTGACGAACAAAACTCCATGAAAATGTTCCCGAGTTTTTTGAAAGATTGTCATCTTATTTCCATGATAATTACAGTTCTTACCTCAAACAAACTTAAATAAATTTAAAGGCTTTATATGTAGAAAGACAAAATAAATAGTTTTTAATAATAATTTTTTATCATATCAACAAATACGTAAGTGAATCAAAGAACTTTGAATATCGCTTTGTATTCTATGTACCAAAATACCGACCTGAAATTTTAGCTAAAAAAGTATAAAATACAAGTCAGATGCTAGAGAAATAAACTGTTTTCCTCCATTATATTTTTATCAAGAGTGAAGTTTTCAATGTTTGCAAATTCATAAATTTAACAGGATTACGCCTGTCCCGAAAAACGCAAATGTAGTGATAAAGCAGTTAAACTATGGGGTAGGGGTTTTTCATTATTTAGGGCGAGTAAAATTATAAGTTAAAAAAAGGTAAATTAACTTTTCGCTTTCCGCTCCGTTTCACCTAAAACATTACATCGCATAATCGCAAAACATGAAGATCGTTAACAGTTAAGTGCCAATTAAATGCGCATTTGGGAAAAATATTCACCATTCATTTTCTTATTACCATAAGTTACTGAATTTAATTGCTGAAGTGTAATAATACATTAATTTTGGTGAATGCGAGACAGTTTGCTCCCGAGTATTAAAAGAAAAAAATTGAGAAATAAAATATTTAGCTCCAGCGCTTTCGGAAGTGTGGCAGTAAGATAAGTTGCGGAAGTAAATTGTAGCATTGCGTGATGACTTGCGCCAACTTAAAAATCGAAAATTTTTGAGGCAAAAATTATATATCATAAACTCAGTTCTAAATTTATGCAGCTACTATAATTATTACAGTTGTTACAATTTTTTTACTACTAATATGTATATGAGTTAAGTTATAGCTAAAACTGCGAAAAGAGTATAATTAACTTACTTTTTATTTCCATAAATTATTGTTATACTTTACGCTGTATAAAATATAACAATATTTTAAGTATAAGATTATACAATATATGTAAAAAAAAAGTTGTGCTTTTTCTGATAAGATTGTGTATGTTTTTGCGATCCAACAACTTGGGGTATTGACGTTAGAAATTATAAAGTAAGGTAGACTATATTAAGTAAGGTGACGTTAAGAATATATTATAAGTAAAATTAATTTTTATATTGTCTACTCTGTTCTAATAGTATATTGCTTTACATACTTTTTAATTATAATCTTATGAATAACATTATAAAAAATACGTTTTTAAAATATTGATTATTAATTGATATATTCAGGGAATGTTTAATTTTTTCGTGTACTCTTTGTTATGCAATTTAAAGATCTAATCATAGTAAAAAAAAAATAAAAAAAAAAAAAAACTTAAAGTGCAATGTTATGATAATGATTCTTAATTCTGCTACTAATATCTACTATTTTTATTTAAAACGCTAGGGTAATACAAATTTCAAACTTTTAACTTTTAAAAAAGGTATAAATAAATCATATCAGATATCAAAGATATTTGTGACTAAACAATGCTCTGTAAACACAAAGCATTTTTCTTTACATCATATCTAATATTGCTATATCTTTTATGGGACTGATCTTAATATCAATCCTCAATGTAATTTATGCAATTATGACGTTCATTATCGAAGTAAATATGTAAGCGTAAGTCAAAATTGTAAAATGTCTAGTTCTAATTAAGAAGAAAGATAAAAATAATGTTCAACGCTCCATATATTGATATTTTTTAATTCATTATTAAATCATAAACGTCATTACGAATATTCAAGAAATACACTGATATTTTTAATAAAGTTATTTCGAATTATCATATATTTAACTCTTATGCAGGTGAAATACATTGTGTCCCATAGATTTCAGTTAAAGCGAAGGCTAGGATATATCTATATGGTTGAGTTTAATTCAGTTTAATCTTTCTAGTGTTCAAAGATATATTGATAAAGTATTCTGTGAACACTAGATTTAAAAAGATTTTATAAAAATATTCTTTACCATTTTTATTAAAATTTCTAGGATTATGAGCCTTATTTTAGCATTCTTCAAAACACTTGTATTCATATAAAAGTGTGATGAAATTTATTATTTTTGCAAAAAATAAATTGCTTTTAATAGGTCTTTTACGAAAAGTCTACTTTTTGTATTTTCATCCTGAAACCAGAAGAATCAAGTATATCACTTTCATATGAACCATGCATACAAATGACGACAGGATTCAAACACACATCCGAAACAGCAGCAAAGCTAGAGGAGATAAATTGATCTGGATGGCATGGGAAATTGTATTTGTGTGGTGTAAGGGCCAAGCAAGGTAATTTGTCTCCTACCCAGTGCGCACAAAGTACCATTATTCTTCCCCGTCATAGATTGCCCCTTTTTACACGTGAAATTCATCATAATATTATTAATAGAAGAGAGCAACATATCGAAGTTTTTTGCAATGATATAGTTTGTCAAGTAGATGTAAGAACTACTTGAGATGTAGTGAAAGACGGCTTTTGCGCTAATTATATAGTACATATATATATATATATATATATATATATATATATATATATATATATATATATAGTATATATATATATATATATATATATATACAGGGTTTGTATAAAAAGTAACAGGAAAATTGTTTCCTGACGTGACTGTACGTCGGATCGCGCTCTACCGTGCATGCTCGTAGTGGGGGATAGACCCTAAGAGCACCAAGCGACAGTCGCCTGCGAGCGTTCGTTCAGGCTAGAATCTTGTCTTTAGTTGACCCAGTCGAGTGACTCGGTGCAAGCGTAAAATGGAGCGAACTATTGAACAACGTACGCTATCAAATTTGTGTTGGACTGGGGAAATCGGCTATGTAGAAGTTTGGCATGATTTCCCAAGTGTTCAAGGATGAAAGAATATCAGAAACTTCCAGTTTTTAAGTGACACAAGCTCTTTAAAGACGGCCGAAGAGTGTGGAGGACGAGCCCCGAGTTGGACAGCATCGACTCAAGAACAATGGCAACATGCAACGAGTGCGTGAAGTATTGAATTCAGACCATCGGTTAAGAGTGCGCATGGTCACTTATAAAATTTACATTGATACAGATGACAATTTTATAAGTGAACATGATTATAGCTGAAAATTTGGCGAGGCGATAGATCTGCACAAAACCCGTTCCCCGAAGGTCATTACGGATAACTCAATGCCCCTAGCCACACCTGATTCAAACTCACCGAGTACCTGACGATAATAGGCATCGCGAACGATTCCCCAACCCCCTTAAAGTCCCGACTTGGCACCAGCAGAATATTTCCTTTTCCCAAAAGTGAATCCTCGCTTAAAAGACACTTCCATGGGACCCTAAGGGCCTGGTCACATAGGAGTCCGTTGCGTTGCGTTTAAGGAAAAGATGACGTTGAGACGAAAATAAACCAATCATATGCCCTCCAAACGATTAGCTATGAAATTTTTAACGCCTATGATTGGTTATTTCGTCCTAACGTCATCTTTTCCTTAACGCAACGCAACGGACTTCTATGTGAACAGGCCCTAAGTGCCGTCAATGAAGATTGCACGCGTACCCTTAAGGATGTTCCGGAATTCGCCCTACCAGGAGCCTTCGAGTCGTGGAAAAGCTGCTGGAAAATGTATATCGTCGGTCAAGGGATGTATTTTTAAGATTTTGAGGAATTGTAGCAATATCTCAAATAAATTTAATTTTTCCGAAACTTTTCCCGATACTTATTATACAAACCCTGTATATATATATATAATATATATATATATATATATATATATATATATATATATATATATAATATATATATATATATATATATGTGTGTGTGTGTGTGTGTGTGTGTGTGTAAGTAAGTAATAAATTAAAAATTATGCCTCCATTCTATCATTTAAATTCCCTTTCCTACATCCAATCCACAGTAATCTTATTTATCGCTTTAAAAGCCCTTAGCAACAGAACTTCCCATTAATAGCAACGTTGCATTTCTACCCGTGTATACGTCTGGAGACAGGCGTGGGTTCGCATCGCCAGCCCCAATTTTTTTATGACACTTCAAAATAACAGGCACATGTACCTCGCTTCTAGCGCGTAAGGGTGAAAGGTGATATACACTTCGCTCCGAGCAGCTGAAATTGATGGACGTATTTTTTATCTCTCTAATAAAACGATTCGACCCAACTGCTTTCAAAATTTAATTCCTTTCAGGCTGAGTCTAGCTCCAGCCAGGTAAATATGAGCTAGTTTTCCTTTTCAGGTTACATTTTAGAACGAGATGTAATGGATATATTATACATAATATATATATATATATAATATATATATATATATAGATATAATATTATAGATATATAGATAGATATACATATACTCGTATATATATATATAGTGTCAAAAAATAGCCGAAAAGTCTCTGCAGACATCTGTTTAATGCATTTTTTCATAAATTGCTATTTGCTAAAAACTTATACCATCTACTGAAAGCGAAATAAAATATAACAAAAGTTACAAACTGAGTGCGATAAATGCTGAAAATAAGTTACGATATTGTTTTGTATGGGTAAAAAAGCCCAAAATGTAATAAGAAAAAAGAAAATCATAAAGTTTTTCAGAGATTTTCTTATCTCAAGAGTTTGTTGTCATGGCTGATTATAGAAGAAGGTAGCTCAAGTTTTATGGAAACTTACTTCTAGATAAAATAAAACCTATTAGAATTATTAAAAAAATTAATATTAGCGATTTATCAGTTTATTATGTGATAATTACCATAAAAAAGATCAGAGAGTTCAAAACAGAAAAAAATAGATTCGAGTTCAAAATAAAGTTCTGCGTAGAAATTAACAATCTTATGAGATATCATTCTAAAATATTCCTAAATGAGTAGTTCTAAAATTGAAGCACAGAAACTCGAATCACATGAGTAAACTTTAATCCAAAAACTGCTTGCAAAAACATCCGACCTCTGATCGATGTCATGGATGGGTAAGTATCTGCAAAAATTCATAAAAAACTCACTTCACTAAAATTTTTTCTGACAAAAACATATAAAAAAGTTTCAGTGCTAGAATAAGTCGATATTCGTTGGAAAGCGGTTTTGATATTTTTGAATAAAAATAACTGTGTGAACAGTATGCGAAAAGAACTTAGTTAACAAATCTGAGTTTCAAAGTAAAATTTGGGAGGACCAGGAGATAGGAGTGGTGTAAAATCTAAAATCAAATCTAGCAAACCCTTTTTTTATTGTGATAAGGATACATTCATATAATATTTCAATCACTTGAAAAAATAACTTATTTGGAAAATAGGCTACTAATAAAAATAACGTAGGAAATTTCCTAAAGGTGATTTCAAATTACTATCTTAAAAAAAGGCATAAGATATAGTTATTTTTCCATCCGCGAAAAGAAAAAGTGAGATGGAGATTGCTGGTTTGAACCTACACCACTCATATAGTGGGTTAGATGTAGCGAAAATATATGTTGTACCATATATTGACATATTATGTCGTACCATATATGTCGTACCATATATTCTAGAATTGACAGTCTAGAATAACTAATGATGAAAGCTTGAATGCAATTAAAATGCAGTTTAAATACTGGTGTAACAAAGTTATTTTTGATACTGGTGGTTATCGAAGTTTTTTTAAAGATGGAAAAAAAACAATCTTTTTTTAAAAGCATGCATGCAGTTTTTGCACAAGCACACTGACTGTTGAACCATTACCCTCAAGAAATAATTATATCTAAAATCCCAAAGTATAATAGCCATAAAACTTGTGTCCTTAAACAGAAGTCTCATTTACGAAAACAATACATTTTTTAAACTATAACATAAGTTACACAACGTAAGTTATATAAACTCGTGATGATAAAGATTTTTTTAAAAAGGTGGAACTCATTCTAAATGTGTTAAACCGTTTTTCAATAGTTAAGGAATGTAACAAATTACTCCAACTTTATTACAATTATGTCTGTCACTGTTATTTGACTGAGAAGGTGGATATTAATAGCTTTTGTTTGTATTATATACTAGATGATCTTAATACGAAAACATACATTTTTTTTAAACTATAACATAAGTTACACAACGTAAGTTATATAAACACGTGATGATAAAATATTTTTTTAAAAAGGTGGAACTCATTCTAAATGTGTTAAACCGTTTTTCAATAGTTAATGGAAATGTAACAATTACTCCAACTTTATTACAATTATGTCTGTCACTGTTATTTGACTGAGAAGGGGGATATTAATAGCTTTTTGTTTGTATTTATACTATATGATCTATAATTTTATATTTATTGTATGATGAGTGTTGTGGGGTACATAATGCCAGAAATACTTACGTATGCAAAACATTTTTATTTTTATGTTATAACTGGTATAACTTTAAAAAAATAGCCATCTGATGACATTGTAACAGACTGTACTATTCAATCTGAAATTAAATTCAATTATCAACACTTGAGTATTTGCAATTTGTAATATCATTTTTAAACGTCTCATAAATGTTTTCCAGGCTTAAGTATCGTAAAGCATTTGACATAATCATGTTACTTAACATGTAATAAACTTTAAGCATATGAATATACCAAACACCAACCAGTGATCCTCATTTTAAATGTTTCTCATTGAATAATGTTTATAAACAAATTTCTAATTTACCTTCATACTTATGAAAATTACCAATAAATAGAAATATTATTCTGTAACATTAAATAAGCTTCAACGTTTTCCTTAATATTGCATCAGAAGTTTGATTGACCATTAGAAAGCATAACATATTTCAGTGTTCATTTGAGAAGAAATTAAACTGATGTCGCATTGGATGAATTTGCTTCATTGGGAAAAATTTAATTCAAGTCTTTCGGAAGTTCATAGCTAAATGTTGTAACATTTTAAACCATTTCATTTCATAAATGAATGGATTTTCCCAATTAAATGGATAAATAAATCACATTAAATCTTGCATGAATATTTTTAAACCTCTTTTATTAAGCTACAGCTAAATAATTTTAGGTACGAACTATACCTTCCAATATATTTTAAAGAAAGGCGTTCCTATTGAATTAATTGAAAGTTAATTTTTATTATAACATTTTATATACAGAAAACATTAAAATGTCGTGGATTAGAATTCAATATACTATACGTGTAAAATCACATTTATTAAAAGCCTATATTTATCTTAAACAAGCATGTTACATTTATATTCTAGATGATAGCTGATGATGGGAAAAGTCAGATAATTTCGCTCTTGTTCCTTTTTCGATCCGCTTGGTAGCACATGACTACATTTCTACGTGGTTACCTTGCATACCAGTATCCATGAAATAATCTCACCACACATTCCCATTAATTGATATAGGACATTAATAGCATTTATGGCCTGGAGTAAAAAATTCAATTTATATTTTCCGTCTTATGAACATGTACTTCATTTATATTCAAAACGTATAATGGACAGTTCTGGTATTACATTTCAAATATAAATATTGTATTTACTTACCATTGTCCGAACAATAAATTGAATCGGATATGTTCTATAGAAGAAACATGGCTTAGTGTTTCTAAAATTGACATAAATACTTCGCTAGATTTTGTTGTGGAAATTATTTTTTTTTTCAGAGAATTTCTATTTCTCTTAAATTTGCAAGTCTCTCTATTTTGCGACTGTAAAAAATTAATTTCAAAATAATAGGAGATTTACCAAGAGAGTGAAGAAGAAGAATAAAAAACCTACCATTTTTTGTTGTTAAAGTATTTAAAGACAAAAAGTCAAATATTCTAATATATAAGGCATAGCAGTATATGATAAAAGTCAAACCTTTTTTTAGCATAAAGTTTTGATGATTTTAAAAGATAATGCAGAAGATTATAATTAATATGGGTGTAAAAATTATTTAAATTTTCTCATGATAGATACCAATTTGATATAAAACTGCTTTAAACTATTTTCTTCCTTAGTAGTAAAATACTCACAATGCTTTGAAAGTAAGGTGCAAACATATTGTTATTAATCAACGAAATAATTTTTTTGCAATAAATTAAACTATAGAAATTTCTCCACATACTATGATTTACAATATACGCTCCTTCCTTTAATACAGTTTTGGTTATTATTTCATAACAGTTATAAAAAAGTTGTTGGTTAATGCCTCATCATTAATGTTATTCATAAAATGAAAATCAAAGAATGATTCAAATATTTACACCATAAATCAGTTCTTGCAAAATGTATGAACTAGATACAAAAATACGTATTGTACATTCTACACCACCAGAATGTTCAATTGCACTGTACATGATTATTCCTATTTTGTGATAAAAAAAGTCATGCAGCAGGTTTGCTAATTGGAAAAAAATTTGACAATGTACAATTTGCTCCACCAATATGGTTAATGATACTATGCATTAAGATTCATATACAGGCTTCCCACCTTTATCCGTTACTCCCCCCCCTTAACTTCTAAACACTGACAGTTTAGACCATAATGTTGGTGTCTAGGTATAGTAAAAAGGCTATGCGTTACTCAATGAGAAAACTTACAACGCCATCTATCGACATATTTTGGAATTGGCATTTTATCTAAAAAACGGTACGAGATACGGGGAAAAAGTCGATTACAAAATTGTTCAGCATCATCGATTTAGTAAGGAGAGGCACCTTGCGCACATTAATACTTAAAACAGAATGTAGAAAATGAACATTTGTTTGGTCACGATTTCAAAAATTGCCATGTCATAAAGAGTGGAAGAAAGAAACTTAGACACTTCCCTATCTTCAGAATCTTTTATTTATGTTTCTGAAATGCTCTCCATTAGCCACTATACACATTTGCACTCTGGGCTGGATTTCTCGCTGCCACACGCCGTTTCACGACACCATAGTGTTGAAAATGACGACCAAAACAATGTTCATTTTTTTACATTTTGTTTGAGTATTAATGTGCGCAAGATGTCTTTTCTTACTAAATCGATAATGATGAACAACTTGTAATTGACTTTTTCCCGTATCTCATACCTCTTTTTAGATAAAAATGCTAATTCCAAAATTTGCGTTGTAAGTTGGCGTTAAATAGATGGCGTTGTAAGTTGTCTCATCGAGTAGCGCATAGCCTTTTTACTATACCTAGACACCAATTTTATGGCCTAAGCTGTTTCCGTTTAGAAGTTAAGGAGGATGTAACGGATATAGGTGGGTACCCTGTATTTCGAGATAAAAAAATCATGCTTCAGCATCACTACTTGATATAAAAAAATATATATTAGATTCACAAAAGTACAGTAAAACATTTCTCTAAATGGAAGTATGTGTTTATACATCATTTTGGAAATTTATTTAATTTATCGTTAAAAAGAGCTTAACAATTGTAGCTTCGGTATTCACTTTTTAATTGAACTGATCGAAAATTAATTTTGGAAGATTTAAAAAGTGTCAAAAACCTGCATGTGTTCAAAATTAAACTTTATAAAAGAAAGATCTCTAAGTTTATTTGGAAATATGTTTACAATAAAATAAAATTAAAAAATTATAAATGCACTTCATGCGTCAAGCCACGCAGTTAACTCTCCTTTGATGAAGATATTTTTCTTATAATAGTGTTTCTTAAGAGACACATGCTGTTTTATTCCTTTCTTGTGATACAATAGCGACAGTATAAGAGACAGCAGTGACGGTAAAAAAAAAAAAACATAAAGGCAATTTGCGGAAGAATAAAAAACACGTTACGGTTACTTCTTAAAGAAAACCAGAAAAAGAATTTCATCCAAGAAAGAAGACACATCATACGTAGTACCGATGCAAAGTTTTGTCTCCATTTTATCTTGGATAAAAAAAGAAAAAAAGGGTTTCTCCATTGTCGAACATGCTCTGATGAGCAGAAGACAACCCGGGGCGCAATGCTGTTTTGTATGTCTGCAGTCATTGCCCAGGGAATGCAATATATTGTTCAGTTCGTCACAAAAGGAGGCCGAGGCATCCCACATTTATATTGAAAACAATCTCATCCTCTAGTGCAGTTGATTCCCGGTTTATGAAGCCTTATACCCTTTATTTAGGTCTTCTACATCTGTGTATATGTGTATATTGCATTCCGAAAAAAGATATCTCGAGTGTTTATTATGCTCGAATGTAGATGATGACGAGAATAACTCCTTGTCCACCTTTCTGTAGTATATGGCACAAAACACATATATATAATTCTGAACAAGTAGGTTAAAAGGGAGATAAGTTTCAAATGTTACACTAAAGAAACCTTATACAGAAATGATAGATTATATAGTTTCTGCTATTCCAAACTTCACCCTTCTTAAAATCGGTGATTTCTTACATAAAACTATGTCATATACACATACTTAAAAATCACTCGAGAATAAAAATAACATAAAATTGCGTACAGATGTAAGTGACCTGAGTTTGGAAAATATTTTTCAGGTGAATAATGAATTTTTTTTTTAAATGTGACTCTTGGCTCGTTCAAGTGAAGAGTTAAATGTTAAAATACATTGTTATTGTGCAAATATGTAAACAAACTTTTGTTACATACGTAGAAGAAAAACTAGGCAAATAGATATTTGTTATTTGGCTTACAAAAGGAAGATTTGTTATTTTAAATACCATTAATATAACATAAAAATAACATAAAATTGCGTACATATGTAAGTGAACTGAGTTTGGAAAATATTTTTCAGGTGAATAATGAATTTTTTTTTTAAATGTGACTCTTGGCTCGTTCAAGTGAAGAGTTAAATGTTAAATTACATTGTTATTGTGCAAATATGTAAACAAACTTTTGTTACATACGTAGAAGAAAAACTAGGCAAATAGAGATTTGTTATTTGGCTTACAAAAGGAAGATTTGTTATTTTAAATACCATTAATATCCTTTAGAAGTACTCCAATCAAAGTTGCAAATACAACAGTAAAAGTGTATTTTGGAGATTTAATTCTACATGTAGAGTGTCAGGACTTGTAAAAAACTAGCAAAAGGTAAAATAAAGCTGAAAAGTATCTAAAGAGATAATTGCAATTAAGCTCTCAGAAACGTTTATTATATGAATTAAACACGTTTATTAATTAACTAAACAGTCAATAGCATAAATGTCCTCAATCTACATTGATTTCCCAACAAAATTAGTTGACATACTATTCAACTATTAGTTCTTAGTTAAGATAATGAGAGTGAAAAGAGAATTAAGTATTGACGATATATGATCTTATTCCTGCTATCTTATTTCTCCATCAATCAGTATATAAATCGTTTCTTGGAAAACATGGTTGCATAGGCAGATGTTGTTTCACAATTATCTCTCTCTTACACAGTAAAGAACAAATAACTTATGATTTTGGTTTTAAAATTTTATTGTAGGTACCTTCTTTCATCTACATTATGTAATAGGAAGAATCAACATATAAAGATGCAAAGAATACAAAGCACTGCCTTCAGTCGAAAGATATAAAATGTTCTACTTCAAGGGTCCATTTGAGTTTTCTAATGAAATATGACTAGTGAAAAGCAAGAGTTTAATATATGTCCTGAAATCTTATTATATTAATCCCACCTAATATTGTTTGCCATGATAATGATGTGTAATTGGAAATAAAAAGCTCCAAAATGAATTGCAGTACTATTACATGTGGTATATTGCTCATAGCGAAATTATTAACTTCATAAAGAATGTTGCTTCTTGGGAAAATAAATTTCAGTTAGTTCGAGGCTATATTTTGAAAGCCCGAAAGATGTAAAAAATAATTAACATCATTTAGTAATTTAAACAAAATGGTGTTTCAATCAATCCCATAATATTCTGTTAAATATCAACATCACCAAAATCTAGCTGATAAGGCTGCATATTACTTATTGGACGAAGTGACCTCTTATCAGGCGTAACTAAATGCTTTAGAATGAAAAATCGTTTTGTATGTATCAGAAGCAGTTCAAAGCAAAATTTAATTGTATCGAAATGTAGTTTGCATGATACTTTTTCTTTCTATTAATTTTAGGAGTTGTGTTAAAAAATCTATGGCATACTATGACTCTTTTCCAGAACATAATAATAAATGACAAAGAATTATTTTTGATTAGTCAATTTAAGCAAATGCTAAAACGTTCAGATCTTTCTCGCATCAATCTCACAAACTTTATCAAAGCATTCAATTATTATACTAGAAACACTCGCTATTAAACAAACAAAAATGTTTTATGTTTAATTTGTTCTGTTTCAAGACTGTTCTCTGTATATTTCCCAAAATGATTTAAAGTAATTATGGAGCAAAAACTAATTGACTAGTTTAATTGCCAGTGTAAACATTGAGAACTAATTATACTTGAGAAGATTGGCGCATTTCTCTAAATGTGTTATTCTTTGATAAGACTCAGTCCATTTACAGGCGGTCATGTTTATCGTAAAGGAGAATGCAATTCTTTTGATTTCCGTTAATTACTTTTCTAAACGGGATCAAAAATGCATATGCATTTGAATCTGAGAGTGTTTCGTAAAAGTGTCACTCGTGTGCGAAATTGTAATTTCTAATACATTCCGTTACTTACCATAGCTAAAGGAAACATAAACAATGGTTTCCGATAATAATTTTCTAAATATTGCTTAAGACTCTTTTTAAGCTATTGATTGTATTAGAACCTCATGAAAGAATGACAATTATATTCATAAATCTTATTCTTGCCTGTTAATATTATTTCTGACTGACTTAAAGTTCTATTATAAAACTATCTTCAGAACTGAAATTGGAAATTGAGGTTCTTAGAATAAATTTACTTTTATAACATGTCATATAAAATAAAGCAATTTTTTTATGGCTATAAAAAAATTGAGAGAAAAATTGAAATTTTTAAAAAAATACCTATTTTTAGTCATTCAATAAATCTTGAGTAGGTTATATAAGGAGATTTTTGAGGGCTATATTTGGTGGTTTCTTTGATAACGGTATTTGGCGAAGGAGACACTATTTTGAACTATACAAACTGCTTAAAAATGAAGACGTATTGAAATTTGTTAATTGAACAGAATAATATGGACAGGTAATCTTTTCAGACTAGATTCAGGAAGAGCGCCATTGAAAGTTTTTACTGCAGTCCCCTTCTGTGAAAGACATAGAGGAACACCAAAAAAGAGATGGACTTCCTGGATTCGGGCTTTAGTGCCATGAATGTCAAGAACTGGAGATCCAATGCTGGTGAGGGAAAAGTTCTAGAGAAGGCCAGGGCCCACGTTGGGCTGTCGTGTGAATTATGATAATGATAATGAAGTTAAATAAGAAACTTGAATGTTTCTTGAAAATATAATTTTTGCTGTCAGCGTTGGATCTAGGTTTTCCCTTGTTATAGGCTTCGTAACCGGGCATATCCGACGAGTACGCTGCTGGTTCCTCCCGTATGGATAATTCTTGGATTCTTCCCGTATATATTTCTTGGAGTGCCTGTGCACGAAGCCTCACCTCGAGTATTTAATTTTCATGTTCTGAGAAGCTGAAACCCCGTACTTTGCTACGGAATACATAAAAATTAAATACAACGGTCAATGCGAAATATATATATAAATATATTTTTAATAAATACAACGATCAATGTATGCATATGATGTAAAAAAAATAATAAATAAAAAAAAAATCGCAACGGATATTTTTATAGGCAAAATAATGTGGAAGAAAATATTCAAATTAAATCCAATAGAACATTCTAAATAATATAGTATAGTTAATATAGTACAGTTTGAGGAACATTTCTTTTACTTTATGTTAATATTTTTTTTGGATCATGGCCAATCGTCTGCAAGAAATTTTTAGCAAGAATTTTTTTTTTTGTCTATTTCGTTGTTATGCACGTGACGATAAATTTAAAAGAAAAGAACCCACATGATCAGCATTTAATAAATGAAATTCTAAAAATTAATCTTAAAAAATTAACCAAAAATCAGAAAATGAAGGTAAGGATTCGAAAAAGATTTCATTTTAAAGGAATTTTTATCATCTTTCCCGTTGTATAAATTTTATAACCCTCGAATTATTATTTTAAATACAAATTTTAAAGAATGTTTAAAAACAGCTAAAAAATTTAATTTTTAAAAAATCTAAGAAGAATTTTTTAAAAATCTCTCTTAGTGCACACCTACACTATAAGAAGAATCGTCATGCACAATTTCAGCCCTTTCTGTCCAGCGGTTTGGTCTGTGCATTGTCTGTCAGTCAGTCAGTCAGTCAGTCAGTTACGGAACTGATTTATATATATACATGAGGGTACTCTTTATAAAATTGAGTAATGTTTGGACAACTTATTTCTTGATTTTAGAGTAAGGTTTTAAGCTTAATACTCTTAACACTAACGCTCTAAACAGCTGACGCCATTTTGACGGTTTCGGACATAGTATTGAGCGCCATATCTGTATTTATGTCTCAGGCTTCTGAAATTATATTAGTTTTTTTTCTAATTTTACGCGAAATATGCACACACATTTACAAAATGATATTCGATAGTAAAAAGGGGGAGAAAATGTGTTACATATCTACTAAGACTGAAAGCTGTCGATTTGACGGCAATATAGAAAACATACATAAATCTTTAAAATAATACAGGAAAATGTTAGTTACTTTTCGTCTCTTCCCCCTTTTGCAAATAACAGAAATACTGGCACTTCGAAAATATTGGTGTTGAAAATAAGGACTGCACAAACCATGCATATATTTTTACGGATAAACCATACAAGGTTGTCATCTCGGCATACCAGCATAAAAATATATCTAAATATATACTAATTTATTATGTATCGGTAAGAATTAGTTCAAAATTTAAAGTATTTAACCATTTAAAAAACATTAACTGTTTTAAATTCTTGATTTTATTATTAACCGTCAAATTGACGGCTTTTAGTCTTTTTAGCAAGAAAATTTCCCGCCTTTCTAGGGATAATAATATTATAGATAGATAGGGAAAAGAAGGAGGGAGAAAGAACACATAGATAATCACATGAAAATAAATATTTACACACACACACACACACACATATATATATATATATGTGTGTGTGTGTGTGTGTGTGTGTGTGTGTGTGTGTGTTTGTTTTAGCATATCTGTAAGTTCTTTCCTCTTTCCTTCCCTTACCTACGTATCTATATATTAATAATCATAATGAATATTTTGTAAAAAATTTCAGAGTCAAGAAATGTTTTTCAACTATCAATTGATTATTTAAAAAGCACCCTCCTGAAAACATTAGAATTATATACTGGGGGTGAGGCTTCGTTCTCAGGAATTCCAAGAAATCACCCTTACTGGGAGGCAGTAGCAGAATATTCATCGGTTAGTACGTAATTTTCGTATTTACAAAATAGATTCGAATAAATTTGCCAATATGAGCGAATAAACGCAAAAATTATGTTTTACTACTTTTCGGCAAAAACTCGGTGATAAACAGCTTTTAAGCGAAATTAGGTAATAATAGTAATGATTTATAAACATAATTGCTCAACTAAGATTACATGTGGTCTTTAAATGAGAAATCTCACTCTCCTTCAAATTTGCTTCTAATTTCACCATGACAGTTTGCCCGTACTGGAGTCGAACCTAAAAATCTAATTGTAAAAATCATCCATCAAGTTTTAAGGAATAATTTAGAAGATTTAAGAACGTCTCTTGAGATCCAAATTCAAGGGTCTTTCAGCTACTTACAGTCGTCAACCAAGAAACTCCTGTTGATGTTATACAGATTTTAATTGCAACGAAATGCTGTTACCTTAACATTGCAAAGCCTCTATAGTCCCGTTAAAAGAGTAGATGCTGAGATATTTTAGTATGTAGAACATAGTAATTAATGACAGAAGGCAGATCCATAAGGATCATAATGGGGATCAACTACTACAATGTTAGCTTTTAACTAAGAACTATGATACTTATGCATCCAAGTAAGTAAAATTTGAATTTTTTTTAAAAAATGCGAAACTTTTGAATTTGCATTTTTTTGCGAATAAATGCGAAATTTTACATATTGTATTTTTTTGTAGCGAAATTTCGATTATTTTTTATGCGAAATTTACGTATCCCCAGTTATACCTCATTGAGGAGCCCATAATAAGGTCGAAACCTAAGTCCAAGTTTACATATACGCCGAAGATGAATCCTTTAGCTTTTAGTGCCACCTCTTTTGCGTGCTTGACTCATTGCAATTTTTGTCCAAAAACTTGCCATTAAACGATATGCTGGATAAAAATTTCTTAATTTTTCTTCACTTTCGTATTATAAAACTTGATGTGAATTATCTTTGAAATCTGCATGGACATTAATATATATTTGATGCTATTCTGTGTAACTGATACTGTAGTTAACAGGAAAAAAAGAACTGAATTGATACAAGGGTTTACAATCATATTTTAATTTCAATAAACATTCAAAATAAATAAATTGGTTTAAATCAATAGGTTTACAAAATTTCCAACAAGCCTGTGTATTGTTGGTATACTCTAGAAATAAAATTTTGCTAATAAACTATCCTGAAAGCTACATTTTACGCATATTTTCACATAATAATTTAAAACTACATTTTTATGAATGATAATGATTCTCAGAATGAAACTATCGCATTAATTGTTATAGGAGATACAAAAAATATCTGGCATCTTTCCAGAAGCTATTTAGAAACTCCTGCATACTAATTTGAAGAGCTAAAATATTAACATTTTCTGTGTGTTTAGCCATCTAAACTCATTTATTTAATTATGAGTTGTTTATTCTTTTGTACGATAATCGTATGGGAACATAAATATGTTTGTTCTTATAATTGAGTTTTGATTTTTTTATTTAAATTTATAAAATTTACAATTATTTAAAAACCATAGAAGAATGATAAATGGATTCATGATTTATATTTATTGTTAATTTTAACGCTTACATAGAACAAGCATTTAAATATTTTCGCATATTTGTTTCTATTTGATTAAACTGGGTATTTGCAGCAATATATTAAAATTTATTTGTTTAATAGAGCATTAATAAGCATTTCTAATATTAAAAAATCATCAAATATAAATATTAATATAATGCCCTTAAAACTAATTCATATGATGAAGATTGAATATGATTCTTTGAGAAAAAACATACAATTATTTTATGACTTACCACAGATAATTGGGAATTTTTTTTAAGAATTCAGATTTTAAATATTTTTTAAATATAGATTTTTTGCTTTTCTGGAATGCAAAATTCATGAGAACCATATGAGGGCAATACGGTGTAGCTATAGACATTAGACTAATTAAAATAACTGTAAACATAGTTGAGAAGTTTAACAAAAAAGACTAATGAATGATTCTATATAAGAAACTTTAAGGCTTAGCCTAATTCTTAGTTGCAGTTAGTGTTTTTTATGTATTTTTTCCGATCAAAGAGTTTACCTTTTCTCAAATCCTTCCGCAATTGTTACTTGAGTAGGAAAGAACTTAAAATCTACAATAACAAGTAGGAAGACACGTAGTTTTAAACTAATTAATATATTTTGAAGCTAGTTGACATTCTAATTTTTATTGCTCATTTAAGAGCTGCACATGCAAAGGAGAGATGTAAAAGTCTAGACAGCTCTAGTAACGGTGGAAGAGTGAAGGTTATACACCGAGTTGAACAAAAGTAAAAACAAAATTAACGTGCTTCAAATGGAATCGAAGTAAAATTTTACAGTACTTTGGAAACGTTGTGCTTTTTCAATAAAAGAATATTAAGTGACCCTAATGTTGGCCAATACAAGTAAATGAGGCAGTTTCTAGAGTGAATTATTATTTATTTTATCCCATTTCCCCTTCATTATTTTTCCTTCCAAGTACACTTCACCCAGTTTGCTCAACTGAGGAGCAATTGTAACGCTTGACAGACTCGTTTATGATTATTTACTCTTTGAATGTAAGAGGCATTGTAAGAAAAACACTCTTAAGTTTCAACATTAGAATTACGCTGTATACAATCTGAATTTCTACATTTAATACATAAACTTGAATATACCTAAACCAAAATTAAACCAATAATTGTAAATATATAAACATTATAAATTTCGAGTTGCCAAATATTTTAATTGTATGCCTATTATTAATGAATAAATTCCTTTAGGTATAAGTCAAAAAAATTTCATTTTCCTTGGGAAGAAAAGAAGAAGGGGGTTTCATTTAAAAAGGTGATGGGACTCCTACTGCTACTTATGATGAATAATAAAGGTTTTTTACCTTTCTGTCATCACTCCCACGCCTTGTGCAATCATTGTATTAAGAAAATAAAAATAAAAATAATTTGAGAATCTTAATTATTATTACTTGAAACACAGTAGATTATGAAATAGGCTGTTATATTTCCCACTGAATAGCAGAAGTTTTTCCTTTTTTAATATATATATATATTAGGCAAGGTCATCTCTTCCTTACCTTTGTATCTCTACCACTGTTCCATACTTGGTGCTTTATTCATCAATAGTATTTCCAATGATGCATTTAAATTTTTAATTGTTAAGCAATAACCTCATTTAAAGAAATGTTCAATTAGACTCACTGAGCATAGATGCTAGAGTACAATCTTTAACTGTCAAAAGAAATTTACTTCCTCCAGTTGCAGCAAAAGAAAACTTTGAAGCCTGTGCAGGTCATTGATATCTGAATATAAAATACACTTTTTTCATGTAGATGGTACTGATAAGTATTTTGTTTCAAATAAATGAAATTTTGTGTCTGAATCACTTACGCTAGTACAGGTGAAAAAAAATAGACAACAAGTTTTAAATTTCAAAAAAATTATAGTCCTTTGACACTGTGGCATTAGTAAAATATTTAAAACATATAATACACTACTGAAAAACGCAGAACCTACATATCTGTTGATTTTGAAATAAGAACTTCCAGTAGAAAAAAGGCAGGTATCTAAAATTTATCTCATGTGCTTATCAGCCAGTTTCAGGGAATAGAAAATTCATAGAGAAAGACTAATCTTAACTATTTTTGTATCATTATTTCAAAGCTAGCAGTATTACCATAGTATAGCAGATTTAAACCGTAACCCATCATCGTAAACATCAATTACACCATTGACAAAATTTTACTGATTTGTAACAGAAAAATCCATAGTGAAAAGAGTCCAGAAAAAACAGGGGGTGCCCCAGGCAGCGTGGCCCACCCAGGAGCGTTCAGACCGGTTTTAAAACTGGTGTGGAAGATGAGTTGGGCCGAACTGTTTAGCTCAGGCTATTGTTAATGTTAACACTGAATAAATTGGCCGAAACTTTTCGATGTCTCCAATTGTATCCAAGCGAGACCGAATGGTGGTTGTTCGTTTAGGCTGGTTCATGGCTTAAAAATGGTTATTTATTATTTTATGTAGATTTTTGCTTCTCGGCGTTCTTGAGACCTTTATATTTTAGAATTTACATCTAAATCAATAAGTTTAGTTTTAAAAACATGTTAAAAAAAAACTTGGTTTGAATTTAAAATATTTTAACGTATACACAATTAGGCATTTCCAAATAATCATTTGGTTGAATTATAATGTCCGAAAATGATAGGTTTCAATTCCCGTTAACATTCTTTTATTTTATTAACTTTTATAACTTCGAAGGTAAGACTTTTTTTTCCTTTATTAAAAGTCTATTGAATCATAATGCACATAAAATGAATACCAGAAAGATCATAATTGCCTAACAACTTTTAATATAAAGCATGCTGGATATTCATATTCAATAATTTATCACAATTTAGTCACTATCTAGAAACAATCTATTTAATTAGGTACTCAACACGTTTGTAGTATAAATAATCTTAATTCCACATATTAAATTTTATACCTAAGTGCAAAATTATTTCGGAAAGCAATTCTTTTTTCCGTCCACATAGACCCCTACACACGCATACATTTATAAATAATTTACTCACGCTTTCAACCACAGTATGATAATTTTCTCAGTATTTGTTTTTTTTAAATAAAGTTTTAAGTATGTTTTGAATATATGAACAAAAAATAAAATTCATATATTAGTAGCACATACACCATCCTTTTTAATGAAACTTAAAAATGAAAAATATGTAAAAAGCACAGGTATACATTGAAAATACGATTAATTTTAAAAATTGCCCATCATTCCCTTCATATTTTTGGTATTTAGGGATTGTGTTTAGTGGAGAAAAAATAAATTCCCCGGATAGTTATACATGCAGATTCTTTAGAAGTATCAACCTGTGTAATTTTTGTTTTTTCATGTTTTGCTGTTAAGTGGCAATCATTCTCCCTAAATAAACTGGTCACTATATCATGTATGGAAGAAGAAAAGCATGATTGATAACTGTAAATTAAGCTTAACTCCAATTTCAAAAGAAAATTCAGTGCTTTTTTTCCCCGCAACGTCAGAGAATGCCTACGCAGTAAGGCAAGATATTTTAAAAATCTTATTACTATATCACGTAATTATTATCCAAGGGTAACTTATGCAGAAATTTGCGTATTAAAGGAATTTGATGCTAGTAGAAGCAATTTTATCGCACCTTAACATTGATAAACAATACCTTTCAAATGACCTTTATAAGCTACAATTTTTCAATGGAAAAATAACATTTTATAAAAGAGTACTGTTCTGCGAGCACTTCTGTGATACAAATTTAAATTAATGTAGCCGATTATGAAATAAAATTTTTTTTTACGTTAGTTACGATGCGTATATGTTCAATGCAGCTAGAACGACGACTTCTGAGCAAAAGGCCTTTGAACGTATTTATTTCATTTTCCATTAGATCTCACCATTTGATTCCAGAACTTTTTGGTTTCCATTTCTGATTTTTATTCTCATTTTTTTACACAAATGACAGACTATTTTCAACCATTTTATCCTCAAATGACACAAAGTCATGACTCTGTTAGGCTTTGTGGTGTCTGACTAATATTATATTAAAGGTGACTTCTTAGCCCATAAATATGGTAAAAATGCTCACCTTTTACCTTGGCTGTTGAATTCATAGGAAATTAATAATATGGTATTAGTTACCATTTTTATGGGTTTTTTTAACATGCAACTTTTTTTCATTTAATAATTTTTCTCATTCAGGTTTGTTAAGCAATATCTTGATATATTCTGATGTTTTAATAGTGATCACAACCTATGCGGAAATAAAATGGTCCAGGCTCGATTTCCTAGTAATCGTAAATATTTTTACAGTACTAAATACTGAGTGCAAAATGTACAGCAGAGATATCTTGGCGAGATGTTAAATGTAGGAAGAGAAAAATATTCTTCTTCCTACATTTAACAGGAAGAAAGGACGTTAAATTTACAACAATATTTTAAACAGGACCTCCTTTCATCATCTGAGGCTCATAAATAATACAAAACAAAATAACTTCTTATTCTGTAAAATTAGCCCATATTGGACCTAATAAATACCTAATAAATATATACGAACCTAATAAATATTTCTGAAAATATTTGAAACTTTGTCTGTATCATTAATATGGAGCTACTAAGCATACAAAAACCCAAATTGCGAAGAACTGTTTTTATTTTTTAAAGAAATTAGCTGTCCTATAAACAGGAAAAAGAACTACTAGTATTACAAAAATATCACTTACATTACAGGAGGATGTATTATGAGTGAAATTTGGGTAAACAGTCAATGCAAAGTCTAACATTGCATTTTAAGCAAAGTGTTGTTGGATTTCTCTTGCAATTATTCAGTTGGCATCTTCTCTATCGTCCTTTAGGGTTTTACCCCAATATTTGGTCATTCTTGAGATTCAGGAGCTATTTGTTATTTTCAATCAGACCGCGTTGTCTGATGTTGTTTCTAGGGATTGTGTTTCCTCCAAATAACTAAGTGTAACTCATCTTCGGAACTCTAAGAGGCCCTGTGCTTCATCAGGGCAAAAGAGTTTTGAAATTTTCCAAGCTGAGAAAAGTGCCGTTTCAAAACAGTTTAAGAAAAGTTTCCAATGCTAATTTTTCTCTGTAAGGAAGCAAAATATGTTTCATTATGACCGTCATTTTTTGTTTCGCTACATACTGATTCGTTTCTATAACAGTATAATATATCATGCCATCAGCCACTGTGTGGAAGAGTTCAAAGGGAGTTTTTCCTGAAACTATATTTACTATGTTTTCATGTTCTCGAAGAGGAACTGACTCACTTGAAAGATCAAATTTTGGTTCACGTTTTACCCACTGTGGTTTTTTGCCGGAAGATGACATTCATCACTGTCATTTGCTAAAATTAAAATTTTTCAGCGGTATATTGAATTTTAAGCCCGTGATACATTACTGGCATTTCGCATTTTGAAGCTGAGTCATCTATCTCTTCTTCATCCCTAACGAAATCTGTATTATGAGGAACAATAACAACTTCAGATACATCAATTTCCTCATCACTTTCCTCATCACCTGTTGAATATAAGAGTTCATATATTCAACAGCTCTGTTAAATATTTGCTCGCCGTTTTACAAATACAAATTACTCAAAGTTATGTATTCGAATTCTTAGCAGAAAAACTATAGCTGCAATAGGTACTGGAAAAATTTCTTCCAAGTGAGAACCAGTTTATCTTTCAATACCCTATTTGCACGAATAGAATGGTTCTCTATGGTCATTTCGCTATGTTCTGCTGTTTGAGCAGATGTTTCATCAAGAGATAAGAAAGGAATGTGAGCTATGAATGCAATGCGAATTCGGAGAAAAATAGATAGTGATTGGACCGTCGATATCCGGTGTACCTGTTTTTAGGACACCTAATAAATAAAAATAAAATACACACTTAAATATTTTTTTTTAGCAAATATTTTGAATTATACTAATAGTACTGTTTTTTTAGTGCAAAAACCTCTACGTTGTTTCCCATAAAATAAATTAATCATGATAAATTTAAAGATTAAAAAAAATAAAATATTTAAAGGGTTTTTTAAAACAAATGATTCTAATTAAATTTAATTTGGTTGTCTGCTATTTTTTGTATGTTACACTTCTGTCTGTTTAAAAGGGTGTCATAGAAAAATTCACCCAGAGAAAATTAATATTTTTCTTCCCAAGATGAAGTTTTATTAGATGTCCTATATATAGGGGGGTGTTCCAATATGGGATTTAAAATAAACTACAGTTCTGATTATCCACATTAATTAATTCTCGGATAGTACCTTTCTTTTTACTAGGAAAAGAATTATAATATATATATATATATATATATATATATATATATATATATATATATATATATATATATATATATATATGTATGTATATATATATATATATATATATATATATATATATATATATATATATATATATATATATGTATATATATATATATATATTATATATATATATATATATATATATATATATATATATATATATATATATATATATATATATATATATATATATATATATATATATATATATATATATATATATATATAATCCTTGCACGTTTACACTTCAGACTTCATTTAATCGACAACAAAATTTCTGGAATTCAAACCGGGAAATTTTTTGAAAAGAGGGAGGAGATATTTGCAAGTACTGGAAAATCATAACAAGTTCAAAAGAATATATTTCAAATACAAAATATTTAAACCCCCCCAAAAAAACAAAGTTCGAATACAAAATTTAAGACTTTTTTACGTTAATATCAAACATGAAAATGTTAATCTATGATTCTTAGGTTTTTAATGCAAAAAAAGTGAGAAAAGCGTTTTGCATAATGAGTTACTTTGTTACTAATACCATAGGTGACAGTTTAATACCTTCTCATTTATCATTATTGAAATTTTTGTGTTTTCATTTGCGTATCGGTAAATTCTTCCAATAACAAGTCATTTTTATGACCATGAAAACTGCATAGTGTGCTTAACTTCAAAAGCTCGCCCCACTTAAGCTGAAAATTTCCCAACAGTCAAGGAAAGAAAGAAGCTTTTGCGTGATATAGCTGTACTTGTCGTTAGGAAAGTTGAAAGTTTTCGATTTGCATCTCATTATTCATAATCAATAATAAATGCTACTGTCTGCTATAAACCAAGTTATTAGAAAAAAAGAACTTTCAAAGAAACAAATTATATGTGAAATTTACTATGTTAGTTGCTACACTTAAGAAAATGTGTACGATAATTTATTTCTTATGACCATATTTAAAGCGGTTTTCGATAGCAAGTAAGTGTTATAAGTTGGTATAAACATTATATATATATATATATATATATATATATATATATATATATATATATATATATATATATATATATGTATGTATGTATACTGTGCTCTTGTGTGAGTATGCAGCATGTATGCATTCTGGAAGTGTATCATTATAGAATAATTAATGTTAAATACTTGACAGAGTAATTTTTGTATCTCCATAAAATAACTGTTTTTTTTTACTTTCAAACATAACGTTAAATAAATCACTCTCACATATGTTGCAATGAAGAAACGTGGTTTATTTGAAATATCTATGTAATAATTGCTTACACAAAGAAGTGTATTCAATAACTTAACAAAATTATCTTATACTATTATTGAAACATCGGTTAGTTATAAACTTGACAAGCTTCTCCTTATGATGTATACCTCCGAAACATTCAATATAAAAAATGTGTCTAATAACTTTTGGACGAAAATCGTACGTCATTTAAAGAATGAACTCCCGTTCAAGAATAGCTGTTATTTACCGCTTTAAAATGCAATAGTTAAACGTGAAGGGAAGATTAGGCATAAAATAAATATGGTATTTGCAGCTGTTGCATCAAGCGGTTTCTAACATGAGCAGGGCTCTTTAAGTCTTGATTTCTGAAAGGGAGCAGCATAAAATCGGTAGAGCTTCACTACTCCTCAACTGCCAAATATCCATGCATAGGAAAAATTAAGGGATAAATGTATGGTATGAATGTTACATAAAATGATTTTTTCAAGCGTAGTAGTGTAGGCCAGGAAAATAATGCTATAACAATTTTTGCTAGACAGTAAGTGGCAAAAATTGAAGCGTTAAAAAGAGAGGAAAGATGCAAAAAAAGAGAGAGGGAATTTATTTATTTATTTTTTACAAAGTACTATCAGGAGTGATTATTTCATCATATTTCTATGACTGAGCTCCTATTCATGGCATTACATACGGTAAACTTTCATTGTAGGTTTTATTTAATCCCCTGAGGCCCGGCCTTGCAAGCAGCCTCGCGGGCCTGCTGGCCCCTTAAAGATTATAAATAAGATGAGGCCACTTGATCTAACATTAGATTAACAGGTAAATATACAACGGGTATATAATGAATAGTGAACAATAGGTTTTACAAGAATATTAGACATTACTTCAAAATTTCATTGAAATATCCTTTCCTTGCTCTGATATAATTTATATATAGCAGAGGTCGGCAACGCGGTGCTGTGCTAGAGAAGCAATTTTAAGGTGTCCTTCGTTTAAATATCCAAACTTTAGTTATTTGAACAAAAAACGCTCGTAGTTCTTGCTCGTTCGCATTGTTGAGAAAATGAGCTATGAAATTGAACTCCGTTTACACGTCTATATATTATTTTGAATTTGTATTTTTCCATTATTAAATACTTAAAATCAAAGTATTAACCAAGCCTCACTGACACTCGTTTGGACCAATGCATAAGAACTGGGAATCAACTTATTATGCCACATCCCATCGAATTGACAGCAGATTTGCATTGACAAATATCGCATTAATTATCAATTTTAAGACTGTTTTTTATTTAAATTAAAATTCGAATTTATGTATTAAAAATTTATGCCGCATTAATATTTCCATGTTTAAATATTACCCCCTCTTCATCCAGCGGTGCCCGCGGAACTGCCGCATTTCTGAAATATGACCTCCTAATAAAACAAGTTGCCGACCCCTGATATATAGAGAGAAGAAGTATGGTTAGTATAAATAACAATTTACAAAAAACAATACAACCAGTAACAATTCTTAAATTCCGTGACTAATTTTTCTTTAAAGCATGAATAGATCGTTGAAATATTACAAAAGTAATCAATTCAGAAATGCGGATAAAATAAAATCTTTTTAAGTAGAAAATTCAATTTTTAGTAAGGCAAGGAAAAAGAGTATTAAATAATAAATCTTCTATTCTTATATGATAGGTCACGCAACTTCCAAAAATTAGATCGTTGTACTTGACCAGCCAATATTGTGTTATAACTCTGTAGTAAGTCACTGAATTACTGAAAGGCTTATTCCTCAGGAAAGTAAAATAAAATAAAGGCAGTGTGCTGAAGTAATATCCTGCAAATATATTTGTTTCTGTAGTATAACTAATGAATTTCACGCATGCAATGTTTTTATAGATATAATATGATTAGGATTTTGTAGGGGCTTAGTTTATATTCCTTATAATGCTTTTAAAGTTGCAAATCGAGAAACAGAAAGAGAGAATAATAATTGTTGAACTTTTAAATATCACATAATTTTTCAATCGTTAAACGCTTACTTAGAAAAAGATTGCATGCAACAGAATGCTAAGAGTGCTCATTTATTTTCTTCATAAAATTTATTTTCTCATTATACCATAGTTTGGGCATTTTCACCAAATGCGCCTAAAATAATATAAAAGTGTCCATTTACCTTTACGGAGGGAAACTATATTACACTTTAATAAAAAAAAATTGCAAAATAAAAATATAACTTTAATATACAGTGAAACTTTTCTATGGTGGCCAGCAATGGTTCCGAAAAAAAGTGGACGGTTTGAGGGGTGGCCGTCGAATAATGCTTCCCGGCTAAAGAAGTTTCACTGTCACTGTATTTTTAGATAATTTTCACATGCACTTAACATTCCTACCTACATACATTATAGTATTATATTAGTTACATCGTAGTGTTGTAAATCCCAATTTCTAAGATAATTTTAAGATATATAATTTACTTAAATTAGGTTTTTTACACTAATGCATAAGGGGGTTTGCGTAAGGGGTTTTTTACACTAATGAAAGGGGGCGCAATGCTGAGTATTTTAAAAAGTTGCAGTATAAAAAGCAGTCTTATGGAGTATAAGCAATACATTTAAATATTTTGCAAGTCATATCAGTGTTTAAAATATCTATTGAATGAAATTCGCAGTATTAGAGTACTGAAAAAAAGTTAAATGCTAATAAAATAATGAGAAATCAAAGAGACTTTTTAGAAAATAAAATTACATTCTCTAGTTTTACGCTGAAGTTCCAATTTAATTCTTGTACAAGGAGTTTTTTAATAAAAAGAAATTGCTTCCAAATTTTCAATTATTTTTGCATTTCAAATGACCACTAATGAATAAGACGCATTTGTATAGAATGAACAGAGTTGAACAATATATATTAATTAAATATATATATATATATATATATATATATATATATATATATATATATATATATATATATATATATATATACACATAGACGATAATTATGTCCCTTTGTTTTCAAGAGATCCCTCTTTATAAATTAAAAAAATAAATTAATAATATTAAAAGAGATTCACCTATACGAGATGAATACTAGGGTGGAACGAAAATAACTTTATTTTATACACATAGATTTTTTATACGCAGCATAATTTGCCTTTTGGGATTAAAATAAAGAATATTAAGATTTATTGCTCTACCAAAATATTTTCAATGCCGCAAAGAGCTTTAAAATGGATATTTTTATGAAAAAGTGATTAAATTAGGATTTTTTAAAAAAGTCTTTTGTATTGAAGGATTGGTTTCGAGCGATACCGTCAACTTTTTGCTACACGACGGATAATTAGACCGGGTTCTAAATTCGATTCGGAACGGCTACAAGCATCCATGCCAACAGTGGGACTCGAACCCACATTATCGGATCATACATCAGCGTCATAGCCATTCGGCCATCTCCCGGAACCGTAGTATAATAAAATAAAAATATATATTTTTGTAAAGAAAATATTCAAATCATGATATTTTTATAGAAAACTTACACATTCTAAGTATTACTGATTTTTTTATGGCATTATAGAATATTTGATGATTGTAGTCGTGTAAGAAAGCTTGGATTACACTGGATTCAAAAAGTAAGGGCTAAAAAGGAAGGATGCATCATAAAGTTTTTAAGTCAACGTATAAATTGTGATGTCAAGGATTATATTGATTTGATTGAATGGAATGATGTTAAAGTAACAGAACCTCCTATGACGAGGCATATTTCTGATGACAAACTAAAGTAGTTTATAAAGGAAATAATATAATCTGATCATGATAGTCAACCTATTGAATTCAAGAATTTTCCATGTCAACAATTTTAATGACTTCAATATTTTTACTGTATAATTAATATGAAGAAAATCACGAAATTCTACAAAATCAGTTGTTCTATAATTCCATCAAAAAATCAGTAATAGCATGTGTAAGTTTTCGGTGAAATGTCATATTTTCGATATTTTGTTTACATGAAATGTATATTATTATTTTAATATACTGTAAAACAAATAAAAAATCCAAATTTAATCACTTTTTTTATAAAAATATCCATTTTTAAACCATTTGCGACACTTTAAAATAGATTAGTAGAGCAATAATATTTTATTTTATTTATTCTTATCCCAAAAGGCAACTGTTCTCAGCGATAGCAAATCTCTATGTAAAGAAATATCTTTTTCGTTCGACTCTACTGAAATCCTTTACCGAAAACAATGTACACTAGGCCGGAGAGTAAAAAATAAATAAAAATAAATAAAAAAATTGTTTTTGTCCTAGTGCGGGGAAGTTGGGTACTGGTTGGTAGGTGACGCATGCAAAGCTTTGGGGAAAAAAATATCTTCCGTTTCCATTTCGTCCGTGATTTTTAGCACATTTTTACCCTAAAGTTAAAAATGTGTATTTCCATTGTTTTGTATGCAGCTTTTTGCTTTTTCTGAAATAAAATTCAGAAAAAAAACCCAGAATTCACCACCGGGAGGTGGCTGCATTATGAGTTGCACCTGTGCCCACTCATCCTCCCAATCATATGGGCACTTAACTCCTTTGCCCTTGCAGTTATTCCGGTTTTACTCGTTACTAGCATTTGGTTTCAAATGGTGGCATAGCTTTTCTCGACTCTGTTCGGGTTCTAACAAAACCGTCAGGCTTATTTTCTCCACACACAGCCGCGGAAACCTCTGTTACTAGTTTCACGAAACGTTCAACAATTTGGGTGTGGCAAGGGAATTTGAGGCTTCCCAGGTGTTGAGCTACAGTCTCTCCACTGTAAATCAAATTTCTCAAATCATCTTCTGTCAAGTGAGATGTTATAAGGGGTTCCGTCAAATTACATTTCTGCCAATCAATAAGATCTATATATGAAACTGCATCGAAGTTGAGTGATGGGATGTTGTAGTGTCTGATTCCTTCCTTTTTTTTCCTTTCTTGCTCGTAAAATCCTACGTAGTCCAAGTTCTCGAATGGGCTGTCTGTCGTCTGTGATCATTGACAAGATTATTGCTTCCGGCTGACCGAAATAGACGTTTCTCTGGATAATGGGACCGACCATAGTCTTTAATTGATTTTTATGATAGCGAGCGATGTTTATTGTCTTCCATAAATTTCGTGGACCATCCATGCAATATGGATTTGATTGAACTGTAAACGATATAGGTGCGTCCAGTTTCATGATGAACTCTGGCAGAGTTTGAAGTTGGTTCGACGGCTCTGAAGTGCTTTATGTATAAACGTTTTATTCGATTTTCAGTTGTTAGCCAACGTGCTTGAGACGTTTTCCCAGAGTGCCTTTGTGACAAACTTGACGAGCAGTTTGCATTTGTGATAGCTTGACAAATATCTCAAAGGTATCACTGGTCTGTGCTAAGATCCTTTATGTCGATTTTCGAAAATTCGCTCGAAATTACTACAAATCTCACAACTGGGAGGTTTTTCCAATTTGCCAATGCTTTCCCAATAGGACCAGAAACTGCATTAGGTGCCACTCGTTCCATCATCCAGATGCTGCACTAAATGTCGGAGTGGCAACTCATTTGCGTGTGACTGGCAGATAAACCAGTGCAAGAGTTCCCCAATGGCTTCCTCAAAACGGTGAATTACTCCGGTTTTATAGCCAGTATTAACCCGAGAAGTCCTAGCGGTACCGTTTGATACCAGCAATCACTACTTCAAAAATACCTCTTCTTTTTGGGAAAAACTTAACGTTCTGATTTTTAGTTAATAGATGGCACCACTAGACAGTCTAAAGAAGAAATTATAACAGTCAGATGAAGTAGGTAAGCACGTGTCTATGCTATTAGTCTCAAGAAAGTTTAGCTTATTGAAAACAAGCGAAAAAATGGCTCGTCGTCAAAAGTAAGTACATTTTATAGATATTTAAAATTTTTAAGTGAGTTGATGAAATGTGTATTTTTATTTATATTTGTATGCTCTTTTGGTAGGCCACATTAAAAAAAAAATCTGTCTTATTATATACGAAAATTTTTGTTCTCAAATTTGGCGGTATCGTATGGTACCGCTAGGCTTTCAGGTTAGCTTTTCATAAGTTATGCAGAAACTGTGTATTTATTCATTTTACTCATGTTTCTGTGACTTAAAAATAAATAAGTTTTTTATTTCTTTTGAAGTAACAGGCATATTTGTTTTTTACATTTTTAAAATTAATTGACGTATTTTTATTTTTTATATTATATAATAATAATAATATAATAATAATAGTCATTATTATTATTATTATTACGTTATATATTTATCTATATATATATATATATTCCCTGAGTATTATTATATCAGTGAAAGCTTGTTGTAGTCAAACTTATAAGCTAATTTGAGGGACATTTAATACATATAATTTTCTTTCTAGACATTTAACACTTGAAGAGGCACTTCAACTGTTTGATGAACTAGATTCTCATGATATTGAAGACTGTTCCACCTCACGCTATTGTTACTAGTTGATGAATGACAATATTCTTATTCTCTGTGCATTACAGCATTATTTGAGAAATGCTCAAAGGTGATGACGAGTTTAGTTCTATGTGTACAAGGAACTTGCTTCTAGGTTTCTTAATCATTGTAATGTGTTCTTACAGGACTGTTTATTGGTACATCTTGCCCCCTGCGCTCTCTTACATTAGAGTTTTGACCTTCCTTCCGTCAAAATAAAGTCCCTTCAGTGGTTCTAGCTGTCTTTCATTTCCTTGATCATATTCTGTCTGAATTTTTGTCCTCTCTCTTCTTATTTTATGTCTATCAATTACATTTAATGTGTCTGTTTCGGTAATCATCCCCAAATCTTCCAAAACAGTGCTTGCAATGATGGCTACAGCTCGATCTGAAACTCCGGCCCTGTCACAAGCGATAGCTACTTCCAGGTATCGGCTTGATCGTGACGTGTTTCTCCCTTCAGATTCGGTCATCCTAGATGTGGATGTGGAAGACTTCAAGTAATTTGTGTCACTATCGTAGTTATGTGGATCCACGTCAGAATCTAGATCAGGAAATGTGAGCCTAGATGGAGTAACAGATGGCGAAACGTTTATTTTAAGACTCCCTGATTCTGTCTCTTTCTGCTTCCTACCGGCTCGTTTCCTCAGCTTTTCAGTTTTTTTTAAGTCAACTGAACATTTGCCTAAGTGCCTGTTGGTCTATAAGAAAAGTTATTTCCAATTAAGGGATCATTTTATGCTTTGGGCAAGATCATTTGTTAAAAGAAACACACTTACATGAAGATATGTCGAACAATTTCTGTGAGTCTTTCACGAGGGTTTTAAGCTTCGTTTCTAAAGTTGTTGTTGACAATCATTTCATGCCGAAATATTTCTTTACCTTTCTGCACGAAGTGTGTAAGCTGCAGCCTTTCTGTATTAAGTTTCGAATTACCCCTGTATTTTATTTAAGAACAAAACGACGAGTTCCATACAAAACAATGGCAATACACATTTTTTTAACTGTATGGTAAAAATCTGCTAAAAATGACGACCGAAATGGAAACGGAAGATATTTTTTGTTTTTCCCAAACCTTTGCATACGTGACCTACCCACCAGTACCCAACTTTTCCGCACTAGGGCAAAAACAAAATCGAATTTTTTTTTTCTTACGCTCCGCCCTAGTGTACACACACGTATGGTACTGTGAACCTAAAAGATGGAAGACAAATTCTTTCCTCATCCGTAATCACTCTAAATTTTTTAAAAAATTCTTGAAAAGGGTTTCTGCTTCATTTTCTTCAAAATTTACAGTATTTAATGGCTGTAAAGATGAGACAGACGTGAGTAGCTCAAAGCCGATTGTTACTGAGTTGAAATACAACTAACGAGAAGGGGACGTATTGTGTATACTATTTAGAAGACATTAGAATAAGTATGTTGCAATTAGCTATTAGCAACCGTTCAGAAGATTATAGCCTAAGTGGCAAAAAGCAGGGAGTTCAGTTGTTTTCTTGGAAGATATATTAATTTTTTGCAGTAAGCGATTCGTTTACTTGGGACTTTGTCGATACAAAGTTAACTATATATTTAAGTTGCTAAGCCGACTTTTTGGGCAGCCCGTAAGAGCAAACTGCTGCATCAATTTACTTAACTTTGGTCGTAAACGAAAGACTGTAATCTGTAGATTTGTCAAATTTTGTTTTTGCAACCGCAATTTCTAGGAATTAGGGATAATTTACAATTGAAAAATTTATTTCTGCACATATTCAGTGGCATGTTTAAATCTGTCTTTAGAAACTCACTGTTTATGCGCATGCTCAGTGACATGTTTTAATGATAAACACGTTTATTCCGAGGAGTCTCTCTAGATTTGTCTCTGCTATTTTTATTTTTATGATAATTATGTTTGGGAAATATAAGATTAAACCTCATGGAAATGTGTTTATTTCGCGCTGTTTAATTAGCGATAATTTACAATTAAAAAAAATGCTTTCTGTGCATGCTCAGTGACATTTTTAAATCTAGCTTTAAATACTCATTAAGCACGAGGCCGCTTAAACACATTAATTTGTTTCTGCGCATTATGATTTTCACCATTTGAAATGATGTTTTGACTATAATTTGTGTATTAGTATATTTATTTACTATCTAGCCGTCATGTTTTGACGGAGACAAACTAGTCATCTTAAAGTTCTTAAGACGAATCAAGAAAAGTGATGACAGTAGCAGAACGTGAAATACCGCAATGGTAGGGGCACTTACATTCATGCCAATGAATGGAAAAGGTGAGTTTGATATAAATAAAAAAATAGTGACTCAGGGCTGTATATTTTTCTCTTACGGAGAAATGAACAGCGCAACATGGGGAGGACTGTCGTATAAAGGAGTAAAACAGAAAATAAATTATTAACGATTGAATAATAAGCTTCATTCCTCTCTTTTTGAAAGATTGCGGTGTTGAAGACATATCGCTAAAAATATGTGTTTTATTTTCATCTTCTTTCGAAGATTTAAATTAAGATAATTTTACTGTAAGAAAAATTTTTTGAAGAAATCATTCATTGTAAATTATCTGACACCAACAATTGATTATGCTTTAAAAATCTCAATTTGTATTTGAGATATAGCTGCTAGAGATGAATAGAAAAATAAATAATTCATACGAATGAAGTTTTATAGCCATAAATGTCCGTTGGTAACAAAAAATGCGGACATTGTGCTTTTGTAGAAGACAGAAAGACAAAGTCTTTAAAAACAACTGCGATTTATTACAGCATCAGAAGAAAAAACAAAATACAGCAACCGCCCCACATATAGCGATAAACATTCTTCACTCTTAAATCGCCTTTTACACTGACGTCACACTTTGATCGTCTTCTTAACTCTGTAAATTTGCATGAAAGAACATCTATACAATGTTTAACTTGCCAACAATCGGTCCCCTCATGCAAATTTCATCTTTACAAAAAAATAATTATTTTTTCTTCTTTTTTTTTTACAAGTTATACAAAGTCTTATCAAACAATATACACATCAAAAACAAATATTTTACAGATGTCTCATCTTGAGAGTCACAAAATTTCTTTAGGAATTCCTTTTGAAAAGGCTTAGTCAGGCCATCAGCTAAATTACATTTACTATTTATATATTTCATAAAGAAGTCCTTATTTATTACATGATCTCTTATAAAAGGAAATTTGACATCGATGTGCTTGCTTCTGTTATTTTCTATTGGAGATTTAGCAAAACTTAAGGCAGCCTGATTATCACTTAATATAGTACTATCTTTTAATTTAATACCGAGTTGTCCACATTCCGCGATAACATTATTATCCAAATTACTTCTTTAGATGCTTCCATTATGGATATATATTCTGCCTCCATAGAGGACAGACTCACACATTTATGTTTAAATGTACGCCACGCAATTGGTACTCCATCGATGAAAAGTAACATACCACCTAATGAAATACGATCATCGCGATTACTGGCAAAATCCGAATAACAAGTTAAAATTAAGTTTTCACAATCCGACAAACATAAAGCATAATTTTGAGTATGGCAAACATAGCCTAAAAGTTTAAGTAGAATATCCCAGTGTCTTATGCCAGGATTCTCCTGAAATTGAGCTAGTATGTTTATTGCGTAGCTTAGGTCTGGCCTTGATCTACTGGCAATAAACGAAAGACAACCAAGAATACTTCTATAAAGCATTTTTGACATTTCCTCAATGTCAGATTCTGTGGTAGGACAGTCTAATCTACACAAAATAATGCCCTTTGTGATTGGCAATGAGAAGACTGATATCTAAATTTTGAAAATGCTTCACAGATTTTTCGTATGTACAGTTTCTGATAAATAAAATGTTTACCATCTCTCCTCAAATTCTATACCTAAAAGTTTCTTAATTTTGCCCAATTCCTTCACATCGAATTTTTCTTTCAACAATGTGATAACTTAGTTTAAGTCCTCTACAGTTTTGCTAAATAAGATTATGTCATCTACATAAACTAGTAGTAAGGTATTTGAGTTATAAATATAAGCACAATAACACAATTTAAGCTTAACAAAATTTAAATCATTTAAAACTGAATCAAATTCTAAATACCATTCACGACCACTTTGTTTTAAACCATATATAGCTTTCAACAGCTTGCAAACATCGTCCTTTCTATCTTGGTCAATGAAACCTGGAGGCTGTTTCATGTATATGTCGTGATCAACTGTTGCGTACAAATAAGCACATTTATTGTCCAAGTGACAATTTATCCACTTTAACATACAAGTGAAAATAATAAACATTCTAATCAAAGTAAAATTTATTAGAGGACTAAAAACTTCGTCATAAGTTTTGTTTCTTTGATTATACCCCTGTGCAACAAGTCTTGCCTTATACCTGCAAACTACACCCTTTTCGTTTTTTTAAGTGTATAAACCCAGCGGCTACCTAAAATCTCTTTATTTTTAGGTGCTGGAACCAATTCCCAAACTTGCCTATCTTTCATTACATTCATTTCATCTATCATGGCTTCCTTCCATTCTTTTGATTGCGGTGATTTGAGGGTATCATAAAAGTTTCTTGGTATTTTTACATCAATATAATTAGCTTCTGGGGAAGTATCCGGATTCTGTTTCACACTAAAATCAAAGCAGCTTTTATCATATTTAGTTCCAAGGTTCTTACAGTACCTTTCAGCATCATCATGAGACCTCAAACGTAACTTTGTTCCCTCAAGGCCATAATATACATCAGAGCTAGGGCTTGCCTGTCTTAGAACAACTCGAACCCATGGCATATGCACGCATGGGGTTAATTTGTCGTCATCGTTTTCCACACTATGGTTTTCATGTAGGTTAAATTTGAAAAACTCAGGTTCGTTCAAATTTTGTGAATCTGATTTACCAGAGGTTTCTAAAGATTTGGATCTAGTTAGAATCCTATTCTCAGAGGAATCCCCCACTGCAGGGTCCAGGACGTTTTCCACTGCAAAATTTCCTTCCTCAAAACGCACGTTGCTAGTTTCAACAACTTTATTTTCATCAAACAACCAAATTCTATAACCTCGAGTATTTTCAGCATACCCGATCATAACACCGAGTTTAGCCCTCATATCTAATTTGTTCCTTAACTGTTTAGGTAACTCGACAAATGCTAAGCATCCAAAAACTCTAAAATAAGAAACTAAAGTCTTTTTACCGGAAAATAAATCGTATGGAGTCTGATCCTTGAATTTATGACATATCCTGTTCTTCACATAGGAAAAACATAAAAGGGCTTCGGCCCAAAATTTATTATCTAAATTACTCGCACTCAATATTGCTTTAATACAATCTAAAGCCGTTAAATTAAACCTTTCTGAGACGCCATTCTTCTCAGGGGTGTAAATATTGGACCTTTCGGCTTTTATGCCCTGTTCCTTCAAAAATTTGTTAAATTCATTACTACTAAATTCAAGGCCATTATCAGACCTAACATTCAAGATCTTCAACCCGTATTTTAAACTCTTTAAATGTATCAAACACATCTCCCTTTTTTTTCAATGTAAAAAAAAACCCTGCGGGAGTAATCGTTAACTATAGTCAAGAAATATTTAGACCAGCCTATAGAAATTGTAGGCATAGGACCACAAACATCCATGTGAAGCAACTCAAGGGGTTTACAAGAACGAATTCGGCCAATTGGCTTAAAAGAAACTCGCTTCGCCTTAGCTACCTTACAATCTTGACAGTCAATCTTATCATATTTAAAGTTTGGTAAACCAATAACACCAGAAACTTTACTTGTGTGAAATAAATAATCTGAATTTAAATGACAAAAACGTTTATGCCAAAGTTTAAAGTTGTTATTTACATTATAAAATGAATTACTGGGTCTATCTATATTTTCGCGCATATTTTTAGAACACTGATTAAGTTTAGGATATCTGGGCTTAAATAAATATAAATCCCCTTCACGCTTTGCATAAAAAAAACTTGCTTTCATCATCGTAATAGAACCATATTAATCCCTTAGACCCAACGAATGAACAACCTCGTTCCTCGAATCTTGGGGCAGATAAAAGATTATGTCTTAATTTTGGTGAATACATAGCATCATCTAACATAATATTCTTTTCACCACCAATAACAACATACATTTCAACAGTTCCTATACCTTCAACTGGACTTTCGACATCTACTACAGCTAATGACATTGAAGTTCCCTGAACCTTCCTGATGTCGGTAAATAAATTTAGATTATTGCAGAAATGTTTGGTAGCTGCAGTGTTTATAATCCAAACAAATTTACTAACAGGTCCCTCATTTGCATTAAAATACGCTTCAGATGTAAAATAACTTTGCTTTGAACAGTCAGTGACATTGGATTTTCCCCCTGGGATTGTAAATTTACATCTAACTCCTTTCACTGGTATTTTAGATGTCCAAACTGTTTGCAGTTAAAGCAAGGACCTATTAGTTTTGTTTTATGTAATTTCCTTTTTTACGGCTTCTTGTTGCACAAGGATTTACATTTGGAAAATTAGAAGTTTTAAAATCACATGTTAAATGTTCCTCAGCACCCAAATTATAAGCTGAACTACTACTTGCATGTTTATCTATATCTAATTTTAAATGATTTAATCTACCTTCTTCGATAATTAATTCTTTTTCAATATTACACAATTTAAATTCATTATCACTACAACAATAAATTAATTGAACAACATTTTGGTAATCAGAAGGCAAATACCTAATAGCTTGAAACGACTGATACAACTATTCCACTGGACGTCCGGCGTCCTTGAGTAACTGCACGGCATTCTTGATTTTGACACAGAAAAGTCCAATGTTTTCAGATTTAGGATCGAACCTAATACTGAAAAACTCGTTCAATTGTCTCACAATACTGGCTCTTGACACGGACCTAAAATTGTCTTTCAGAATACTCCACACAACAGAAGGCTCCTTCTCGGTCGAAATTAGAGTTCTATATTTTACAGACACAGAGTAGTATAGAATAGATAACGCTTTATCCTTTCGCTGTTGGAATTCAGCTTTCTCCTTTTCTGTGGCGTCATCTGTCAGCTTTGGTTCAGTGTTGGAAACAAAACTCCAACAACCTTTACCTCGTAACGCGTATTCCACATCCTTGCACCACGTTGCGTAATTTCCGTCGGTGAGAGGTGAAAATTTAAAAGTTTCATCCATTTACAATTTTCATTGCGGCCCCCGTCGAAGGTGTCGGGAAAAGTTAGAAGTATTACGGTCGAATGCCGGAAGAAATGCAATTCATGGCCATGCGGTGGAATTTCACTGCCAGTCACTTCAAGGTCAACACTTCGTTAAAAATGACCTTGACACAACTTACATCAGATGCCTAGGCCCATAACCGAAAATGTCCGCCGGTAACAAAAAATGCGGACATTGTGCTTTTGTACAAAGACAGAAAGACAAAGTCTTTAAAAACAACTGCGATTTATTACAGCACCAGAAGAAAAAACAAAATACAGCAACCGCCCCACATATAGCGATAAACATTCTTCACTCTTTTAAATGGCCTTTTACACTGACGACACACTTTGATCGTCTTCTTAACTCTGTAAATTTGCATGAAAGAAAATCTATACAATGGTTGACTTGCCAACAATAAAATATTGAAATTAATAAATATTGAAATTTTGAAATAAATCCGTTAGTTATACTATTACGTCCTGAGTTTTTTTTATTTTAAAACTTAATGTATAATTTACCCAAGACATAATAATGCTAAATAATGTTTTTCTTTCATATTTGTACGCCAAAAGATAAAGCAAAGATCAATCATATTTTCAAAATATAACGCTCATATTTAAGTATACTATATTAAATAAAAGTCAAACGGGACATTTTAAAATATTATAAGACCTCAAACGCTTCTTTGTTGTTTATTAACTCATGTGATGGATAATGTCTGTCAGGGAAATGAAGCATAAAATATAGCCTTGTTTAAAATAATCTGCAAAGACTCAAACTAAAAAGCAAAACAGATTAATTTAACCAATAAATTAAGTATACTTTGTATACAGCAATAAAATGTACGTATTCCTTGCATGACAGCCAACGGGATGGAAAGTGAACCCTTTTCAATTTTATAACGTGGGTTTTGGAGTGATTTTGTCATCTTCTGCTAAATGAGGGGAAAGAGACTTACATTTGTAATAGTGAAGTTTAATATGCAAAGTAATTGGCTTCACCAATGGTATACATGTAAAATAGGTAACACTGATAATAATGACATCACGATAAATTTTCAAAAGTACTCGTCTACCAAAAACTTGGAAGCAAAACCATTATGTTTATCCACTTTTGGCTAACATTTCTTATTTGGGTAGGCAGTTTATTTTTAAAGTGAATTTTACACAATAAGAATTATTCTAAGGTAAGTGAAAATTATATACGATACAATTTCTGCATGTTCGAAACTTCAAATTACGTTATATTACAGCTCATTGCCCAGTAACTATGATCAAACATGTATGCTGTCAGAGCATTACACAGACAAGACGAAAAACCTATTCCATCGTGGCTGCTAGAGATAAAAGTAGACCAGGAATTGTCATTGTCATTGAAAACACAATTTTATGTCATTATTTTACTAAATAATATCCTGGTATGGTCACAGAAGCTGAAGACTTGTGATACAAGCACATTTGTATCTCGAAGAACTGTAAACAACTGGCTATATGAAATGGATTACGCATGATGCAAGCAGTAGCCCATTGACAACTGCTCCACAAAATAAGCGACCTAGATCGACAACGTACTGCGGTCAGAATTGTTTATCTATTTAGATCTGGAATACGTAATTTGGTTTTCTCCTCATAGACCTACTGTGCAACTAGATGACTTTGCTTAGGACATTTTTAACTATTGTGTTCAATGTTCATCCTTAGGCAGATGCTTCTTATTAGCGGATTCTTGTCAAGCCTCATTCTGAAAGTTTTACAACTTCTTGGCTTCACTCATAAAGGGTCCATATCAAAAACCAGTTTGCATACTCATTTGATTGTAGCCAAATTGCATTTATTATAGCGGGCCCTAATAAACGGATGCAAATATAAATTGTCCATGAGAAAGCTTTTGGCAATATTCTGAAGACATTTATCGCTATTATATGAAATCGATATTCGACCATTTTGCTGACGTTTACACCTTCGACTGTGAAGGAGAGTGAATTGTGCGTGAATTTGCTACTTCTGATTGTGAAAAGACAAGTTCTTGACAGCGTGTATCCAGTCTCCCGCAACATTAATTGTATTGTTTTCCATTGTAAACCTCGATTTATGTGGGCTCCATTGTTTAATAAATAGGCTTCTGCACATACACATATGGAAATTCTACTATTTTTTTACTGCATTTAATCAGAGTGCATGGTTTGCGAGCAAGTTTATTGATTCCAACGAAATAAAATAAAATTGAGATAATGCAATTTTTTTAGCCTTAATACTTAACAATTTTGAAAAATATCTATTACTCCAAAAAGGTTTTTTCTGCGTTGTAACAAATCATATTTACTATAGAGTCCATTAAAATTTAACAAAAACATGTAAATTTATCATAAATTGGTTTGAATGCAAAACAAAATTAACCATTATATTACACTTACAATAAACCAATTTTCCCTTTGAAAGAATATATACTAGTGAAAGCAAAATTTAGATAAATGTAATTTTTTCTTTAAATTTATTTGGGAGTAGCAATTGTACTTTTTGAGTCATTTAAGAATCTGAATACTTACATTTAGAACGTTTTACTGTTTCCAAAAACCACAAAGTAACTGAATATTGCTAAAGAAATAACGTAAGAAATGTTTGGATAAGATACACGCAAAGACTGTCACAGTGCCATAGATCTAATTTTATTCCTTTCGCAATCGGTTGAAATGCCCGATGCTGTTGTTTAATTTCGGCGTGAAGTGATGTAGAAGTAAACCGTTTCCCGATACAATTTGCGACGGTCAACATCACAAGCCCCACTTTATTGACAAGGGAATCCAATTAAATATGAGGCCCTGTAGGTTCAAAGGAAGTTTCTTAAGTTGTATTTCACGCGACAATTCACGAGGAGTAATTTAAATTACTTTTCCATAAATTGGGAGACGTCGTTTTGTCTGATTGGTTGTAAATCTGCTAATATTTTTATCTTATATATATATATATATATATATATATATATATATATATATATATATATATATATATATATATATTTGTGATGTGACAGTAACTCTAAACATATATTTTCAATATACATTGATGATATGTATATGAACATATTTATTTTAAAAATTTCAGAATATTTATCATGGAAATTGGTTAACTTGAGAGACTTAGTGTTATTCCTTATCTACAGATAGCTTTGTTTAATAATAATTATTAAGATGACTATTATTTAAGAAAATGATCAAAATACTAAAATGATATTTTTTTCGAGACACATTCTTGCATACTGAAAACGGAATACCGAATTAGGCTACAATAATGCCTGTGTCACTGTAAAGTACGACACGTTTCAGGATCTAGTGTTTATGAGCTGCATCTTAGAAATTGACCTTGAACCTAAAACATGGTCATATGCTATAAATTTATAGAAATGCCAAAAACGTTTTCGATTTCTTCGTATTTGAAATGGGAATTATGTCCAAACTGATTGTATGTATCCCACTATGCGGAAGTTGGAAAATTTTAGTATGCTACATTAAGGAAAATAAAGCAAAAATAATAGGATGTCATTATTTTCATATTCCTCTGGGAAAATTCCTAGATCTCCTTAGACAATTATCATATGAACTTGTAATTTAATTGTTAAAACGAAAATATTTATAACTAAAATGTGGATTATGTCCCTTTTGTGTCCTAAAAGGAAGTGTAATCATTTAGTCAGCCACACCCTAGCACGTGAGTATAAACACAAATTTTGATTTAGTATCTTTCATTCGTATTACAAGTGGTGAAATATTATACATAGAAATTTAGAATTACTTTAAATATAATATACAGTAATTTATCTCAATTATTTTTATTTTTTATCTTCCTGTGAAATATGTATTTTCATATTCGCACCTTTGGTAAATATCTAGAGATATTTACTAATACATAATTATTGATCTTAGTAACTTGAAAGTAAAATTAGAACAAAAGTTTTATTTGTCTCAGCTGGAGTAACCTAATTTTGTCTCTTAAACATTTACAAAATTGTTCTCTAGGAAATTTTTTTATGAACAGAATAATTTTGTAATGTGTGTCCTATGAAGAATAATAAAGTATTCTTGGACGTTATACGTTATCGTTGTAAAAAATGACATTATTTTAGATCATAAAAGAAAAAAAACATGAAATCATTAACATAACATTTTTTTTCCCTTTCAACCCGTATAACTGCTCTAAATGTTCACGTGTGGCATTCGGTTCAGATCCTGTAGGTTAGAGTCCCACTGTTGGCATGGGTGTTTGTAGCCGATCGGAATTGTCTTTAAACTGTAGGTCCTGGTCTAGCAATTGTGTAGCAAAAAAATTGACCGTAGTGCTCAAAACCAAAACCTAAATGTTATCGCTCTGATAAATTGTCAACTTAAGGTTGGGAATAAAACCAAATTCCTATTTATATTTATTGCCTATTGTAGAATTGGCTAAAAGATACCCACAATTTTATTTTACAAAGTTCACTTTTAATCAATCGATAGTAAATTGTAAATTTATTTTAGCACAGGTAAGCAGGATTCCACGTTGGTCAAAAATTAAAGATTTTTTTTAATTTAAATACTTTGAAACTAAATACCAATAAGTTGAAACTGTAAATATCTTGCCTTCCATGTTCTTTATACATAATATAAAACTTCAGAATGTCATACCATACTCTACATTTTTTCAGTAATCATTTAAAGTCATAATGTAACTTTATTTTATGCCAATTAACATTAAATAAATGACTTCTTAGTAAACATTCAATTTAGTCTACTCATGAAAGATATCACGGAGAACAACTTTAATAGGAAATATGAGTAGAAAATGTAAAAATAAATAAATTAATTTTAATTTAGTGTCATTTCATTTCGTGATATCGGTGCTGTATAGTCATTAATAAAAGTAAGGTAAATTTAAGTAGTTGTTCAATTTATTGAGTCATTCCTCTCATACGTAACCCGAAATCTCTAAGACATTCAGAGTATTTTCCATTTTGCTTCATTACTGACTTGGACGATTAGGATATTTAATGTCCATATATCATAATAGTACACACACTATTAATAAACCTAACACAAACCAGAAACCAACGCTTAGAAAGAAAAATAATTATACAAAATTCTCTCCTTTCACAATAATCAAAATTCTGAAAGTGGACAAAATTTAGCCTTCAGTAACCATAAAACAAAACATGAAAACTTTTAACTTTATTTAAGAGTTACAACTAATTTCATTTTATTGATCGTTCCTCGTAATATTTTCATCTAGAGTGTTGTATATATAAAAATTGTTTTTGTAAAATCCAACATTGTTTATTTAAAAAATGCAAAACCACTCACTGAGCAATAATTGCAATGCTCGTGCAGCTTTAAGAAAAATAATTAAAGCTTAATTACCCTCTCAAATATTGACCACACTTTCTACATTAACATTATTCGTTTTCTTAAGCACAACTCCTTGAACTTATTTTATCCACTTAAGCGAGATAATTAACTTTAAGAAAAAATTTCGAAGTTGAGACGACATTTCTAATCCGATGCTAAAAACAATTAAATATTAGTAACTTCCATTTAAACATGCATTTTAAAAACGCAATTAATGCTTTTGTTGCCTTCATAGTTGTTTTCATAGACAATATATCGGATATTCGAATTCCTTAAAAGCTAATAACTGTAAAAGCTGAACAAATTCAGAGCAAAAAAATAGTTTAACTTTGATGTCTGTCTCTTGACATTCATCACGTGTATTTGTTTCTAAGGATAAATAAATGCATTAATTATAAAAAAAAAAATTCTTAGAGAAAATGTTCTATATATATACCAGGTGAACTTTAAACACTTCTGAATGTGTATTAGTGTAAACAAACGTTTAAAATTAATGTAATAAAAGGAAAAAAAATATTTCGTTGGAAATTTGAAATTTTAAGTACTTATTTAATTTTTAGAATGTGCATACTTTAATCACATGAAAATACGTGCAGTATTACAAATGACATGAAATAACTAAATTTTATGCTTTTACTCATTAAATAACAATATAACACTATTATGGTTCATTCCTTTCTAGTTTAAGAACTGCACATATATGAAGAGGTGACAGAAAAGCTTCTAATTAATTGATTTTAAATGTCTTTCCCTAATAGCTGGTGATGTTTTAAATTTTAGAAAATTTTTAATTTTGTAATTATTATTTTTCTATTCAGGGTGTTTTAAAGGTATGCATATTTTCAGGTGAACAGCGAATGACTCAAAAGACGTACAAGAGTTGAATAAGTGTCAAACCGTAGCGAAATAAGTTAATGTTCGTTCACGTTACTTTTATCTACATAACAAAACCCAAACGGCGACACTAGGAAATATGCAGCTCTAGATGGGTAAATACGCTACACTATCGTACACCTTTTTTATCGGTTAGATGAATTGATAGAGGGGTGTTGCAAAAACACGATCTTCCCTTAACCTGATGGTGTTGAGTGTTTTCTTTTTGGCGATACGGAATTTTCGAGTGTTTGTACGTACTTCTCCAACTACTAGCTAATTTGGTTGAGGCGCGATCCACAATTACTGCAACTGTTGCTGAAATACCACAAGATATTTTGTACCCGCTGTGGCAAGATATTGATTATAGATTGGATGTCTGCAGAATTACTAGAGACACTGGTAAAAAGAAGTTCCAAAAATACATGTTATTGAAATATCCACTTATCGCAATATTTCTTATATTGTCTTTCAAAGTGGAAGACACCTTTTCAAAATACCCTATCCACAGCAGTTTTAAAAAACATTCCAGAAGCTAAAAGAGTGAGCTTAAACATTTCAGGACGTATACACCAAGACAATTTCAGAATATATACACTTTATAAAGACCATTTTCGATGATATAATAGTAATATAATATTATGTTACGCACGAGTCACATAGATTTACATGAATTTATAATAATGCATACCAGTACCAAATTAGTTTATGATGTATTGCTTCTTTTCATCCCATACCCATTTAATATACTTACATACAGTACACGAGAAGTTTTCTTCAACTTGTTCTGTCAATGATCCTTATAGAATTCTTTAAATGTTCAGCTATTTTTATGCGTAACTTGTGTCAATAATATTTTAAAACTGACATTAGTTTGAAATAGGGAATTGATAAGAAAATATTTTTATTCCAATAACAATACAGGAAATATAAACATAGGTATTCATTATTTGTAAACAAGAGACCGGCATTAGAAATTTCCCTTCTCTTTAATACGATATCTTGAAAATTGCTTTTAATCCTAAAAAAAATTAACTCATATTTTCTACATACAGTTAATACCAAGGTAACATGATGGTAAAAAATCCCAATATAATATTTGTAGACTAAGAGAATAAAAAATGGCAATCAAGGAATTTTTATAACATTTTAATTAACTTCTTCTAACACAATACTTTTTTACTTCACCTAAGATTTTCTTTATCTTTCATAGATCAAAACTAAAATCTTACTTAAATTTTAACCCTCTCAACATACGGTGTTATATATATATATATATATATATATATATATATATATATATATATATATATATATATATATATATATATATATATATATACATATATATATATATATACTCAAGAGCCAAAAAATTATGACCACCCCTACATTTTGCAATGAATTCGCCTGGATGCCGTGGAAGGCACGTGATCAGGTGGAAGTGGTATTTAACTGCTGCTGGAGAGTCTGAAGAATCATTCTTTCACTTACTTCTGTGTGTGATGGGAAATGCTGCGGATCTAAGCGACTTTGATAGAGGGCAGATTGTAATGGCTCGAAAATTCGGAACAAGTATTTCCGATACTGCACGACTCGTGGGTTGTTCGCGACCTACAGTTGTTAGTACTTATGCAAAGTGGATGAATGTCTGTGAAACCAGCAGTAGACGACATGGTGTTGGACGTCCACACGCTATCAAAGAAAATGGTAGTCGGAGACTGTCTCGCATGGTGAAGCAAAACCGGAGCCAGACAGTGGCTCAGCTCACATCCCAATACAATGCAGGTCCAAGTAGAATAGTATCGCAGCACACTGTTCAGCGGACACTGTTGGATATGGGGCTACGCAGCAAACGTCCCACTCGTGTGCCTTTGCTGACCAAGCGTCATCTCCAACTGCGCCTGCGCTGGGCCCGAGAACATCGCTACTGGTCCATGGATCAGTGGGAGAGAGTTGCCTGGTCAGATGAATCATGGTTTGTCATTCATCACGCCGATGGCCGTGACAGGATACGCCGTCTTCCAGGCGAACTGTTGCTCCCTCAATGTACAGTAGGTCATACACAGGCCGGTGGTGGCGGTATTATGCTTTGGGGGACGTTCTCTTGGGCGTCTCTGGGACCCGTGGTTGTGGTAGAGCAGACCATGAATGCTACAGGGTATCTGAACATCATTGCGGACCAGTTGCACCCTTACATGGCCTCTGTTTTTCCAGCTGGAAATGGAATGTTCCAACAGGACAACGCCCCGTGTCACAAGGCTAAAATTGTGTTGGAGTGGTTCCAGGATCATGATGCTGAATTCCAGTTAATGTCCTGGCCGCCTAACTCACCGGATCTCAATCCGATAGAACACATTTGGGATGTCATGGGATGGCAGCTCAGAGTTCAAAGACCACCAATTCGTAATATCTCGGATTTGCGTGACCGTTGCTTAAACATCTGGTACAATCTGTCTCCGGCCATCTACCAAAGACTTGTGGCATCCATGCCAAGGCGGGTTGAAGCTGTGTTGCGCAAAAGGTGGGCCAACTTGTTATTGACAGGAGGTCATAATGTTTTGGCTCTTGAGTGTATATATATATATATATATATATATATATATATATACACACACACATATATATATATATATATATATATATATATATATACACTGCTGCCCACCCAAATTGCAACACCAAGAAAGACAAGAGATATCACAACAAAATTTATTTTGTAGATAACATGTTGACCAAGTATCAAATGATTAAATTTATAGACTTCTGTGAAGTGTGGTTCCTGCCCAACTTTGGATGAGTTCTTTGGGTACAGCAGACCAAGCAGCTTCCACACGTTGCCAAAGTTGATCTGCTGTGGCAGCTGGGGATGGAATCTGGGTCAATAGTAGAGCAACCATGGACCACATGTTTTCTATCGGCGAAAGATCCGGAGAGCGAGGCGGCCAGGGAAGCAATTAAATCTGGCGATTGTCGAAGAACCGTTGGACAATGCGTGCCACGTGTGGTCGCGCATTATCCTGTTGAAATATGGCTGTGGACAAGCCCTGAAGGTAAGGAAGGACAACTGGCTCCAACACCTCGGAGATGTAGCGCTGGCTGTTTAAAGTACCGGCAATGCTTACTAGAGGTGTGCGAGAGGGATATCCAATACCGCCCCATACCATAATACCCGGTGCAGGACCAGTGTGGCGGTGCATAACGCAGCTGTTCAGCATCCTCTCTTCACGGTGTCTCCAGACTCGAATGCGACCATCGTGGTGTTGCAGACAGAAGCGTGACCCGTCAGTAAAGACAATTTCATTCCATTCTGCTGTCCACATCCTTCTGTCATCGCACCATTGGCGGCGGAGACGTCTGTGGTTCTGCGTCAAGGGTAGACAAAGCAATGGACGTCTTGCGGACAGACCACTCTGCTGTAAACGGCGTCGAATGGTACGCGCAGACACTGGATGATGCGTTACAGACTGCATGTGCTGTGCTAAAGTTCGTGATGTGACTGAGCGGTCCGTTTCCTTCAGGGTGTTACAGTTACAGTGGCCAGCAGTGTATATAAAAAACATACCTGTTACCATTTTATTTAATATTAATAACTTATACTGCTCTCCTAAAGATTGAAATAATGATCAAACATTTTAAAGCTCAAACTTTGCAACATAAATTTTGTCATGTGGCGACTAATATTAATTTAAATAAACTTCTATTAAATCTATTATTTTACATAACCAAATATTTAAATTTTGCTAAATGAAAAAAAAATATAAAATCAGTTATACTACATGATAATTATTCAGCAGTAACTTAACGAAACACTAAACACTTTAAAAAATTCATCGATAATACAAAAATTTTAAAATTACTTTCAAAGTAGTAACCCTCTCATATTTAGTTTCCGTATTGAAGAATATATCCTAATATTAAAGCAATAGTTATGTTTACAATCGAAACAATGAATATACTGTTTTCCTTAATCAATATGATTAATGCCTTTTTAAATTGCTAAATTATGCTAAACAATAGAACATGTAGTAATCAAAAAATGAAAACAGTCCTTTAAATAATCCATTTGAGTCTTAAATGAATAAAAATGTTCAAGCCATTTTTGTCAGTTGGGGTGAAAAAAAAATTAATTTCGCCAGATGTATAAATGGCAAAAGGATTAAACAAATTAGAAAAACTACTTTTACTGAAAAACAGTGCAATTTACTTTAACTGTTATTTAATTACTGTATTTCGGTAAATGCCAAAAACTTAAACTGAGTGCGGGGAGGCGACTAAAGGTGAACAATGTAGGATGTTGAATTTAAGAAAGCAAAGAAAATAAAAGTGGAAAATTGAGTAATAAAAAAATACACGTATATCTTAATTTAAATCTAACAGCTTATCAAAATTCATATACACGAACTCCACGATATCTATAGTTTTCATTTAAAAATTTATATCGTTTTTAACTAAAAATATTCTAAAATTAGACACACTATATTATAACTATTCAGCAATAAGTTAACCAAATACAAAACACTTTAAAGAGAACAACGCTAAATAAAAGGTTTGAAAACTACTTGATATAGTAAACTTCATGTGTTTAGATTTCTAATTGAAGAATATATGCTAAAATTCAAGTAGTATTTTTTTTTACAACCAAAAAAATTCGATATTTGTTATATAACGATTTCCTTAATCAACATGATTAATGCCCATTTAAATTTCCATATTAGGGAAAACACTAAAGCATATTGAAAAAAAAATAAATATATTCATTGTAAATTAATCATTCTGAGTGTTAAATGACTGAAATTGTTCAAACCAATTTTGTCAGTTGGAGTAAAAAATATAATTTAACTATTTAGAAAAACCTGTCTTGATGAAAAACAGCGCAATTTACTTTATTCAAACTGTTATTTAATTACTACATTTCGGTAGATGCAAAAAGCTTAAAATGCGTGCATGAAGACGGGAAATGGCGAATTATGTAGGATGTTGAGTTTATGAAAAGAAAGGAAATATGCGTGAAAAAGGGAAGTAATAACAAAGTCACTATACGTGTATCTTAATTTAACAAAAACTCCATATTATTTATATTATTCTTAGACAAAAATTTAGATCATTGATAACATCACAAAGACCAACATACATATATGTATAATCATTAATTATTACTTATATGTTCTAAATTTCTGCACATAGCATTTTTTACCAAGTAAACAAATTAACAAAATCATTAAACTTTCAGGTGTGGTATGTAGATAAAAAAGTTATTTCTGACAATATATTGAAAATCTAACTAAAAATATTCTTGTATTGTATATTGTAGGTTTGATGTATGTAGTTTCCCACTAAAACCACCCTAACACAAGTCAAATGACTTAGACAGGGACAAATAATTCCTTTAACTCGAACAGATTGTAAGGTTTATATAAGATTTTATTCACAATAATCTAACTTTTAAGTGAATACATTTAAAGAAAGCTTAAGTTATGCTAACTGCAGCATAGCCTTTTGGTAGAAATACCGAGCAGCTAAATTACAGAAAGGAAGTGAAAGGAGGAGTAGAGCTGACGAAACGAGGTATCGAGATGAAGCTAGGCCTAGAGAATGGTTTGTGTATAGTTGAGTGATGCGAGCAGCCGTTTAAGGCGTATAGCTAGGTGGCTTCAAACCTACGCGAGTTCTTGTTAGGCGAAAGTTATTTTGGGGTCAGAGGCCAAAGTTTAAGAAGCAGCATTTCTGGTTGACTTTCGAAGTATCTGTAAGTATTTCAAATTATATTTTCCTTGCATAAGTAGTTATACTAGTGAATATATTGAATTGTATTTCCTTGCAAAAAATGTGTATACAACCCGTACCAGAAGTGCGCATTATCTATGTTGAACAGCGAATTTATTTGTCACTTTGAAATAATTTTTTTTAGTAATTTAGAACCGTGCTTGAATTTAACTCATTAGAATGCCACTTATATATATATATATATATATATATATATATACTTGCATACATACATTTTGTGCGCGTGTGTAATATAAATATATAAATGGTTTTCTTCGATATATATTTATATATATATATATATATATATATATATATATATATATATATATATATATATATATATATATATATATATATATATATATATATATATACAGTCGAACCTCCATATATCGAAGTAGCAAATTGCGCGAAAAAAATTCGATATATAGAAATTTCGATATATAGAATTGAGCTTAGTCTTATCATAATTCTCCTAAAAAAAAATTAAAGCTAATTTTCGTATACGAAACTCCATTTCTAATTTATATGAGAATCCCATTAAATGAAAGTTAATAACTAAAAATTAATTAATATGAAAGATTTATTGATTACTACATATCTTTAAAAAGAACAATAATGCAGACAGTGGTTACAATGATCACAGTTACATTCTTAAAAAAAAAACCTACGAATATCTTGCTGAACAGTTAGTTTTGCGGAAAGTTCAAAGAAATGTTCGTATTTATTCAATCCACTAAAAACTTCATCAGGGACATTTTCCGCGAATTGAAGTCCACGAGGTAGATGCCCTTTTAGATGCCAAAAATTGGGAGATTTTTTTCTAGAGTGGAATAAAATCTCCCAATTTGTCTTTAAAAAAATTTCGATATATAGAGATTTTTTCAATATATAGAAACAATTTTTCTATGTAATGAACATGGAGATTTTCTAAGAGTTCGATATATAGAAAATTTCGATATAGGGAAGTTCGATATATGGAGGTTCGACTGTATATATATATATATATATATATATATATATATATATATATATGTATATACCCAAAACAGGGAAGAAGTGTTAATTCTCTAAAAGCTATTTCTCGATTATTGATAAATAAGAGGTTAAAGCCTCCGAAACATAAATTTCTAGTACTTTTAAAACTTGTGTTAGGTTTGTTTCGCTTTGATAACCGGCGTTTATAACTTTAGTTTCATACTAAACTATTCTAGAACGTTTAAGATTATAATATAATTTTTTAGGGGGAGGGAAAGTGGATGGCCCATGAAAATAAGAAAAACATGGATAAGATAAATAATTATCATGGTAGAATTCAATTTCTTTACTTTTATACAAGCGAGAAATTATCTTTTGTTTCACTTCAGACTTTGGCAGAAACTGCATTGAGATTTAAAGAATGCTTTTTAGAGTCGGCGTACACGGAATAAAAGAAGTACTCATTTAAGAGGAAAACTGAATTATATAAAACAATGAAACCTCAAAAAAACAATAACAAAATGAGTAGGTTGTTAGGAATTACAATAGAATAAATCTTACTAGCTCGGGAGAGATCAGCTAAGCGCAGAATCCATCAATCAAAAAGCAAATTTTTTTTTATGTCTGGAGATGAATCCGGTAGTGGATAAAATTGTTAACTACTGATGTTATCATTGTTTATTTTGAAGAGCAAAATTTTGCAATTTCAACTCACAAAACTTCTTTCTCCTAAGGGAACCTGTTTTAAATAAAAAATAACTGCTGTCTAGAACTTTAAACTGAAGTTAATCTTCAAACTTTAACTTATATTTTTAGTGAGAGTGTGCAAACACACGCATATATATATAAATATATATAAATATATATATAAATAAATATATATATATATATATATATATATATATATATATATATATATATATATATATATATATATATATATATATATATATATATAAATATATATATATATATATATATATATATATATATATATATATATATATATAGATATATATATATATAGATATATATATATATATATATATATATATATATATAGATATATATATATATATATATCCAAATACAATTCAACGAAAAAAGCAACGCTCATTTTGTAAACCTAGAAATGCAATCGCAAATCTTCAGTTTTTATTTCCATAGATTGAGTGAATATTTTTAAAATATCCCTGACCACATTAAAGTACTTTCTTGCCAAGCAAACAACGATGTTAAGTAATTTATTAATCATTTTGCATTACCTCTGCTACTTCCGTTTAAGATATATATCATATTCATTATTTCTTGTCAATCTATGTTTGAACTATTTATGTAGATATTGAAATATTCGTAAGTAATAGTTGGTGGTTATCAAATACTTGTTAGTTTTAACCAGCCATAAAAGTATAAGACATAAAATGGTTCTAAACCAAAAGCCCTTTATATCAAGGAAACTTCCATCATTAATTGTTTTTCAACACAGGAGAGAGAAAGTTTTTAGGCGAAATAAAAGGGCTTGCAACGGAATGTAAGCGAGAATGCGAAATTGCCTCATTCCCCTAATGCAGCGTTATTAAAAAAAAAAAAAAAGTAAACATTTATTTTTAGATGTGCCAGTTCATAGATGAATATCCCCACCCTATCGGAATCTATAATGTTCATATTATACTTTTCCTATTGATTATTTTAAATTAAATTTATATCACTTAAACACTGAATTTTTTTTATAAACTGTTTAAAGATTTAAAAAGCAAAAGCTATAAAATTTTAGATACGTTACATTGTAAAAAGTCTCCGAAATTTACCCTTGAGTAAAAATATCTCCCAGGCACTAAAATTTAACATGACATTTTCTGTATGACGGAGAGGTATTTTTGTCACTTCTTACTACTATACTATCTCTGATAGAGGAAACAGGGAAGAGGTCTAGCTTATGGTTAAAAATTCTTCTCTTTGGAAGCAAGGGAAGAGATTCATGTCCTTTCATACATTTTCAATAGAATAACTTCCTTTTCGTCACACAAGATACACACTTGGGATATCCTGAAATGTCGAAACATATGCCAAGCTTTAACTCAGTCGCCCACATTCCTGGTAACATTAAAATGTATCAGAAAAAAATAAATTCCACAATTTTCTCCATTTTAAATAAAAAATCCATGTCTGAGAAAAAATATTTTTAAACAGTTTAGCTACTGTGATTTAAAATATATGATTGTTAATATTATTATTATTATTATATTTTTTTTCCGAAAAGATATCATATTAGTAGTCTTAGCAGTTTTTTGACACATTTCACTCAATGAAAGAAAGAATACGTTTTATACCGTATAATTCAGACCTGAAATCATCGTATTTAAGAAAATGTGGAAAATAATTATGATATATGCATAAGTTGGCATAAATTCAGCCAATATTATGATAGTTAATATTATTATTTTTATTATTATTTTTCGAAAAGACATCATATTAGTTGTCTTAGAAGTTTTTTGACACATTTCACTTAATGAAAGAAAGAAGCCGTTTAATCCGTATAATTACGACCTGAAATCATCGTATTCAAGAAAATGTTGACAATAATTATGATAAATTCATAAATCGGCATAAACTCAGCCCAAATTGTGATTGTTAATATTATTATTTTTATTATTACTTTTCGAAAAGACATCATATTAGTAGTCCTAGCAATTTGTTGACACATTTCACTCAATGAAAGAAAGAAGCCGTTATATTATGTATATTTACGACCTGAAATCATCGTATTCAAGAAAATGTTTTTAATAATTATGATAAATACATAAGTCGGTATAAAGTCTGCCTGTGGCCATTCGCTGGAACAGTCACATAATATCCGAGACCTGATGACTTCAAGGAGAAAGTAAATTTGATCCCGACAGTAAAAAATGAAACCCTAGGTGACATTTTAACAAATTTAATGAAAACATAACAATTACTTACAGAATTACACAATTTTAACAATTATACAGGCACACACGAAAATATGCTGCTACCAGCTAGGAAAACATTGGATAGACTGCCAAACATCTTTTCTCAGGAAGCAGATTTCAGAGAGTGTCGGCACGAATTCTAGTAGTTGTTTCCGTCCAAGGAGACAGAGAGTGTTTCAGGGATTGCTTCTTACAATCCCGGCGGCTGTTTGCAAGGCAGCTTTACGCTGTTAGGGAATCATGAGAGTTTTTGTGAATCAGTATATGAGAGTTTTTACATAAAGATGCCCTGTTTGAATCAGTTGGTTACAAGCCCAAATTATGATTGTTAATATTATTGTTTTTATTATTATTTTTCTAAAAGACATCATATTAGTAGTCTTAGCAATTTGTAGACACATTTCACTCAAGGAAAGAAAGAAGCCGTTATATTACGTATATTTACGACTTGAAATCATCGTATTCAAGAAAATGTTTTTAATAATTATGAAAAATACATAAGTCGTCATAAAGTCAGCCCCCATTATGATTGTTAATATTATTATTTTATTATTATTTTTCATAAAGACATCATGTTAGTAGTCTTAGCAGTTTTTTGACACATTTCACTTAATGAAAGAAAGAAGCTGTTATATTCCGTGTATTTACGACCTGAAATCATCGTATTCAAGAAAATGTATTAAATCTGTGCGTTAAAACTGAAGGCTGGAAAATCCTTCAATGATGTTAGAAAGAGTGGTAGAAGATTTGACCGCCCAAAATTTTATCCTTGGAGGGTTTTCGTTCAAAACTGAGGTAGCATCAGGGTGTGACGTTGGTTCACTTACACGGTTGTTCCATTTTATTTATTTAGAGTGGAATTATTTCATATTACCATGTTGTTTCATGTATGATGGCCCCCCCCCCCTTTCCCTCCTCCATGAAAGACATGTCCGTTGAACGTTGGATTTCACCATGGGTGGCAATGAAAATGTTGTACCCATTCGAATAACATTTCACAGTTGTAAATATGTAAATAAGTTATATGTGATAAAATAAAATAATAAAATTTTTTTCGGCCTGAATTTTAAAATCAAAACAGAACTGGATACACTATCGCCACGATGTTCCCATTGAGAGAAAGGAATGATTCTTGCGATTAAATTGCTAATGTTTTCATTCATAAGTGCCTCTCATTGACAAACAAAGATAACAACAGTTTAAAACAATGTGTTCTCAGTTCTAAAACTTATTAAATATCTTATTATATCCAAGAGCAATAAAGAATGATTGCTGAGTGCTTTCTTTCGATGAATTACTTATCAAAATATCGAAAGCCCCATTCAACATTTCTCTGGGACATTCCTTTAGGATTTTTGTAACATAAAACAACCGGATTGATTTAAAAAAATAGTTTGGAGAAATATAAATTTTACAAATGGTAGTTACACAAAAAGCTTCTTAGAACAATGTATGAGTCGTGAAAGTTTCCTGTATTTTGTGATGATACTACGAAAAACAAATTTCCATTCAAATTTCTGTTCATCCTAGAAAGTAAATGCTATATATTTTTTTTCCTTTTCAGAAATAGAATCTGTATTCTTTATCATATATTGAAACATTAGTATACATTCCAGGAAAAAAAAAACTTATTTTCTCTTATTTATTCCTACGAAACAAGACCAACATAAAAAGCTCCAATCCTGTTTCAGAGCATATTTTTTCATGTAACCCCTTTCCTTTTTGAAGCTAGAGGCTGAATACATCTCTTTGCACTTCTCATCTAGTTTCCTAGAGACATCTGGACCCGCAGTACTTGAATCTGTCTTTAGAATGTGCCTGTATTTGATCATATAACATTTGTTTTATTTCAAATATTTTACGCAGAGCATGCAGGATGCTAGTGGTTAAAAGCATTTTCTTTACACTTTCATAAAAATTCAAAGAAATAAGCATTTTTTACAAAATAAAACAAAAAATATTGCTTTAATTTTTTTCAGATACAGGTGTTATTGCTGATAAAAATCTTAAAATAATTTCCTCAACATATTTTTCATTTCTTATGTTGATTGGGAGTAGACAAGTGAATGATCTTAAGAAAAATATTTTTTTATATAAAAACATATTAATTTATTAGGATCGTTCTTACGTATATTTCAATATCATAGCATACATCTAATATCATTGAATCTATCTATAGAATGTGTTTGTGCTTCATCAGCTAACATTTGCTTTATTTAAAATTTTTTGTGCAGGGTATGCAGAATGCTAGTGGTTAAAAGCATTTTCTTTACACTTTCATAAAAATTCAAAGGAATAAACATTTTTACAAAATAAAACAAAAAATATTGCTTTCATTTTTTTTTCAGATACAGGTGTTATTGCTGATAAAAATCTTAAAATAATTTCCGCAACATATTTTTCATTTCTTATGTTGATTGGGAGTAGACAAGTGAATGATCTTAAGAAAAATATTTTTTTATATAAAAACATATTAATTTATTAGGATCGTTCTTACGTATATTTCAATATCATGGCATACATCTAATATCATTGAATCTATCTATAGAATGTGTTTGTGCTTGATCAGCTAACATTTGCTTTATTTGAAATTTTTTATGCAGGGTATGCAGAATGCTAGTGGTTTAAAGTATTTTTTTTACACTTTCATAAAAAATCAAGGGAATAAATATGTTTTACAATACAAAAAAAAAATTATTGCTTTAATTTTTTTCCAGATGCAGGTGTTATTGCTGATAAAAATCTAAAAATAATTTCCTCAACACATTTTTGATTTCTTATGTTGATTGGGAGTAGACAAGTGAATGATCTTAAGAAAAATATTTTTTTATATAAAAACATATTAATTTATTAGGATCGTTCTTACGTATATTTCAATATCATAGCATACATCTAATATCATTGAATCTATCAATAGAATGTGTTTGTGCTTGATCAGCTAACATTTGCTTTATTTCAAATTTTTTATGCAGGGTATGCAGAATGCTAGTGGTTTAAAGCATTTTCTTGACACTTTCATAAAAAATCAAGGGAATAAATATGTTTTACAATACAAAAAAAAAAATTATTGCTTTAATTTTTTTTTAAGATGCAGGTGTTATTGCTGATAAAAATCTTAAAATAATTTCCTCAACACATTTTTGATTTCTTATGTAGATTGGGAGTAGACAAGTGAATGGTCTTAAGAAAAATATTTTGTATATAAAAACATATTAATTTATTAGGATCGTTCTTACGTACATTTCAATATCATAGCATACACCTAATATCATTGAATTTATCTTTATAATGTGTTTGTGTTTGATCAACTACCATTTTTTTAATTTCAAAAATTTTACGCGTGGTATGCAGAGTGCTAGTGGGTAAAAGCATTTTCTTTACACTTTCATAAAAAATCAAGGAAAGAAATATGTATTACAATACAAAAAAAATTATTGCTTTCTTTTTTTCAGATATAGGTGTTATTGCTCATAAAAATCTTAAAATAATTTCCTCAACATATTTTTCATTTCTTATGTTGATTGAGATTAGACAAGTGAATGATCTTAAGAAAAATCTTTTTAGATAAAAACATATTAATTTATTAGAATCGTTCGTACGTATATTTCAATATCATAGCACACATCTAATATCATTTAATCTATCTTTAGAATGTGTTGTGTTTGATCAGTTTTTGTGTTTGATCAGCCATTTTATTTCAAGTATTTTACTCAGTGTAAACAGAATACTAGCAGTTAAATGTATTTTTTTTATGCTTTCATAAAAATTCAAACGAATAAATATGTTTTACAATACAAAAAAATTCGAGTGAGTTCATTTTTTGAGATACAGGTGTTATTGCTCATAAATATCTTAAAATAATTTTCTCAAGATATTTTTCATTTGTTATGTTTATTAGAAATAGAATACTGAATGATGTTAAATTATAGTATTTTGCATAAAAAATATATTAATTTATTAGGATCCTTCTTAACGCACAATCCAATATCATCGCATAAAACTAATATCTTTGAATCCGACTTTTTAATGTGTCTGTATTTGATCATCTAATATTTGTTTTAGTCCAAATATTTTACTCAGTGTTTACAGAATGCTAGCGGATAAATGCGTTTTCTTTAGGCTTTCATAAAAATTCAAACGAATGAACATGTTTTACAAAACAAAAAATTTTGAGTGCTTTCATTTTTTAGATACAGGTTTTATTGCTAATAAAAAATCATAAAATAATTTTACCATTTTATTTTTCATTTTTATTTTGATTGAGACTAGATTACTGAATAATGTAAAGTAAAAATATTTTGTTTATAAAACCTATTAATTTATTATGAACTTTCTTGTGAATTTTACAATATCATTGCACAAACAACGTAATATTTTTACAATAACATTAATATATCTTTGTTTTTAGAACATTTCCACTGAAATTAGTTTTTACATTTCTTAGCAACAGGTCCAGCGAACAGAGTGCCCTTATTGGATTTCACCGATAATGTGATAGTTAAAAAGAATGAGGTATTGACGTATGAACAAAAAAGTTATATATAGTAATAATATTGAACTGTTAATATTTATGGATATACTAAAAAATACGGAATTTTTTTCTCTAGCTACAAAAATCTTGTTAACGATGGTATGCAATAATGTGAAAATCTGAAGAAGTGCATGGGGCGTTTAGGAAGCGAGTTAACTCGAATAAAAAAATAGAACAGACATATTAACAATGCATATGACTTCATAAATATGTAATGATCTAAATTCCGAATTCACAATTTTTCAGTCTCAACCCTCACAAGTGCTGCAATTTTTTGTTTGTTTTTTTCCTTAGAGATCTTCACTTTTATTTCCTATTGCATTAATTTTCTTCCATTTATGGGAAATTTCCAGTCTGAAGTTTTCAGCAGTTATTTAAATACTGCTGCAATGTGATATTTCTCTAGTACAGCGGTTCTCAGTTTGTGGTACGCGTGCCTCTTGTTGGTACGTGCTGGAGTATTCAGGGATCAGCAATGTGAAAAAAAACAACTTCTTGTATTGAGAAAATTATTATTTTTTAATAACTCAGGGGGCACCTTGTCTTTATTCATTCGCCCGAGAAGAAACATCCGCGAGACACGTTGGTAGCTTACAATGGGGACACGAGGCAGGTAAACCAACACTACCCCCTGTTGCCACCGCCATTCTGACCGAGATACCCCAGACGTGACACCTGGTGGGTCATACCTTTACCACCCACTGGCCTCACAGAAGAAGGACTTTCCGGTCTACTAATTTAACGTGGCCATATCCACTCTAGATACGAAAAAAAGAAAATTAAAAAAAAATCTCCGAATATTTTTCCTGGAAATAAAACAACACATCTACGGATAAGAACGTCCTCTAACCAAAGCAAGATAAATTTTGAACATCTATGCATAGTTACTTATATTTAATACCCCCCCCCCCGCACCATAAACTTATGCACTGACTAGTCATTGATGAACTGTACAGCGGTATACAAAGGTAACCATCTCGCTCATAATAATACTAACTTTCTTGGCATGTTATGCACCATTTTGTGAATTTATTTATATATATAATGTATGAAAAGAATTAAATACATACATGCACCCACATATGTATATATATATATGTATATATGTATATATATATATATATATATATATATATATATATATATATATATATATATATATATATATATATATATATATATATGCCATGTAACTATTCTTTACAGACTGGCCATCAATCATTTTGGAGAGAAGGAAACAAATGATAGAAATTATACTAAGACTATAGAAGTCTCACTGTGATGTATATTCCGAGAATAGTATGAGGAAAGTTGAATATTAAGTTTTCTCTAACATCAATCGCCGTAAATTTCTTTTAGGGATTTTCCAAGGAAACGATCCCTAACATATTTTAAGGTGTCGGTACACCTTTAGATTTATTTTTTTCAATATACAGCAAAACTCCTATTGTATGTCAACATTACTTAGACCTTTATTATTTAAGTATTAAAGATAATAAGATAAAATTACCTTTTCAATAAAATTCCTCTTGGACTATTTGAAACCTCCCTTTAGGAAAATATTCGATGAAAACTATTTTTTTTCAAAAATTACTTTTTTTTCGTTAATAGTTCTAAAATCACTAAATAGAAAAGTTCTAAGTAATTAAGAGCATCAAACTTCTTTAACAAGTCACCGGGGAATATGTCTTTTCATTACTTGATGGAGAATTCAGATAAAATGTGTGATAATTACGTAAATAAAGACATACCTCGAAAAAATATAAATAAATTAAACACTAAGAAATTTCAAAAAATAAAGATTTAAATTTATTATTTATCTTTGTATCTTATTAAAAGATATAAAGTATTGCAACAAAAGATAAATTTACGTCCAATTCTATACGCGATTTTGATGTAACAGATGTTGAATTGAATATAAATATATTTTTATACCTGCTTGTTTTTTGGTAACTAATAGAATATTGGACGTCAAGTAATATTAGGTTAAGTTTTGTTTAAGCAATTTACAAAAATACATTTTTTTCAATACGCTCATATTCATATCAATGTTTGTTGGACATAAAAAATAAAAAATGGCTGTTTTAATATATCTATCCATCTATCTATCTATCTATCTATCTATATATATATATATATATATATATATATATATATGTTGTTGTTGTTGTTGTTGTTGTTGTTTTTGCTTATGCCACTTGACTGACAGCAACATCAGATCAAGTCCCTTTTTCTGTCGAAACTTCCCAATTGGTTTGCATTGAACATTTTAGTTTTAGTGGAGTTTTAGACTGCTGAATTAAAATTTGCTGTTTAAGTGTACGATTTTGTTTGGATTTCGATTAAAAATTTTGAGTTTGATAGACTAATTTCATGTTTTTAATGTTAATTAATACTTGACACTGGGAAAAACCTTAAAATTGTTTAATCTATGAAATTGCATAATGTTAATCCAGCTTTTTTGCTGTTTTGAGGGGGGGGGGGAGAGAAGCAAAATAGAGTATCAAATTAGAAGCATTTTTAAAACCTTTTTCTGCATATTCTTCAGGGCTGGTGATAGCCCTTTTTGATTTTTTTTTTATTATTTCATTGTTGTATTTTTATATTTTGAATTTATGAAGTGTTTTATTTTGATTTACGTTTTGATAAAATATTATTATGAGTGTGTTTAAGTGTATTGAATACAATTTTATTCAAATTATGTGATCTTTTTTTAATAAGGTATGGCAATTATAGTATTATTTTTTTTTCATTGTTATAAAGGGAGGGATTTTGATATGCTTTAATTTTGGTAATGGTACGATTGTAAGTATTATTGAATAAAGTGTGAGGAATATTACATATTTTATCAATTAAGGTATCCGATTAAGTTTAAAACATCGATTTTGGCGAAAATTCCGAAATTGTTTTTAATTCCCTTTTCTTATAGATTGTAAATTTATGTTTCTGCATCTGCTTTTATTTTCACGGTACGATGATTAGAAATGAAATGAGAGTGATTTAAAAATCAGCAGGAGCTATGAATTTCAGTACAAGTTGAAAACTTTAATCGTGTTTTCTGAAGAACTTATTTTTCATCAAAAATGCAAACGACTCTGCGATAACTCAAAATCTAATCATGATATGTCTATGTAATTTTTCATGCAGGTTTTTCATACTACTAAGAATGTAATGGACTACAGATTTGGGTCTAGGTATGTTATTTGTTTATTTATAGCTGCATTTATAAAGAATCTCATGAAAAATTACTAAAACTTTACATGTAATTGTATATACTGACCTGTATTTTTTTTAGATTTTAAGATATCAGTTATCTTGTAGGTCATTACACTTACAAGAAACTTACTTACATATGATAAAAAAAATTAATGTTATATGCATAGTATTTCTTTTAGAGCTAGAGCCGTTTACGTAAAAATTTGCTAAATTTTGAGCCAATTTCCTCTATTTTAAAAAAAAAATTGCATTGTTAATGTCGATTTTTTCATCATTTTCAAGTTTTGATGTTATAATCCATCGGAAAATAAGATAGAAATCTTCGCAAGTAGAGTTTTTCAAAAAAGAGCTCTGAACGTAATCGGACACATTAAGAGAAGGATTTAAAAGTTTGAATAAGGATGATCATTTTTACATGCTTTCTGAATTCACATATGGGTTAGAGTTTTTACTTAGCAATTGAATGATTATGAAAATACATGAATAATAATGAGAAAAAAAGAAGTTGGTTGGAATATGGTAAAGAAAAATATGAAAGTTGATAATAAGGATGTGTTGATAATGTGATTCCATACTTTTTAAGATCTAATTTACTTTTTCTCATAAATTGCAAAAATCTCATTTATTGTGTATTCTTAGTTTCATTGAGTAATTTTTACCATTTTCATTTTGATTTGTATTGTTGTAGTACTATTTCTTGCAAAGATTTGGACTTAGAATTGGACTGAGATTTGGACTGAAAATTTCTACTATAGAGTCAGATGAAAAATTTTATAAAACATAAAACAAATCTTTATATGCAAACTATACTACACTTGTTTCTTATAGTTGATTTTTGATATTTTTCTTATTATACTTACTTATAATTCAGATATTATTGTTTTTCTTTAATAATATTCTATGATGTGTTTTTTTAGTGTTATTTTAGTGATTTTTCCTTATTTTTGATAGTTGATATTGTAATGATTAATGTTTTATCGGTGTCAAGAATGTCTCAAATGGAGACTTATGCATCCTCAGAGCCTGACTAAGGCAGGGGCATACGGGGCAGTTGCCCCGGGCCCCCACATCAGAGGGGGGCCCCAAATCGAATAGAAAGTTTAGTATTAAGTATTAAGTTCTTCATTACTGAAGTAGTGAAGCAGAGGGGGGGGCCCAAAGAAGTTTTTGCCCCGGGCCCCAATTAGGCTAAGTCGGGCCCTGTGCATCCTGTAACTACACCTCAATTCAATCCAGCTAAGTGCATGTAGGGATTAATTTTAGGTCAGTGTTAAATTTTTAGCTATTATTCTTTTAGGTTTTGAATCTAAATTTTAGTTGTTTTCTTTTCTGGGGACTTCCCGTATGTGAACCGCACATTCTATATGTGCACGCCTTCAGAGGGAAGGGGAGGAATTGTAATAAATCGAAACATAAACTATATTTAACTATATTATTTAGCGTTAAACGGTAATTTTCTATTAAAGATCCTAGTGTGTTTTCCAATTCAGGAAGTAGATTGTTTTCGCAGCGGAGAGTCATTGATAATTAATTACTCACACGCGCTGACTGATGCGATCTCGTACACTCAAAGCCGCGTGATGGCTTGAGCCCCAGTGAAGCTCGCCCACGCTTTTGCATAACGCATAAAGAGAACAAAGCATTAGATTAGGGATTACTTTTCAGACAGGTCGGTCGCACGTCACGGAGCTTGAGAGATGAAAGAAAATGGCGTTTCAGCTGGGTTGAGGAGATTTTTTAAACCGGCCTATTGTTTAATGACTGCCATTTAGAGTAATTAGTTTGTAAAAGGGTACACGGTGGAGTGCAATGTCATATATATATATATATATATATATATATATATATATATATATATATATATATATATATATATATATATATATATATATATATATATATATATATCATTGGGAAATTCTCTTAGTTTATTCGAAGACGCTGGAAATAGTACATGCAAAATATTAAAATGCTCCTCAGTCTTACAACTATTCTTAAACCAATCACTTTCCCTTTTCTGCACATATTTTCCGAAAAAAATGAAATTAATATCTTATAAACCCCTGAGACTATATAAATACTCAAGTAAAACGCAATGCCAGAAAAAATTCATTTCCACAAATTTATGCCTCTTCTAAATGTATGGTAATTCTTTAACAGTATTTTAACGCACAAAAGTAGTCACGAATTTCTGGTTTTAATGTTAAAACTAATATTCTTGAAAGAAAAGTAATGATTCGCAAATTGCAAGTGTAGGGAATTATATATGTGTTTATATATATGCTCAAGATTTTCTATGACCACATAAAAACTATATACAAATATACAGAAATTGATAGCTAGACCTGTATATATGTGAACAACAGGAATTCCCTATTTATGTTAATAAATAGTATGAATATAAATAATGCACTCAGATAGACTTCACAAACCACAATAAACTGGGGCAGTGCCAAGGTATTTAATAATAAATATTTTCTTTATGATTTTTCTCTGAAACAGCAGCCCCATTGGAAATCCTTTATCACGAAGCTTTATGGAGTAAATCCATCGTCATTTTTCGTTAATTCGCTACAGCGATGAAAACTTAATATCATCAATCTCAATTTTTACCGATATTCCTTAACGGTGCGTATGGCATTTCTGTGAACTCGATACCCGCAGTGAAAGGAAAAAGAAACGCTCGCTGGCGTGATTTCGTGATATAGATCGTAGTTGGCTTGCCTGCATAAAGGTGTAGTTGGTCACGAAAACTCGGGAGTTCTAGTTTCGAGGTTCAAATTCATCAATGGTATTAACATAGTGGGACTCAGCGCTGCTCCTTTGCAGCCGACTTTTGTATAGCGCATTTGAACGTCATCACGTGTGGAAACTGAGTATTGGTAAGCAATTATAGTAAATGTAAATTCTGTCCTGTTATTTCTTCACGAACCTTGCGCTTAAGTAAATACGCAGAAATACTTGAACCACAACAAATACATATCATTTTCATTTTTTGCCATTTTAAAGTAAATACAAAGAACATTTATTTCATGCATTGCCATACTCTAAAAATAGAAATATATATACATTCTCAAATATTGATAGATAGGGAAAAAAGAGGTTTGAAGGGCAGATGTTTCCCCATCATTTTAAAAATCTATTGCTTGGTTATTTAAAAAAGATATTGTTGTTAAACGTACTGAAAGTAATGTTATACCTATATTTTCATTTATCTATAAAATATATCTACCCTATATGTATATAAAATTATTAGGTCAAATAATCAACGTTTTTATTCCACCTAACTCAGTTTATGTTTTATATAACGTTTATTTTTCTTACTTATAATTTTATTATTTCATTCATGTTCCTAGAATGAATACATAGAAAGGGAAATGATCCGCCACCAGTGATATATATATATATATATATATAAATATATATATATATATATATATATACATACATACATACATACATACATATATATATATATATATATATATATATATATATATATATATAAATTTATGTTATGCATATATCTAAATATATTTATATATGTAAATGGGTACGAGGTAATCAAACATATTCTATTCAAAATACAAAAACAGGCAAGATAACATAAGTTTCATGAATATTATGAAAAAAAAGGAATATATGTAAAACAGTAATTGTAGAAACTTTTTCTGAAACAATATTTTCTTCTGAAAGATTAAATTTTTATATATACAGAATGAGTTTATGTTAAGAATAAAATTCTTCGAATGCAGAAAATTTACTTTTGTGTTGAATATACAGCAATAAAAACATTTATCAATAAACAGTCAGAGTTCCGAATGAATTTCTCAACCACTGATTTAGAAAAGATCATTTGTTAGGATGTGAATAAAAGATGTATTACTCTGTTCAGACGTTAATATCGTTTATTTACAGTAAGGATGTGCCATGAAAAGAATTTGCGGGATCCGTTTTATTCAATGTATCGTTACTTTTGTGCTGGAAAAACATCAGCAGAAATGCGCTGCGGAGAATTCTCCAGTTTCGTATATTTATTTAAAAAACCCAGATTTCGAAAACAAAATTTATTTTTATGCTTTGACAAGCGAATAAAAATATTTTCAGTTTGATATCTCATTCAAACAGTTCATGTTTTTCAGGAAAAATTTTCTTCCAGTTTTGAAATATAAATAACAAACCTAATTTTGTGATAAAAGTAAGTGTAGAAATAAAGATATATTTGCTTCATTTTTTTTGGAAAGGTAACAAGAGTATTATTTCGAAGAAACTACAGTATAGCTTATTTTTTTCGTGGAAATCATAGCTTACGGAAAGCTTATAAATTTTGCATAGGTAAAATTACTGAACTATTTATCCTTTATCTCAAGAATAATAGGTTTTCTGAAACGTATGCAGTTCCACATTAATAAATGAACAGGTAAACTTTTTGCACTATAATGCTTAACTTATGAATATATCAAAGTTTAAAATTAATGAGGTGGTGTAAATTTTTAACTAGCAGCCTTATCTAAGAACGTAGTTAATGTTTGTAAGGGTATTTCATTAAGTAGTGTTACATATTTTTTGTAACATTTAAATTTTCAGGAACAATATTTTTTTAAAGTTGTTAAAGATTTATTTTAAATACAGAATGGTTAAACTATTAAGTTGTGTTTTGTTCTTTAGGCAAATTAGTACACTTTTTTGTTATATTAGAGAAATGAAAGACATGAAGGGGATGTACATTAGAGTAAGCATTTCTTCGTTCCTGCCTTAAAATAACAACCTATAGAGCCTGTCTTAAAAAAAACACTGCTAGCCGGACTGCGAGCTGATTGGCTAGGGCACTGCATTCAGTTCCGGTGTTTATAGGCTCCAGTCCTACTACTGGAGTGGATGTTTGTAGCCGTTCGGCATCATCCTAAATTAACGGGTGGTAAGCTGAAGTTGACCGTAACGTTCTCAACCAACTAATCACTAAAATAATGCTGTGGGTGGGATAATTTTAGGGGTGTAATATGGTTTTCAGCTTGGGAAAATCTAAAAAATTCTCCTACTTGCTTTAGCTGGTTATTATATGAAGGCCTTATTTGAATAGTGGTCTAACTCCATTCTTGTTCCTTTCGATATACAGAGCCTTAAATTCTAATGTGTGTTGAGAAATGACTGCCGAAGTCTGATTTGTAATGTCCTCTGTTGGCAGCAGAAATAAGCTGGAGGTGTTCCAGTTAAAAAATAAGATAGTAATGACTTGTATAAACATGAAAGTGAGGCTAACTCCATTTTTTTTAAAGTGGATTTGGACCACTATTCAAATAGTGCCTTCATATTTACACAAATATTAATTACTGTTTAATTATTTTGACTAAAACTATACTTAATGATTAAAAGCAGAACATGTAATTTAAACTATTGCTACATTAAATATGTACTAATCTATTTTTACACCGACATACACTCCTTTAGGAAATATTCATTATTTTAAAGGCTAGTATGAAAGTTGATTCAAAAGTCAGTAGTTAGACTTTAACTCAGAAGAAAGGAAATTATGTAATACTGACAGGTGAAACACACGTATGAGACGTTATGTTTACCCAAAAGAGAGCATGGGGCGAAATTGACTGTGAAACTGGGGAGTCACTAATGCTACCGAGAAGATTGTACAATTATGTGGATTGGTTCTAAAAAGGCAATATCAAAATTGTTAGTTTCGAGAAAAAGGCATTCAAGATATTGAACATTTTGCTGAATGTTATATTTTTTTTATACTACGGGTCACATTATTTTTTTACTTGATCCTTGTTAGCATAAAAACATTATTTTTATTATATAAAAAATTTTCATCTGTCACTATTATATGTTACTATTATATATAAAACATATGCCTTTGCACCTTTTTGGATCTAAAGTTACTACATCAAAAATGATATTGGCTGATATTATAATGTAAATATAATCACCTTATGTTTGTTATTTCACATTGGCCTTTTTAGAATTAAAGATTTACTAAAATAGAAGTTTTTGAACAAATAACTCAAAATCTTTAAAAAAAAAATGACATTGGTCATTTTAAAACCAAACCACACAAAATTTTAGTAAAAATTTTGTTTGTACACGAATAAAAGGAAGTTTCTGAGTACTGATGAGAAAAGCTAATTATCGTACATTTTAGAAGTTTTTTGTTAGTTTGCTATTGATATTTGAGGAGTTATAAATTTTTAATCCCTTATTAATTTTCTTTTTTTATTCTACCAACTAGCTGAAAACCCGTACTTCGTTACGGAGTATATTCAAATTAAATGCAACGGTCAGTGTATGCAATTAATGCCAAAAACATGTATAAATATATTTATAATAAATACAACGATCAATGTAGGCAATTGATGTAAAAAAAGAGAAAAATATATTTCTAAAATAATCGTAACGGATATTTTTAAATACAAAATAATGTAGAAGAAAATATTCAAACTAAATCTAATAGAACATACTAAAGAATATAGTACAGTTAATATAGTACAGTTTGAGGAACATATCTTTTACTGTATTTTAATATTTTTTTGGATAATTTCCAATCGTCTGCCACATTAGAAAGAAAAAAACATATTTTTTGTCTATTTCGTTATTATGCACGTGACGATAAATTTATTTAAAGTACTAGAAAAAGAAATTCCTTGATCAGCATTTAATAAATTAAATTCTAAAAATTAATCTTTAAAAATTCACCAAAAATCCTCAAAATATTATTTTAAATGCAAACTTTAAAAAAGTTACTAAAATAGATTAAAAATTTATTATTTAAAAATCTAAGAATTTTTCAAAAATCTTTCTTAATGCACCCCTACACTATAAGGAGAATCGCCATGAAAAATGTCAGCCATTAAGGTCCAGAGGTTTGGTCTGTGCGTTGTCTGTCAGTCAGTCAGTTACGGAACTGTTATATATATATAGATTATGATTTTTTTGACATGTGGCCTAACTACTTCAAATTGTTTGATTTTTCCATGTTTTGATTTCAAACCCTACAGATTTTGCTAAGCGCTATATTAGGGAAGAGAGAAATAGTGATGCACGGGCTTTTAGTTTTCTCGATTGATTATCTCATATCACACGTATATCCCATTACAGTAGCACGGAATCTTGTGCAACGGTATTGTTTGCGACTGCTTTGGTAGAAGAAACCAGTAATATGTGTACCAGTATATATGATACCAGTTATATGTGTTGAACGCCTTTGTTATCTTTTTCTTGTATCAAAGCCCTTCCATTTTCTAAATACCTACTATTTTTCGCTCTTTTTTATGCATTTAGACATGAACAAACTACATAAACTGTCACCAAGACAGCCGTCATTACCTCGAAAATTTCTGAAAATCCTTTTTTTCTAAATTTTTTATCTTCTGCCCTTTCTGATTTTCAAATCTGATGTTCCTATTACAATAAGAAAACTTTAAGAATACTTCAATTCCTTTTAATAATATTAGGAAAGCATAGACTGCTTTATTTATCGAACTCATCCCATGTACGTACGTCAATCATCCCGATGATTGCAGTAACAAAAACTAAATGTAGCATCATGAAAAAAGTTGATTGGTATAAATAATAAGTATGTCATATTTTTGAAAGTCTGAAATTATAAAACTTTTAAAATTAAACAATTTTTTTATTTTCAACTATAACAAATCATCATTAATGTTTTATTTATAACCTTATTTTTAAGAAGTTAAAACTCTTATTTGCATTTATGATGTATAATACCGTAAAATCTTGACTATAATACACACACGTGTATAATACTCATGCTTGATTTTGCTAGAAATTTTCAAAATAATTAAAATTCGACTATAATACACACCCAAAGCTTTTCAATATTTTATTTAAAAATTGTACAAATACTTATTAACATAAATAAAATTTGTAATAAAAATAAACGAAAACGTCAAATTCGGTAGCCAAAAAAACTTAAATTTGTAATACAAAAGAAACAATACAAATTATGAATCTTAAAAACTTTTACTAGAATATAGCTCATCTATTGTTTGTCGTTTATTCAATGTTTAAAACTACATTTTTTTGTATACGAGTATAATACGTACCATCCTTTTTGCGGACTAAAATGTGAAAAAAGGTGTGTATTATATATACTCAAGATTTTACGGTACTTCTCATGTAAAAAATATAATATCAAAATTTATTGTTACTGTGAATGGTTGAAAGACAAAGCATTCAACAAACTAATTTGAAGTTTGCTATCTTAACGTAATGTTGGAATACGATGGTAAGGAAATAGTTTTTAAATCGTAAAACCCCACACAAGGATTTAAGCTGTGTAATGCTATCCGCACATCTCAGATTGGGCCGTACAGAGGGCTTTAGCAATTATAAACGAGCTCGGGCCACATGTTCATTTGTACATGTTCCCCCTATTTCAAATTTTTTTTTTGTCTAGTAGAATCATCAGACATTTTCAAAGTTTCACCCTTCAGTTCCCCCCAAAAGTTCTGCCTCGCAAGATATGTATTACTTGCGTAATATGTATATTAAACTGTTCCGTAACTGACTGACTCACTGACGTACAATGCACAGATCAAACCGCCGGACCTAAAGGGCTGAAATTTTGTATGGCGATTCTTCTTATAGTGTAGGGGTACACTAAGAAATATTTTTGAAAAATTCTTCTTAGATTTTTTTTAAATTAAATTTTTAAGCTGTTTTAGTAACTTTTTATAAGTTTGCATTTAAAATAATAATTTTAGGGTTATAAAATTTATATCACAAGAAATATCATAAAAATTCCTTTAAAATGAAATATTTCTCGAATCTTTACCTCTATTTTATGATTTTTGATGAATTTTTAAATATTAATTTTTAGAATTTAATTTATTAAATGCTGATCAAGTGATTTCTTTTTATGGTACTTTAAATAAATTTATCGTCACGTCCATAACAATGAGATAGACAAAAAATATTTTTTCCCTTGCTAATGCGGCAGACGATTGGACATTATCTCTAAAAATATTAAAATACAATAAAAGATATGTTCCCCAAACTGTACTATATTAACTGTACTATATTATTTACATTTATTACATTTAATTGAATATTTTCGTATTGCATTTAATTTGAATATTTTCTTCTACATTATTTTATCTATGAAAGTATCCCTTACGATTTTTTATAAATATATTTTTTTGTTCTTTTTTACATCAATTGTATACATTGATCATCGTATTTATTATCAATATATATATATTTGTTTTTTTTGGCATTAATTGCATACATTGACCGTTGTATTTAATTTGAATGTACTCCGTAGCGAAGTGCGGGTTTTCAGCTAGTTATATGCATATCACAATGATTCAGAGAATACTTTGGAATTACACGGTTATCTTTTACTATGAGAGCGTAAGGTAGGACAGATTTCACAATTAAGAATGAATCCCAAACAACTACAACATATACTTTTTAATTCTGAAACTCGGACCCACAGTGTCATGTACCGAATGCAAGCGTGGAATGCCTCCAGTAGTTGTCTATGTGGAGTTAATTAAGGAGTTCAGGATAATAATTTAGTTTCGTGCTCATGAAATTCCCCCTAAGTCTGACGGAACTTGGTACTCACTTGCTTGGAAGTATTTGATGGCAGCTTAACAACTGTGCATCGAAATTGATGATTAACTTAAAACACATCAAATCTACATAAATAAGCATCTACAGAAAAAAATACCCGTTTCTCACAATATTTATAACTTTGTGCTTTCAACTATTTTTTATCTTAACTATTTTTTGTTGAGTTTTATTCTAACCTTATCATATCTTTATATTTAAATTTTAAGGAAAAAAACACTGTTCAAATAATTGTATTTACTGCTATCCAACCTTAGAACACGCTATTACCCGTGTCACGTTATTCACTCATTTCATTAAGCAAAGAAAATATACAAGGCCTATATATTATATAATAGATGAACAAGATTGTTATTTGAACTGCGTTTAAATTAGTCTTCGAGCTAATTTTAGAAACACCTGAGCTTTTTGTTTATCAGACTTATTTTTCGTAGATTACCTAGCTATAATTATGACAGTCAGAAGTAAGAATTCGTATGTATTCATTCAACCTGCAATGCAGTTGCAATTGTACGTACAAAAAAATGTTAACTTCTTTAAGTAATTGCTCTGAATGTTGTTCTGAAGTTTTTGTTTGGGAATGTTGATGGTTAAGCTGCCAATAGTGTTTGGTGTTAACGTCCCAAGCTTCCATCATATGTGCTGATGTTCAAATCACGGTCAAGGAATGAATGTTTCTGTCAAGAAGTTTCTGAAGCTGTCAACAAAAGGTCGAGTGGTATAAGGGAGGGGGAACGTCTTCAGGATATGTGCCTTCCGTATTCAAGCGTAAGGGTCGAAAAATGAAATTTGAAACAGCTTGTTTAGTTAAGAGGTCGACACGCTGTGTGGCCTTATGTAAGAAATTTTACCCTCAAATATTTAAAAAAATTATAAAAAATATTATAAATACTACATGGAAAATTTAGACGGGGAAAATTACAACATCTAGAAAGTAGTTTATTCCAATTTTTTTAAAAATTTACTACCGTAACACTCATCTTTATATTTTCATACCATGACATACTTTAAGAAATTAATTTACACCTGGAGATGGTACAATTATAAATAATATGATCATTGCATTGTATGTCTTACATGAAAAATTGTACAATAGCAGAAAATGTATAGAGAATCTATGCTCACTTCTACCCAGACTTGGGTGTATATAATTTGAAGTGGCTCTCTATTTGAATTTGAACCACACACAGTTTATACATGAAACAATGTTTATTGAATTCGTTGCACATATAATTGGCTTTACAGCAATAAGCATGCGTACTACTTGTACGGAATGTATAAACACAGCTTTCAAGAACAATATATTTTTATACTCACGAACAGTAAGTCAAACCAGCAGTACTGCCATGTAAACTTCTGGCCCGCTAAGCACTAGCGCAGGATAAAACCTTTTCAACCTTAACAAACTCCCCTCCTTCTTTAATGACGCTGCGTGGTATTTATACTAAGCGCGTATGCCGAAATTAGCATATCTAAAGCAGCTTCTTTAATTCACTCAAAAGTTCGATTCTTGTGAATCGAATCTTGTGTATACCTTACAAATAAAATGATGTAACTAGTAGATAGTTGTATAAAAATATTCTAAAAAAATGTTATCACAGAATAGAAAATTTATTCTAATTATATAGTATTGTTTTAATCGCTGCAATTATAACTTACAAGAAACGTGAAACGCAAAATGGAAACACATAGATTTTTAATATCCCCCTAAAAAAATATAAACAAAATAAAAAAAAAATCTATAGGAGATAACAATTTCAATATTTTTAGTGCAAGTTACCAAATTATTCCGCTATTTTCATTAGTTATTACCACAATAAAAGCTTTTTTTATTATTATTGGTGATATTAGGAAGCTTTATTTCTTTTTAATATAATTAACATTGAATTAGGAATTTTGTATAACCAGAAAAAAATCCTCCTCATATTAACATAGCCCTTAAATTTATATTTCTGAATCAAAACTTTTTTTTTCGTTTGGTATATAATATACAGAAGGTCGTTCGCTCTTTATGGAAACGATTTTGATAGTTAAGTTTAATGTATAAATGCCGCATATTTTGCGGCGATTTGCTTCTGTCTGATAGCCATGGTTGTTGACAATAGCTCTATCTCGAATTTTCAATGAAAGTAAACTTTTTCGTACTACTGTCATGTCAATTGTTTTCCATTCCTCTTGGAGCGTTTTCCAAAGTCCGTTCAGTGTTCTTGGATGCCGTTTTCCTAAAGCTCGTTTTAATAAACCAAAAGCGCTGAAGTCTATTGGAGAAGAGTCAGGTGATTTTACAGGAATTTCATTAAATGA
>OU015501.1:95521637-95536424 GCA_907164885.2 Dolomedes plantarius
GCAATTATCTAAATTTTGTAGCCCGTATTTATTTCACTGTGCCCTAATTGCGTCTGTAACTACGTACACTTCCATTTCAAACAAGCCATTTTATTTATTGGAATATAATTACTGTTAAACACGCTACAATACGAGAGACTCGCTTTAATGTATTGGGTAAATATTAGTAAAAGTGATTTCCATTAAGTTTTCTTTTCTACGAAACGAAGGTTTCTGAGCGAATCAAACCTATTATTGATTTTCAGCATGAAATGAAATATTACATTTTGTCTCGTAATAAATGTGGAATAGAAATGTCACAGATGAAGAATGATACAAGCGTATACTAGAAGATTATTTTTAGTTTCTGAAGAACTTAAGTTACATACCCTTTCATGTTGGAAATTGAAAATTTATCTGTATAGACGACGCTGCAAATAAGTTACAAGATACACTGTATTACTAATTACCTCCATGACTTTGTAATATGCATTTCCGTCATATAGTTTTATGAAAGTATTCTAGGTCATGGCAGGAGTCATTCTGTAAAATTTAGATTGTTTAAAGTAGTTTTATTTAATATCTACTACTCTATTTTCCCCTTCTTTTAATGTGTAGCAAAAATTGCAGTAAAAAAAGTGGCCATTTCCAGTCGCACGAATAATTTATTTTAGCATTTAAAGGCGAAAAGACAAATGTGTTTTATGTGATGAACTTTGAAAAAGAAATAACGTCTATAATTTTTTTAAACTTTTTTAGCAAACCTACACATTAGGAATGAAGCCATTATGACAAAAACATCTGATGCTGGATTGCGTAAATAAGACAATGTTTGGAACATCATGAACACAAACAAAATTATACAATGGGATATCACTTCCTTTATCAATAGTGATATATTAAGTCAACAGAGTTAACAATTCGTGTAGAGAGAGCATGCATACTGGTACAAACGTACGTGCTTAAAAATAAAAACTTATTTTATATGTTCCCCAATATCTACATACAGTTTATGATTTTATATGCCGTAAATTTCCCTAAGTATAAAGAAATTTTCTTTGAAAATTTGTCTGCCTTGGCTTTTTAGATATAACTTTATAATTTTTTCTTCTAACCAGCTTTTTTATAGTTCTTTTTTTAAAGGGGGATTTTTCTATGCGCCATTCTTTGTAAAATATTACACAACCCTGGAACGCGTGAAGCAACTCCATATTTCTAATTTGGAACTATGAGGTAGCTGAACAATTAACTACTTGTAACGAAAAACTGTAACTCATGAAATAGAAATGTCCCATTATTAGAAAAACAGGAGATAAAAACTGACGAAGCTCTTCTTAAAAAGAAAGGAATCTACCACGGATGAAATGCAGTGAATTAGGAGTAGAAAGAAAACTGAGCTGACTTAGCATGTTATTTAAGAAAATAACTTTAGGAAGGAATATAATCCATATTTAACGTTAGGCTGCATTGGTTATGTGAGCTCTGGTTAGGAGTGCCACATAATATCGCTCTACGGCATACCTTAAAAAATTTTAATAGATACTTAAGTTGTAATTTATATTTTAGGTACAAAACCTTGCCGTTAGATATATCACGAAAAGTTTACATTTCCTAACAAAGTTTAAACTTTTATAATTTACAATCATTTAAAAGTATAATCTCATTGATGTTGATAAAAAAAATTGTAATGAACAGGAACAAAATCATCCACAATGATGTCTGCTAACTATCAATTCTAATAGGATTATAGAGTTGACATGAAAAGTGAATCAAAACAGAAGGTTCAAAATTTTCTAGAAAGATGAAACACATGTTTCCAAAAAAATATCAAATTTTGAATTTTGATATCATGAATGATTTTATTCATTATATTGCATCGTAATATGATAGGGGATAAAAACTTACCAGGCAAGTTTAATATTCATACTATTTGCTTTCTAGTTATTCATTTTCTGCATTCTTGATCTACATACCACTTAAACACTTTTAAAACTGGAACTACTAGAATTCATTTTAAAACAAAAATTACGACTCTTGCATAAGCTGTGAAAACAAATTTGGCCATTTATTCAGCTGTGAAGAAGAAAATGCTGCTACTTTCTTTCAATTAGCAGCTCACATTTCTTCAGAACTTGAAAGTGTGTGAAGAAGTTTTATGCTCACCTCACTTCATGAAAACAAGTAATTCAGTGAAAATTATCTCATATACTGTTAGAATGATAATCTTATTTTTTGATATATATATATATATATATATATATATATATATATACACTCATTAACAAAAAAATTAGCGCACCAAGAAGGAGTCGTCAAAATGAAACGAAATTTTACATACGTAATGACTACTTTGATATAAGTAAATGATAAGAAAATCAAAGAAAAAGGATAATTTATTTCAGAGAAAAAGGCAAAAGAACGGAGGAGTTAATACTCCGTTGGACCCCCTCTAGCGCGAATGCACGATGCGATACGATCGGACATTGAGTCATACAAGTTCTGTATGATGTCTTGAGACATTTCGTTCCATATTTGCTGTAACCTTGCCTCTAGTTCGTTCAAACTCGTGGGATGCCCAACTCGTCGTCCCAAATGATCGATCTGCTCGATTGGAGACAAATCTGGGGATCGGGCAGGCCAAGGAAGAGTAGTAACAGTGCGGAGACAGTCTTGTGACACCCTTGCCGTATGAGGCCGAGCATTGTCTTGTTGAAAAATGGCTCCTGGGAGCCGTTGCATGAGTGGCAACACATGTGGTTGCAGGATTTCATAAACATACCGATGGGCTGTCATGGTGCCACGGAACAATACTAGGGGTGACCGTGTATTGTAGGCAATGGCACCCCATACCATCACACCAGCTGTGGGAGCGATGTGTCGCTGTACAGCAAAAGCAGGATTGAAGCGTTCACCACGGGCTCTCCACACACGAAAACGATTGTCATCACTGCCGAGATTGAATCTGGATTCGTCGCTAAAGACGATCTGGTTCCATTCCGCTGCAGTCCAGTTTCCTCGTGCGCGGCAAAACTTCAAACGGAGGCGTCGATAGGTGGGCTTCAAGGGCAGCACACGTAATGGGCGCCGCGATACCAACTGTCCTTCAACCAGGCGCTTTCGTATGGTTCAAGAAGACACAGGGGCCACTAGTGAAGGTGCTACCTGTGCCTGGATGGCGGCCGATGAAGCAGTTGGCTGTACGCGTGAATTTCTTACGATGTGGTGGTCTTCTCGACGACTGGTCTGTCGTGGGCGTCCTGAGCCTGGTCTTCGTGTATATGACATCTCTCGGGTCCACTGGTCCCAACACCTCCTCACAACACAATCAGAGCGGCCTAATTGACGAGATACTCGCCTAGCTGACCACCCAGCTTCCATCATCCCGACGATTCTCCCCCTCTCAAACTGCGACAACTGCTTATATTGTCTTCGAACACGGCGTAATGGCATGTCTATCTCAGCTCTTCCTTTGTAAATGATTCAGCACACTCAAACAATCTTTGGTTACCTGTTTTATACTCCACAGAGTACGATGTTCAACGCCCTCTACCGGCTATACGTAATGCGCAATCACGCTGCATTTCTAATCATTTGCATATCTCCCCGACATGTACCTTCATTGCAAGTTTCGTTACGATCCCGCAATTATTTCTTGGTGCACTAATTTTTTTATCCATGAGTGTATATATATATATATATATATATATATATATATATATATATATATATATATATATATATATATATATATATATAGTGGCGCAACCAGGGCTAAAAGGGGCCCTGCCCACCAACAACGAAATAGAAATTGCATATGAATATTGATTTTGCATTATAAATATCTTCATCCGTCCATCTCGCCCCCCCCCCCATGCATTATGAATATTTTTATCCGTTCATCTCACCCCCCTCCCCAAGAAAAGTTCCTGGGTACGCCACTATACACACACACACATGTGTATATATATATATATATATATATATATATATATATATATATACAGTGGCTCCCAAAAGTGTTCTTACACTTCCGATTTTCATTGAAATAGGGGTCTATCCATTGATTAAAATGAATATTTCAAAATGGGTATTTGATTATAAGATCTATAATCTATACTTAACAAAACTACATGAAATATTTTAAAAACATAGTAAAACTTTATTTTTAAGAAACTAATAATCCAAAGGTAACAAAAACTTTATCTCACAAAAGTCATCGTACACTTGTAAAAAAATCTCTACATATTAGTAAATATTCTAATTTTTCATTAAATTAATATTTAGTAGGATATCCTTTAGCATCCACAACAGCTTTTAAGCGTCTGGGAATAGATTGCACTAGTTCTTTTGTAATTTTTGCATCAATGTTCATCCATTCTTCCATCATAATTGTTTTTAGTTCGCTTTTCGTGTGAATGTCGTGTTTTCGTACTCGAACCTCCAGTTCTCTCCAAATATGTTCTATTGGGTTTAAATCTGGCGATTGAGGTGGTGTTTTCAAAACTTGTGGACAATTATAGAGACACCAGATGCGAACGTTGAGAGCCGTGTGCTTAGGATCGTTATATTGATAAAAAATAAAGTTGTTTCCAATACCCAAATTTTGAGCTGATAATTTTAAATTGTCTCTTAAAATATTTATAAAAACAGCATGATTCATTATGCCATCAATAAATACCAAATTTCCTAGTTCTGATGTTGTCATGCACCCCCACACAAGGATACCTCCACCGGCATGCTTAACTGTTCCTACTAAGTTCTTGGGATTATGTTCCTCATTTTTTCTTCTCCATACAATTATCCGCCCATCAGCACCAAAAATGTTCACCGGCAAATAAGACATTATCCCAATAGGTTAGGGGCTTATTTATCATTGATAGTGCGAAGGGAAGCCTATGAACTTTCTGTTTTTCTCACAAAAAATTTTCTATGGGCAGAATGCCCATGTAATCCAGCTGTTCTGAGAACTCGTCAAAAAATTTCAGGTGAAATTGAAGTAGAAAAATTTTCATTGAATTATGCAGAAACTTTTACAGCACTCAAACGTGAATTTTTCACAAATTTTCTAATTATAAATCTCTGATCACGTGTTGTGAACGTTGCCGGACGGCCTTTTCTTACCTTGTTTTCGATCCAATTTTCTTCTTTTAAGCGTTTTTTCACATACTGCACAGTAGAATGGGATAAATTAAGTAATTTAGCAATATTCCGAACAGATTTACCACTACTATGATGAAAAATAATCATTTTTTGAATGCTGTTTGTTGTTTCTTTACGACTATGAGCCATTTTTAAATAATAAATAAAATATTACGGAGTTGGCAAGCAAAAATTAAAGCCAAACGATATTTTAAATGCCACCACAGTTCAAAAATAAAAATAAAGCGCCAGACGATAATTTTAATTATGAATGTATCCGAAAATATTTCAGTCTACGATGACTTTTGTGAGATAAAGTTTTTGTTACTTTTTGATTACTGGTTTCTTAAAAATAAAGTTTTACTATGTTTTCAAAATATTTCATGTAGTTTTGTTAAGAATAGATTATAGATCTTAATACCCATTCTGAAATATTCATTTTAAATAATGGATAGACCCCTATTTCATTGACATTTGTAAGTGTACGAACAGTTTTGGGAGCCACTGTATATCTATCTATCTACCTATCTATCGATCTATCTATCTATCTATATATATATATATACATATTGATTGTTTAGGTTTTCCTTGATTAATTGGGACAAGCAACAAAATTTTCGATTTTTAAGTTTTTGCAACAGACTTTTTTAAAAAATAAATACTGAAATGACAAAACGAAAAAGCATTCTATGTAACACGTCATTTAAAGACTCAGATATCAAAACATCTTTGGTCGGAAACTAAGATATTATATAAAAAGTTTTTATTGATTACAGTTAGAAATATTTCATTACTATTGGCAATGAAAATAAAGTATGTTTGTGTGAGGACATATGAAGTAAGGAAACAGTAATACATGATTATAGATTTAATTGAAAAGAAATGTTACTAGTTTGATGATTTGTCTTGCTATACACTATAAGCTAAAACCTGTAATGTCTGTTAATTTTCTTTCCAATAAAAGTTGTTGATGCATTATCACACAAAAATTATAATGATATATTCAAAAGTTTATTGTGTTGGTATATATGTAGTTTGTTTAAAATCACTGTGCCTATATATCTTTCAGTCAAATCTATGAATGCAGCAGTGTTCTCCAGAGAGATTGAAAACTCTTTTCGAAAGCCCTGGGTGAAGTTGTTTTGAAGAAAACCATTTTGTGGACCAAAATATTCAGTAAGTTGGAAAGATAAAAAAATAATATATTTCCTGAAATTAGATATATGTTATTTCCGAACCTTATAGGTAAGAATTATTCTAGTGGAACACTGACTTTGAGGACTTGTAAAACTGAGCTTATGCTGTGGAGATGTAATCAATCTTACATTTTAGAATCAGTTCACCTACTGAATGTTTACGTCTCAATTTCTAGTTATCATGATATCTCAGAACTGAATTATTTATAGATTTGATGTCATATTTTGTTGAAGATTTTGTTCAATGTTTGAGTTAGTTTTAACCTTACAGGGATAGTTACAATTGCAAACATGAATGTATAAACATAAAAATGCATGATCTGTGATGGAGTTTGTGTGAACGCTAGTTGAATTTTTGTCATGCATTTGACTAAGAATATAGCATTTTTCAAATTCATATATATTTTTTAAATCAGCCATAACATTAACTTTCAGTTCTTAGTCATTAATATAATGTCGTTGTTCACTCGTAACATTCCCTTGTTAGCCAAAATATTCTTTCGCCCCAAACCGTGAACAGAACAATCACCTTCAACGAAAGAAAACTTGTTGCAACTCATATCGAATGCAAAAATGAAAGTGAAATTCTAGGAAAATGTATAACCCTTGAATAAACGAAAATACTTAAAGGCTTATATTTTTAATGCTTATATTTCAAAGTAGGCTTATATTTTAAACTATGCATTTTAGTTATTCTATGAAATATTAGTAATATCAATCAAGTTTTACTTCGAGAATCTCATACGATTTAAAAAAGAAAGCAAATACTTTGAAACACAATTTTAAAATAAAAAATATATTAATCATGAAAGTCGGCGTTTTTGAGGGTAATGAAGTTGCAATATGTAGCAACATTGATGATTTATGACTGATACATTAATAATGAGATAATTATATTTTATTCCTTAAAAAATCGTATTTTTTTCGTCTTGGAACATTTTTTCTTCCCATTTTTTCTGTATAAAATGTTTCTCATTAAATGCATTATACTTTCTGACTATCGATACTATGTGACACAAACAACTTTAAAAGTATTAACAGAGTAAGTCGATCTAGAAAACTGTAAGCAGTCAAGTAAGCTTATGAAATAAACTTTCCTTTTATGCACAGTTTCAGAAAGAGACAGATTTGATGGATGGCTTTGAAGACAGTTTATGCACTACTGTAAATTGTCTATGGTTCAATGAATTATACTAGATATATTTCTAATTACGTTCTGGACAGATAACATACAAGTTATTTTACCACAAATAATATAATACAAATTAATTCCTTACTCATATGGTCATATATAAAGATGTAAGAAAAAAAAATCCAAATTAAGATTATTAATGAAATAAAGTCTAGTGACATTTTACTATATATATATATATATATATATGTACTAAGATTTTACTTCATTTTTTCCTTTTAGTTCTACCATATAATTAATGTCACCATATATTTTTTACCTAAAACTTTGCCTATTTTTAGACGCACTTATGTTAAAACCCTTCCGTTGAATCATGAATATTTGAATCATTTAATTAGAATATCTCTGTCATGACAGGTTCTAGTCTTTAACCACAAGCAGTATATTAGTTCAAATACACGATATTTTCCCATTGTAGTAGAGCAAAGTTAATTAAGAAAATAATTTCAAAAAATTACAAATATTTAAGCTCTTTCACCGTAAATTTTCAGTTTCCCTTTCCTTTTTTATTCTTATTACAAATATGAAATTCGTGTTAAGAAATTAGATTCCCAGACATGATATATACAACACAATATTACCCGAATGGGAAGTTTTGCTTTGTATATTTAGTATATGTATATATTTTAAGGCCCAGAAATATAGAAATCACCCTTATTAGCAATTAACTTGCCTCAGCCATTACAATATTTCGAAAATAAAATTGAGTCTCTTTAAGTAAGAATGAAATCACATGCCCTCACTTAATGCATTAAATTAACACGAAAAGTGTTCATGTTCTGTACAATAAACATATGCAAAATTTGCATTACAATCAAAGCATTATACTTCCTTTCTTTTAAAATATAGGGAGCATTCAATGTTTATTGAGTATATCTACACTTTGCGTGATGAGAACAATTTCGATTTTGTATTCATTCATAGAAAAACTATTTTCGCTTCCTTTCAAAACAAATTATTCAAATTTTTATTTCCAAACAAGTCTTTTGATTGTAAATTCTTTGCTTTAGCTGTTAATATTCTTGGTTCTAAACAGTGTTTTTCCACTTCTAAGTAATTAATTCGTTTTTCATATTTTCCATTTGCAGGGTACGTGCTGTCTATGGTAATTATGGAAATGTTTTTGTCTTTCAAATGATAGGCTCTAAGAATACGTTACAGAACTAAGGTGTTATCGATTTTCCATTTATTTAAATGCATTTGCTATAACCTCTACATACCACAAGACGTATTTCACTTTGTAATGATATTTTGCAGTAATGCATTGGATGATTATCCACTGAAAGTCCAGTTTCGCTTGTTATACTGTTTCAACAGATTGATATGCCTATATTAAAATCGGCCAATAAATTTCGATACGTGTATAGGTGAATGACCTTTCAGTAAGTGTTTGCAAAATTATTAGCTTTGTACCTAGTATTAGAAAAATTCATTAACACGAATTTTTGTGTATAAATGCTCAAATTATTTTCTCAGCATGCAAGAAAATAACTCTGCAGTTCGTGAAAATCGAGATAGGATATGTTTTCTCATCTAATTACATAAATAAATTAAAATTTTTATAATTTGTTGTGATATAAATTATAGCTCACCGAATTTTTCCAGTTAGGAATATGAAGGAAAAGTAATTATATGACTGGCAACCAAAATATAGCACTTTTAAAGCTCAGTCAGTGATTTTACTTTCTTTTGGTTCCGTAAGAAATAAATTAGAAAAGAAATGTATTGTTGTAATGCAACTGAAGATGTATGAAAAATATTTTAATTTTCCAGTAGCAGTATGAGAGGTTAAAATATTTTAAAATAATATTTTAGAAGATGTATTTATTTTTAAAAATTAAAAGATATAGTATATTTTTCACTCGTAATAATTTTTTTCACCATTTTTTAAATTGTAAATAAACATAAGATCAATTATTATATTCTAGCGAATGACGTTTTTAGATCCTAATGTTATATGACAGTAAAAAAATATCAAAATAATATCCTTCAGCAACACAAAAAAAGGAAAGGTACTACTAAAGGGTACATAAAAGATACAACACTATCGAAATATCATTGCAAGTGACCGTAAAAAGAAAATAAGAACAGTTAATGAATAAAACAAATCAGAAGACCAATCAGCACAGTTCATGTCTGTAGTAATGAAAAACAAATTTTTTTCACTCAGAAAAATCAATTAAAAAGGCGTAATTGCTTGAAAGTGCACCCTTGAAATTGAGAGAACTCTCAAGATTATTTTTTTTATTCTCCTCCCTTATAGGGACTTTTCTAATCATTTTCCGTTTAAGTTTTTGTTACAAAGTAAAAAGAAAAATATTTTCAATCATACTAAGTAATGCGAGAATATGTACACATCAATTCACATCAAAGTTATTTAAAATATCTGATTAAATGTAATGATATTTTTTCCAACTCATGTTCCGGTAAATAAACTGATACGTGTACATATATCCATCCACATCCACGCGCACACACACACACGCATATATATATATATATATATATATATATATATATATATATATATATATTAATATATATATATATATATTAATATATATATATATATATATATATATATATATATATATTATATATATATATATATTATATATATATATATATATATATATATATATATATATATATTTGTGTCTGTCTGTCTGTTTGTTTTATAGGAGTGGTTGCGATTTAATTTGATTGAATATTTTAATTTATTTCTCATAAATATTAACAAATGACGTTCTGTACTTCCAATTCATATAATTTGACGTAACTGTGAATTCATTAAAGTATAAATATGATATCCAAATTTATTCATTTAAATAATTCTGCTGTAAATTTATCCAAGATAATGATTCCTAACGATGTTCAAATATTAAGATTATATGTATTCAAATATTTTACTCTATGTATTCGAATTTATTGTTTACTGTACTCTATTAAAATATTTAAACCAATCGTGTTCCGTGTAAGTTCTTGTGATTAAGTAAAAAGCTCACGCTTTCATTCATACTAAGTATTGTGAGACTATAATAAAATTTACGTTAGATTTACATAAAAGCTATTTAAAACATCCTTTTTATCTAAGAAAAATTTATTTCCCCAAATCATGACCGAAGAAATCCTCAAACACTGATATCGAGAGAAATGAGTACTTTAACATATCTGCGGTGATTTCTGCAATTTCTTTTGTAAGAGAGTTCGAATTTTCTAAAGCTACTCAAATACAACAAAGGAAATTGAAATAAATAATCAATATATGTGTTGTAAAGGGGGTATAAAATTCTTCTAAACACAACTGCAGACACCAATTTGAAACTTATGGAGTCCCACTACACTTGTGAACATCTTTAAGAATATTAGCTATTACGATCCTAACACGCAAGTGCAGCCAAAAGAACAAGAAAGGGGGATCAATAACAGAGCAGTTCCATTTCTCTCGACAGCTTGTTGAACAACTTCTCCAGCTATTCGGGCTAACGATCTCTCTCTTTCTTCGTCAGAAAGATAAAAATCTCTACAAGATCCGTAACATTGTGTCGAGGAAGAAGTGGAAGAAAACATTGAAAGCTTTGAAATAATAAGTACTTATTTGTGTTTAAACTTCCTTATTTTCACTCAATGCAAGTTCCTGGTTTATTAAAATTTCCTCTTTCTCCACACATTGTTAAATTGGGAATTATAAGCGAGTTTAGAATTATAAGCTTTATTTTTAATTAGGAATTGACATGAGGATTCGTAAAGGATATTGACTGTTGGCTAATTCTTAATACTTGTTTTTATGCAAACGAACAATTCTATTCTGAAATTCAGAACTTTAAAATCTCTTGTAGTTCATTTTACGGATAGGAGATAAGAATCTTTGTTATACATAGCTAAATTTATATGTCTTTATAGATAATATATTTTGCAATTAAAAAGAAAAACTTCCTTTGTAAGAGACCTTCAGGTGTTTTAACTTCCTTATTTTCACTCAACGGCATGTTCCCGTTTTACCCAGATTTTTCTTTTTCCTCATGATTGTTACATTTGGAATTATAAGCGAATTTTAGAATTATAAACAGAATGAAGCTTGGTTTTTAATTACGATATGATATGATTATTGGTAAAAGAATCTAAGGAACATGACTGTATTGGCTGGTATTTATACTTGTTTTCCTGAAAAGGGAAAATTAGTTCTATTATGAAATTCAGGATTTTAAAAAACTCGTATAGTTTATTTTACGCATAGAAGAAAAAATATTTTGTATTGCATAACTAAAATTATATCAATCTTTTAAGGTAACATTTTTTTTACAATTAAAAAGAGAAAAAAAGTTTGACATAAAGCTTTAAATGATATTAGTTTTTCCAAATATTTATATATACTATCGCTGTTATGTAGAACAGTCTTAAACAATTTTTTAAATGCATAATTTATATTTCAATATTTATACAATTACGTTAAAAAGACGTATTTGATTCTGGATACCATTTCTGCGTATATCAAGGTGGCATTTTCTTCAAAATTTGTGATTCTGTATCTCGAAAAAAGACATGAACAGTTTAAAAAATTAAGTCCTTACTAAAACATTTATGGTTGAAAAGGAAAATAAGGCTTTCAATTCGTTGTTTAAGACAAAGTATGTAGACAATAATATTTATTTAATAAACCCTGTAAATTTTCACTTAACCCATTGCCTGCTAGTGTTGCGTTTTCGCAACATTAATTTAATATTTTTTTAAATATAAATATCAATTTTGCGTAAACAAATAGAAACTATGTTGAAAAAAGTCTTGAAATGTTATGATAAATTATTAAAATGAATTTATTTTTATATTTTAATAGTTAAATCTTTCAACAAATGTCATTGAATTTTAACTGCTGATATTTATCAACTTTGTTGAATTTTCATAGATTGCAGCAAATGCGCAGTTTCAAAAGCAGCATTGATACAGAAATCTTGATCTCTTATAGAAAAAATGATGACATCAGGTAAGTTTGTTTCTGTTACTATTTCTTTGTAATTATTGGTTATAAAAAATGTTGCGAAAGCGCAACACTGGCATGATCCAGTATATAATAGATCTAAAGTGCTCATACAGCTGTTTTTAAATGATCCATTTTATATTTCAGATCCATTTAGACAAAGCCGATGTCTGACCATCGTTGAAGCTTTAGAACACTTAAAGGAATTGGGAGATGGTGATTTATCTGATATTTCATTAGAAAGAGTGGATGAAGCCCATCAATGTGATCTAGCTACCATTCCACCAGACACAGGCGTAGTCACAGATGATGAATATTTAGACGATGATCTGTCGCATGATAATATACAAATTCCAAAGGATGTTTGGGGGGAAATTGAACTTTGTGATCATAAATCGCATTGTTCAAAAAATAGTAGAAAAAGTAGACAATCCTCCAAAAGTATAATTTCTTGGAAAAAGTTCTCTCCAACTTACAATTTGAAGCCCGTCTCAAATGAAGCAGAGAAAATAGATGATGTGTCCTTAAAATTATTTAATTAAATACTTTTGGAGCATATTGTAGCAAAAACTGTAAAATATACTCATCAGAAGAACAGGTTAAAATTTTAATTGACTATTTATTGGCATTCTGCTTTTTACAGGTTATTCTACATTACAACAGGAACAGGTACATTTGGTCGGTGGCTGAGGACGTTAGCTATCCTATTATTAGGCATACTATGAATCGGGCAACGTATTTGTCCATAAAATGAAATATGCATTAGACTGACAATACTTCGTTGGATAAAAGTGATAAATTAGCTAAAGTTAGTCCGTATTTGAATATTTAAATGAAAATTTTATGAAGTTTGATGTTTTTACTACTAATCTCTCAATTGATGAGATGATCTCATACTTCGGAAAACATTCAAGTAAAATATTTCTGAAGGGGAAATCAGTCTGATTAGGCTACAAAGTATGGTGCTTATGTTCTTCAAGTGGTTACTTATGTCAATTTTATATTTATACGGGAAAATTGCAAGAAAAATCAGATCTTGGACTAAGTGCAAATATCGTAACGAAGCTTTTAAAAGTTGTTAAAAATCCATGTAATTACGTGGTATACTTTAATAATTTTTTTACCTCTCGTAATCTTGTATCTGAAATTTGTAGTATGAAATTTTGTGCAACTGAAACAATTAGAGATAACAGAACTGGGAATCGCCCTATAATGTCTGTGAAGGATATGAAGTAAACAGAAAGTGGAACATTTGACATGGCATTTGATAAAAAAAATGTTTTTTCTATCACAAAGAAAATCAAAAAGTGAATGCATGGAAACTGTATCGAAAGTGCATTGATCCTTCAATAAGTTTATTAGATTTAAAAAGATGTCTGTTAATTTCTTTACTAAAACACCAACAATAGATGTTACAACCAAAGGAGAAACTCATGAATCGCTAGAATTTTTTTTAAATCCAGGATGTCCATCATATATGAAAAATTAATTTTTGAACAAAAGGAAGCAAGATTTCACCAATCACATAATTGAGAAAAATACTGAAAATAAAAGGTGATGCTGCAAACTTTGCAGTAGCCAAACTGTAACAATTTGCAACAAATACTCAGTCCCACTTCATGCTAAATGTTTCAAACCATTTCATTTAACCCGGCAATAAAATATACGGCTTTCTGCCAGTGTTGCGTTTTCGCAACATTTTGTAAATCACAAGGATAAAAAATAAATATATTTTTTGGAAAATTGTTTAATTCCTTTAGTTATACAATTATAACCATAAGAAATTGATTTTGTCTATTTTTGTCTACGTTAAGTGTGTACGGCAGGTAGTGGGTTAACTTGTAAATTATTTTAAATGTTGTAACTTTTTAGCTAATTCTGTATTTAATATTTGAGATGAAATAAGCGATAAAGCTAACAATTTTTGTTTATTACTTTTGGACATTATTGAAAGGTTTTTCAATTTTTCATTACACTTTTAAGAATAAAATGTTACCTCAATCAGAAATGCACAGTTTACAGTAAATATAGACTATACAAAATTATTTCTCATGGAGTATATTATGTTTCACCAGTTGAGAGACTCGTTTATCAAAAGCTGAAGTAGTCGAAAATAATATTTTAGATAGTATGCGTAACATTAATGTTCGCCATAAGAACTAAAAAGTCTGTTCCTGAGCCCTTACAAATGTGAAATCTCTGATACACACATGCACACATAAACTGCATACAGGCATGACAAAACGTCGAGTTGTAAATGTGTTCGATTCCCTTTGCCTAGAGGACCCGTTTAAAGGATTTCAGAA
>OU015501.1:95544424-95573236 GCA_907164885.2 Dolomedes plantarius
AGTATCTAGGCGTCCACTTTAACTTTGCATTGCTCAATTACTATAAAGACGGATACGCCTACATTTCACCGCACAAAGATGATGAGCGTTGTATGGTCTCGAGTGCACCTATAGTCTGTTTAAGTTTCGGAGCGAAGAGGGACTTAATATTTAGGCGAGAAAGACACCCCTCGCTTACTTTTGCCATAGAACATGGTTCGATGTACGTAATGAAATTCCCAACGAATCACTTCTGGACACACGAAATACCTAAACAGACGGATATTAAAGATGAAAGGATAAGTGTCACATTCAGACAGTTTAAGTCGTAGAAGATTTAATTTAATTATAATATGTAATCTATGCAAATCGTAATTAAACTTGATTCGTGCCTTTAATAAGAATATTCTATGTGCCTATCAAAAATCTATATCGCCGATTCCTTCATATCGAAATAAAAATATGCTTAAAATTTTGACATTTGTTCATATCTGAGAAAAAATTTCATTAGAAAGTGATTATAATTAAAGAAAATAAATAAAATTTTGTGTATGGCTAGTCTTCAATGAAAATTTTCAATTAGGAACTAAAATATTCTATTAAGGACCATGTATTATCTATTTTATACATAACATCATTTGTCAATACCAATTATTTAATAATCCCCCATACCAGATTTTGCCACGTTAAAACCCCAATTTTAAATGTAACGCCACAGAAATACCCTATCAGATTGCAAACCAGAGGGATGTATAAAAGTTGATAACTGAAACCGCGTCATGACTGTATAAATACATGAAACGCGTCTTTCCATCAGGACAAATGATTTAACTACGTTCCGTAGGCCCAACGGAGGTTTGCATATTAATGACCATATAAAGGTGAAAAGAGATAGGTTAATTTTAGATCCGGGGGAGTGGTTTGAGAGACTCGCCCCAGCTAGACAGGACTTGTGTAAATAAAAAAACACCTTCTGTTTCCTGAAAAAGTAAGTTTTTTATAGTTGAGCCTGATCTAACAATACCGCGTGACATTTCAAGAATAATATCCGTTGATCTGGTCGGCAAGTCCGGGCGCAGTGAGATTGAAACTTCGTGATGACGGGTTTTCTTATTTCTATTTTATGTGTCTTTATCTGTGCTATGAAGCGACTCACTTTTCTAGAAAGATTAATTGTCAAGTCGTATCTTTGCATCGTGTTTTTACAATGTATTACTTCCGAAAGCATGTCCCCGTAGAAAACACTAGACTAGTCGAAATGATCTTCGAACCAGTGCGCAGACATTTAATAAACTAGAACAGGGATTGTGACACGCGAGACGATCACATTGTTTTAACACCCATTTAACTTTTAAAATTTTGATTTTCATTCGTCGGACTGAGAGATCTATAATCTAATTTGTACTAGAAATATGTTTGCGAACAGTTGTTTTCGACAATGAATTTTTTCCTCCTTTTGCCAAACAGACGTCTTAAAACACTCTTCTTCAGTACTAGCGAATGCAAAAGAAATATTTGACCCAATTTCGTGAAAACTTAAATTATCCTCTTTCGATTGGCTTCAAATGTATAAATTAGAAACGGAAATGGTTGAATTTCTCAACAGTGTTGTACGGAGGAATAAAGTTTCAGAACTAAACGTAAATTTAGAAAAAAAATTACAAGATCTGGAAAATTGTGAGGAATATATTTTTAACAACAAGCACCGAAAATATTATTTTAAGGGGACTCACTACCCTTTAATCTTTAAAACATTCGATTTTTTGAAAAAATATATGCTGAAACCTGATCATTTCTGAACAAAATAAAACAAACCGCATGAAAATAATACACTTAGTTCCGGAGATATTTTAAATATTTTAATTACTGATCGACTTTATGGTAAGAAAAATTTTAAACTCATTTTTCTCAAAATGTAATTTTGCATCATTCCGCAACTGATATCTCTAGGACGTTTTTAACAAACGTAACAATGCACTTAAAAAAAATTCCCATTTTTGGTAATTTGAAAGTCCACCATCCCCTTAAGAAAATTAATGAAATTATTTTTAAAGACTGATTGTCCGGGTAGATATAAAATTTTCCATCAAAAGAATATTGGGTATATTATTTCATTAGAAACGCGCTAAGCGCATTCTGTCTGGCCCAGTATTTTTTTTGATGGAATGCATGAAAAATTTTTCTATCTACCCGGGCAATAATGCTAGTTATTATTATTATAATATATATATATATATATATATATATATATATATATATACACACACACACACATATTTATTTATTTTTCTTCTTTTACACAGACAATTGAACATCAAAAGACAACAATAAATCTATAAATGCCCTGTCCTGAACAGAATCTATTCCTCGTACAAGTTACAAAAAGAGTCAGGACGCAGGTAGCCAAATATCGGACGACATTAAGAGTTCCCTCGCGCCACGGTATTCTCTTGGTTCTGTCAATGTCGTTAAAGATTCCATTGATGGGTCAACTGCAGTCTCTCGGAGAAATGAAACATAAAATAAAATATTAGATAACATTAAAAGGTTAAATTAATCGGAATTCATAGTATATAAATCAGAGTGACGGCACTGTTGGGGGATTATTTATATTGCGCTACTTTAATTCTGAAATAGTTTAAAGGGATGGTGGACCTTTCAAATCGATTTTTACCACAGAGATATGAAATTTTGTATATATATATATTCATTAAAGTATAATAATATTAAACACCTTATAAAATTTTATAAATATTTAAAAAAAATATTTTATAATTAAAAAATTTAAATTTAATTACCTTTCTTTAAAATGCTCCTTGCGACTCAATTTTGAACTTTTCCCCTTAATTTTGCATTGCTTATAAATACTTTCTGAACAAAGTTATGTATTTTTTTGTACTTTCGTTTAATAGTTAATTTTTAGAAAATATTTTTATGCTTGTACTCTGAATTTTCGCTAAATTTTTGTACACTAAAGTTAAACTTTTATAACCTCGAATCCTAAAATGGATACATAACTTTATTTTGCGGTATTACAGGAATCTTTATTATAAATTTCGTCAAAAATTACGACGCGAGGAGCATTTTAAAGACTTGCAAATCTGGAAATTTTTCATTTTGAGAAAAAGTCATTTAAAAGATAATTTTTTTATGTACTTTTAATACTTACTACTCTAAAGCCACCAATTTTTCATTTCACTACACATTTTATATGCATTTCATTCCAATGTTTTTAAAATATTAATGCACCCCCCAAAAAAATTCCAATTTTTGCTCGATTTTTGGTAATTTGAAAGTCCACCATCCCCTTAAAGCGGGTAGTTTGAAAATAGTTTTATAGAATTCATTAGGTTCAAGAGTAATTTGGAAATGGATTATTATTTGAGCTTACTAAAAAAATCGTTGTTCTTTCAGCTATTTCATTTGTGGTATCCCCGAATAACAAATTGGTTAAAAAAATAATAACTCTTGAGATATTAGTATGGTTGGATTGGAAATAAATTTTTCACGTATCTTGGCCTCCTTTTTTGCGGATATTAGCAAGAATAACTTTTTTTACGATGGTTTTTTTTTTTAAATATACTAGTCATTTCTATTTTTAGCATCGTCAGAATTTAAGTCTTATTCTTCAAGGGAGCTGAATTTATTGCTAGTTTCATTTAACAGCAGTTATTTTTTTTTAAGAGCATTATTCTTAGTCTAGCCTTTATAAATTTTTTTGAAGAAAATTTACTTTGCATAAGCTTTTTTTTTTAAAAGCATCTATTTTAAGGGGACAGTGGACTTTCAAACCTAACTTCTTTTTTTTTTTTAATGGATTTGCTTGAAATTTGAATATGGGATTAGTACCACACACACACACACACATACATATATATATATATATATATATATATATATATATATATATATATATATATATATATATATATATATATATATATATATATATGTGTGTGTGTGTGTGTAAAAGTGGTTAAAATTTAATGATGAAATATTAATAATTCATGAATTATATCAAAAATTGGCCTCATTAAAAAATGCTCCATGCGCATTTCTTTTGCATATAAAACGGTAATTTTTATTTATAAGATACCTTATAGAATTAACAATGAAACTTATTGCTTATTTTAAGCATTCATTAAAAAGAAAAAAATAATAATAGCACCCTTTTTTATTATGAAAAATACCTATAAATCATCTTTCCAAGAACAAAATTTAAAAATTCTGAGCTACAAAGCATAATTATTTTCAATAAGATTTATTAGATATACAGTTCAGTATATAAAACATAAATTTCAAAGTAATAAGATCATTAGAAATGCGCCTGGAGCAGTTAAAAATTTTCGTGTTAATTACTAATATCTCAAAAACTATGAAACATAATTCCATGAATGTTTTATCATTCATGTTATTTTATTGCGTTTTGAACTAAATTTATTGCAATCACTCCAAATTTTGTTATTTTCGGAGATATTCTAAATATTTAATTACTGATCAAGTTTATGGTAAGAAAAATGTAATTCCGCAACTGATATCTCAAAAACTACGAAACATAATTCCATGAAATTTTCATCACTGCATAATAATGTTATTTTATTGCGTCTGAACTAGAATCACTACACATTTTGTTATTTTTTCAGGGGTAAATTAATGAAAAATTACAATTTGGAAAAATTGGGAGTCAATTGCAATAGTTACAAAGAGTATGAAAATATGCCTTATTTTCCCGACTTAAGAGTCGTGAGTCCCCTTAACGCGTTTAAAAAAATTATTTAAAATTAATTTGTTTATTAAAATAAATTTATCATATACAAAATTGGGAGTAAATTGAAATAGTTACAAAAAGTATGCCTAGGGTCTTTTTAACATAATCACCAGAATTAAAATTTTTACACTTACCCCAGACGAAAGTTTCGGAAGAGTGAGTTTGGTTGAGGGAAGCCCGCACGGAATGAGTGAAGTGGTTAATGACTTATAGACTACCACACACACCAAAAAAAAAATAAAAAAAAATAAAATAAAAATAAATTAAATTAAATATTCATTTGTGTGTCGACAACTGCGCCGCACCGTAAATTGTTTGGACCTTGGGCAGGCATTCGCAAAAAACAAAATCGGGACAAGCTGCTAAAACAACTGATTCATTTCGGTCTGAAATTTCCTTTTTCGGCTCGAGGGTAATTTACGAGGCGAAAGTATTTGATCTTTATCGAAGACAACTCCAGTTCATAAATGTTCGAGGGTTAAAAATATGAGCTTATTTATAAAGTAATGCACTATTAATTTATTTATTTAAAATATCCTGGTTAGTTTATTATATTTTTTGGACCCTCTATCGATGGAACCAATTTTTGTGCGTGTGTTGTTCGGATAAATTCTCTTTGGCCACGCGAGTAATTTCCCATCCAATTATTTTTTATGTTCGGATAAATTCTATTTGGTGCATATGATAACTTTTTGTGAACAGCTCTGTAAAATTCAATTTAGTGTGGCTTTTCTTCATACTAATTATGTCAGTCCGCTAATAGAGTATGAAGAACGCTTCTGGCATCGAAATACATTGAGCAGGAGAATTGATGCCACTTTAGTAATTACATTCCTTTTACCCTAAATTACAAATAACCCACAAAATAAGAGTAGGGACCTCAATAAATGAAGCCAAAAATTCTATTAGTACGGCTTGCATCTAGCCAACTTCTGGAAATATGTGTACGTTGTGGAACTCAGTGCGATTTGGGCAAAGTTCCCTACGGAAATATTTGCTAACAAACAACGTGTAACATCAGCAGTTTGCGAATTTAATATGGGTGGACACTAGGAATGAATACAGGTCATTCGAAGGAAAATTTGGTGTTGTATTGCATTCACGAAAAATTTTGTTTCGGAAAAGGCATAATAATTGCAAAGAACCAATTTACCCGTAAATTATAAAAAAAAATGCTATTCGTAAAAGAGAACAGCTATCCAGAAGGCGTTACATAATCAGCAGGGTGTTTTTAAAATCGTCATGACCGTGGTGTTGATGAACCATTGCAACTTAAATTATTACAAATGTCTTGTAATAATATTTATAAATATTTAAAAGCACTCTAAGACAGATGTCATAAAAAAATCATGTGAGAATTAAAGGAGAAGACATATTTTTAAAATTCTTTAATTTTTTTTTTAAAAAATTTAAATTACTCAATTTTTACCCACAAAATAATTTTTATTCTTGTTAAAATCAGTTTGTTTAATAATAATATGTGTATACTTCTGCAAAAATATTCCTTCAAAGGGTACCAAGTCCCCTTAAGCATGTATTTTCGGCACGCTATGCCGTCTCGTGATCCGGTGCGTCAGACCGCATTGGATCGCTCTCCAAAAGTGAAGACTCCAAGGTATTCAACATATTCAGGGCGTCGTGCCCGCGTCCGACACACATGTTGAGCTGACGCATGCCCTCGGAGAAATTTTGCTTCGCGAGATCCATTAAACGCATCCCCTCGGAGAAATATTCCTTTGCGCAATTCGCACTCATCGACGATATGTTGCACACATACTGAAGATTATCAATCTGTTTGTAAGTTACCGAAGCTGCTGGATTGTCCATGATGAGTAAATTAATTTGCGCATATTCGATTCTAAGCATATAGTTTATTTAGAAAAATAAAATAAAATAAATTGTATAATAAAATAAAAAAATAAAATAAATTATAAATAAATAAATAAATAAATAAAATATATATATATATATATATATATATATATATATATATATATATATATTAATGTCATTTCAGTTCCTAAGACTTCTCCCGGTATGGAGAATTTACAATTTATAGCTCACATCGATTTTGTCCGTTCCGAAAACAAATACATTCCCTGGAGAGTTTTTTTCGTTTCTACTAAACCTCCTTTTCGCAAATACGTGGTGGAATCGAACGGCGAAGATGTAAAATTTACTCTCGAAGACGTCATCCACAACCTGAAAGTTTCCGGTTTTCCAAGAATCGAAAATACCGTGCCTCCTCAATGTTCAAAATATGTCGAAAACAATAGAATGGACGACGCCATTTGCGAAATGTGTTCCGACTTTGTTTTCTCGAAAAATGACGGGTGGAAAGTATGCATCGGCGTCATAGATAAATACACTCACAACTACTTGGTAAAAATTGTCGGATTATCCACAAACTTATTTTTGTTACCGAGACTTGACGCAAGTCTGTCTGTCATAACATATGCAGCATATTGTCAAAATCAGAAAAATGATCAAGTGATGTGTTAATAATTAGAATATAATGGCCTGTATGCAGATTTTGTTTGTCGGCTGTATTTATAAAAAAAAATCTTGTGTATAATGTTTTAAGAACTAGAGTAGTTTTGTAACTGACTAAAACCATCAAATTTTATAAAAAATTTTCAATGACTGTTTAAGAAGATCCTTTTGAGCAAATCTTGTCAGAGACAAAATATATAATACCAAATAATCGTTGAAAATATATATTTATATAGTACCAAATGATTTTTTTTTAAGTAAAGAATCATTGAAAAAATATATATTTACATAGTACCAAATGATTTTTTTTAAGTGGACCCTGACTTCTTTTGTTTTGAATATGTAATTAGTACCATAAATATGTAGAAGTGGTTAGAATATAAGGGTGAAAATGTTCCATGCGCATTTCTTTTGCGTGGCAATTTTTATTTATAGGATACCTTACAGAACTGACAATGAAACTTATTGCTTATTTTTAAGCATTCATTAAAGAAAAAAAAAATAATAATAGTGAAACACACTTTTTATTACTCAAAATACCTATAAATCCTCTTTTCAAGTTGAAGCATAATTATTTTCAATAAGATTTATTTGGTAAATATATAAAACTTAAATTTCAAAGCAATACGATCATTAGAAATGCGCCTGGAGCAGTTTGAATAAATTCAAATGCCATTTTTTTCAAAACAAGTTCCTATTTTTATGGATTTTTTTTGCTTAAGAAAGAAAAATTGATGGATTATTTTTAAATAGATTAATTAACAATTGCATTCTGATTTTTTTTTAAATTTAGAATTTTCAGTTCTAAACAACACTATAAAAATTTCATAGCAATTGGTTGATATAAAAAAAAAAGGCTTTCATGGTCGCCTTAAGATAATTACATGAGGAAAAATAATAATACAAAAGTATAAAAATTCAAAACTTTATTATCAAATAAAATAGCGAGTCCTTTTTCATATAATGTTAAAACTGTTATTATCAAATTGAAGAGTCCTTCTTCATTCAAAAACTGTATTTAAAATAAAACAAGATTTTTTTTTACGTTACGCAGAAGAGGTATCATCTATAAAGAAAAAAAAAACATATATATATATAAAAATTATTACTATATAATGTATTTAAGGGGATGGTGGACCTTTCAAAACGATTTTTGAAATTTTTACCACAGAGATATGAAATTTTGTATATATATTCATTAAAATATAATAATATTAAACACCTTATAAAATTTTATAAATATTTTTAAAAAAATATTTTATAATTAAAAATTTTAAATTAAATTACCTTTCTTTAAAATTCTCCTTGCGACTCAATTTTAAACTCTTTTTATACCTCGAATCCTATAATGGATACATAACTTTATTTTGATGTATTACAGGAATTTTTATTATAAATTTCGTCAAAAATTACGACGCGAGGAGCATTTTTAAGACTTGCAAATCTGGAAATTTCTCATTCTGAGAAAAAAGTCATTTAAAAGATAATTTTTTTTATCTACCTTTAATACTTACTACTCTAAAGCCACCCAATTTTTCATTTCACTACACATTTTAAATGCATTTCATTCCAATGTTTTTAAAATATTAATACACCCCCCAAAAAAATTTCCAATTTTGCTCGATTTTTGGTAATTTGAAAGTCCGCCATCCCCTTAAAAAAAAACATCATCTGTACATTGAAAATTTACTAATGTCAATTTAAATCATACACCCCCTCCGCGTCAACATAATCGACTAATCTTTACATGTCACCTACATAAGTTTTTAATTTATAGTAACACTTGATTAGTGCCATTTATAACTAAAATATATAATAAAAAAATATTTCCTAAACAAATATAGAAATGAAACTTTATTTATATATTTTCATAAATGAACCTTTTTCTAAAAACATAATTAAAAACTTTAAAATTACACATTTTCTAAAAAACATAATTAAAAACTTTAAAATTACTCATTTTCTAAAAACAACATATTAAAATTTTTAAGGAAAATTACTTACTGGATTAAATGCTTTTGGAGGTAGCTATCCTTTCAAGATAGTAATTCCGTCTTCTTCTTCTTCTTTGTCTTTGTTGATCCTGAGCGCTATTGGGGGACATGAAGTTTCGTCGACACTTATCGGGGAAGATGGCGAATATACAGCATCAGCTGTTACGCGAGAACAAGAAGGGCAATCACACGGCAACAAACAACCGTTTTGTCTAGGCTGTGTTTTCATTTCGATTCTTTTTTTTTTTACATCACATTCTGCACAGTCGCAACTTCTTTTCACGCTCGGACCCGGATCGAGCCGTCGCATTCCGAAATTGTCATAATCTCTGGGATGGAATTTAATGCGACAACAAGGACACGTCTCGTTATCCCTCATCCACCGCATCATTCGTAATTTATGGAACTTGTGTCCACATAAAGTTGGAATTAGGGAATTCGTTTTGTTACGGTCTCCCGGTTCCGAATCCCACAGGCAGTAGCCCTCTACGCACTGAATTGGAAATCCCATTTTATCGACGGGCATACAAAAGTGGCCGAGCATATCTCGCCTCTGAGTATCTCGCGCCGACGAGGTCTGGTAGGTGATATGGGCCTCAGGGGGGATGTTCCCAACTTGAATTTTTGTAAGTAAACTGTATGCCTGTTTCATGGATCGCTCGCAATCCGCGAGCGACTCTAGAGCGTCTGTATTCAAGATACAGTATCTGGATTCTTTCAAATATTCTTCTGCGTGGACGAGGTCCCCCATCGCCCTAGCCAGCATCCACATGTAGTTTAATTCCATCTCGAGGCGGACAGAGTTCTGTTTCCAGAGCAGAGAAAAATGAAATAATATATATCCTCCCTAGAGAAAGAAATGAACGAGACAAGGTTAATTACTACCGAGTCTTTGAACAAAAAAAATTGACCTCGTCGGATATCCACGTACTCACGAATATATATAAAAAAAAAAGAAACTCGTGGGCGGCCCTTGAGAAAAATAAATAAAAAAGCAACAGATGGTCTTTCATTACCAAATGGAAGGTCAGTCACGTAGGCATCAAAGTTAATGAGATTCTGCAGTTATGACATGGGCTAAGTATAATATTTCGCCGATACATATTTTTTTTTTTTGTATCAAAGTTATATTTTATGCGAGAACTTGTAAATTCATAAATAAATTTTATTTATACATTACTGAAGGGCGCGACATAAAATTAAAAAAATATATATACACTATGTTTAATTATACTCATTAATTTATTTTATTTTTCACACACACAACTGAATTTGGCCGCGCCGTGTCTTCTTATGACTAGTTTTGAACAGGGTAACCTCGTCGATCTGCAAATATTCGTGTCGACAGCTAAATTAAAGTTTTTTATTTATGGAATAAAACTTGGTATACTTCAAATAACGTGCAGTTTATTTTTTTTTTACATATTGTTCAGAATATCTCGAAGGTTAATTGATATTGCAGGGGGTAATATTTGTTAAAAAAAAAATCCAGAAATATTTTATAAGTTATAGTGTAATTTGCTCAATATTGACGTGGGTATCCAACAATCTTCATACACCATCGTGAAACAATTACCCCCTTCCCTTTGCTTATTCACCCATTCTTCGTCGGTCAAGTCTAACATGGTCGGATCGTTTTCGAAATGTAAATAGTATCCTCCGACCAAGGCCAATGCGTTCGGGCCGCTGATTTTGTCCAACTTGACGGGTTTTAGGTTTCTTCGCACGGGTAGGTATTTTTTCGGATAGGCTGTTGTATAACTTTGTGCGGCATCGCTACTCGACACGTTATTCGCGACGATGTGTTTTACGAGATACTGTCGAAAGCAACTGTCCAAATGGTCCGCGTGCTTTTTTTTCTGACGGTTAGACCAAGTATATTTGCCCAAGCACCAGTGGCACGCATTTTTATTCGCCATGTCGTGAGTTTTGAGTAGGTGATTCTCCAGATCGTAGGGGAACATCGCCGTATTGCATAATTGACATTCGATGGGGATCTTGCATTGCGATATATTTTTCAGGTGAGTCTTCAACGGATTACTCATGACGGGAGCTTCGGGGGCACTATACGTTAAATATAAATTCGAAGCAAGTAAGGTTTAAAAAAAAATAAAAATAAAAATACCCGCCGGATTCTTTTTTATTATATATTTTTATAAAATAGAAAGAAAGAAAACTGTTGACCTTATTATCGTAAAAAAAAAACTTAAAGCGGTTTGCCGTGCGGATCAAATATTTTTTTTATTTTATTTATTTTTTTTTAATGTGCGTGTCCAGTTGGACCTCGACAGCATTCGTCGAGACCTTTCCGGAGAGGTACTACACCAAGTACCGATTGACCATATAATTTTCAAAACTCTTTTAATAACCCACGCATGAAATGTTTTGATAAATATGTTATCATTTTTTCAAAAATTCTTTTTCAGACCTATATATTTCGATAAATATATTAGTTTCAAAAAACTCTTTTTCCGACCTATACATTTCGATAAATATGTTGGTTCTATTATTTTTAAAAAAACTTTTTTACCAACCCACGCTTTCGATAAATATGTTAGTTAAAATATCATTTTTTTTTTCAAAAACTCTTATCCTTTCGAAAAATATGTTAGTTCTATTATCATTTTTCAAAAACTCTTTTACCAATCCTCAATATCTGAAAAAAAATAACACACAGATTAAAAAAAGGTATTTCGTGTCAAGAGACAACATATTTATATAATCCCAAACATGTCTAAAAAAAGGTATTTTGTGTCAAGAGACAACATATTTATATAATCCCAAACATGTCAAATTTATTTAAAAACTAAACAAAACTTTTTTTACTAATGACAAGAAAAGTTTTTACAATCAAGATCATCGGCAATTACTGATCTAATTTTTATGTATTCTTTAATTCGGTCCATTCGACGCATCGTTGGATTTTTTTTTCTTTTTCAAAAGAGGTATCATCTTCGCTGAATCCGTTATAAGTTTTATACTTTTATTCAATATAATCAGTCTATCTTTTTTTTTCATCACTTCAAAATCTGTCATAACACGATGGGCATTTTTTAAGGCCGTCTTGATATGTTTCGAAATCATTTTCAATTTCGATCGGTCGAAGGTTTTTTTCAAATTATTCAAACAAGCCAATGCATCCAACCCGTATTTAGCACATTCATGGAACTGTTTCCATTCATCCTCGTATTTCGTCAATGTTTCTTTGGAATATTTTAAAATGCTCATATCTTTCAAGATAATAATCTGGATACTTGACATCGACATACTGAACGATTATAAGTTGTAAGGAATTACACGTTCTCTCTAAAGCAAGTGTAAGGGTTTGAAAACCGTGCAACTGTAAAAAAAAATTAAAATATATATATATATATATATATTTTTAATTTTTTTTATATTTTTTTTTTTGGGGGGGAGGGGTATATAAGGCCATGACCTAGAAGGGAGGAGGGTGGGCTTGGCATTAAAGTTCATGTATAGGTAAATTTTACTTTTACTAATATTTAATTAATGTACGGCAAAACTAAAATTTTATTTCATTAAAGGGCTCATTACCCTTTAATGAAATAAAATTTTAGTTACATTATTTTATTTTATATTAAATTTACTTTAACCGTAACTTAACGGTAAATTTCGTGTACTTGTACGGGTCGGTAAATTCATACATGCCGTCAGAGCGACCACCGACGCCCGCAGGATAATTTCAACATTACCGTACTACTGTACGGTAAGTTCAACCGTTCCGTGACGGTCGACAAGTTCAACCACGCCGTACCAATATTGCCTCGGTCAATCCGCACGGCATCGATTATTCCAACGGTACAAACCGCACCTCTCTACGACCCTCGGTTGCCGAGTTATGACGGTCCGAATTTGTGCTGAAATCCGCAGGTTCGAGAGGGCGAAACCATCAATTGTATGTGAGTTCACCAATGTAGATGCAAGCCTTCCAGTGTTAAATAAAATTTGTCATTACCTTATGTATTGGAATGTATGTTTTATCTACAAAGTTCCAGTGTTATTGTAGAGATTTAGCAAAAAGTATTTATAACGAATTAAGACGTACAAAATGCTTTGTGATTTATTATTGCAAAATGAGTCAAAAAAACGTATTATTTTCTTTGAACAAAACAATAAATTGAGACATATAAAAATATTTTGTAATTTATGACAAATTTGCTTTAACAGAACCATAGATTGGAAAATATATATTGTAATTTATGACAAAGCTGCTTCGTGATTTATTAAAACTACCTTATCATATAATTGAGACAGAATGTTTTATTTGAATGAAAATATTTTTTTTCCCGCAAAACATATATCATGTTCAAAAACAAAACTTTATTCCCTATCATTAAAATTTTTGTTCAACTATGTTTTTTTAATACAAATTTCAGTGTTTAATAGGTTCGAGATCGACGCCGAGTAAATTTGAAATTCTTTCGGTAGTGCTTAACCATCTGTGGCACGATTTGTCGTTACATACCGGACAACAGCTGTTGATCGTCTCGTTTCTGATCAACAATTCCCTCACGTTTCGTAACGGTGCCCAATTCGCTTTGTATTGAATCCATTCGTTTCTTGAATACCTATTCAAGAAATAAAGTTTACCGATGCCCATGTTTCGAACGTGCCTGCCCACGTCATGCCATTTCCAATCTCCGTCTATCGACACGCTTTTTTTACCATCTATCAAAGTATATCCGGTCCGCCCGATGGCGAGGATGGCCGGAGCGTTTCTGTGATACACGACTTGATATCTCGGTTGACGATCTAAGTAATAATTCCTACGCGGCTCGGGAACTTGCACAGACGAAACCCTAGGGTCAGACGAATCGGAATGATCCGAGTCATTATTCATGGTTGATTGAGGGCAGGAGATATTCAATCCTACTTTACAAATGGGTAGGACACATTTTTTTATTTATTTTAATTTTATTTTATTTAATTTTTTTTTATTTTTTTAATACACACACACACACATATATATATATATATATATATATGTGTGTGTGTGTATATATATATATATACCCGCTCTCAGCGTAATATTCCTGAGTCATGGATAAGCAAGCATTAGAGTACATGACGAGGGCCGTCGGGGACATTTTGAACGCTAACGATTATTGTGACAGTGCCAGGGCCCGTAATGTGTTGAGCTCGAAAAAATTTGTGATTGAAGATCTAGACGACTGCAAGAAGTGCCTAGAGCGAGCTAGAAAATTTCTGAGTCAGGCACGGCGCGAGATATCCTCTACCGAGTCTTCCGAAACTCCTTCGACGTCCGCTCCAGTTCTGATGTCCCGTGTCAGGGAATCGAGTATAAAGGATATTCCGCCGTCCCAACGTCAAGAAATCATGAATACACTTTTAGAAAAATTTCCCAACTTTCGAAATTCTCCTTTCGTTTCAGCTCGCAATGGTGAACCACCGAAAAAAAAGAAAATTGTGCAATGTCTCTTTTGTCTCGACTCGAGTGCAGAAACGAATTCAATCGAGGCGAGTTGCGGGCATTCTTTTCACGTTTCGTGTATGAGAAAATACGATAGTTGCCCCACTTGCGGCAAAGCGTTCCGTCCACAAGACTCCACGAACTTTGTAGAGACCGATAGCAAGAAACCCGAAACTGTCGCGAAACTTTAAAACTGGGGGTTCATTATTATTATTATTATGTCGTTTCAATAAAAATGTGACAATTATTTGAGTATCTTGATTTTTTTTGTTACTGTTATCAATTCATAGTAACGTTATGGGATGAGGAAGAAAAAATCTGAATATATGGTAAAAATCAATCCTACTAAGCAGAAAAAAAAATTATTTACCACAGGTATATTTAAATATTACTATTTTGGGGATTCAAACTGAGACTGTCAAAAGAAAAAAAAACACTTGTAGGAAAAATAACATGAAAGTTGATAACAAAAATTTTTAAATCCGACTATATTTTTTTTTTTTTTTTAATCTCGATTAAATTTCAACAAACGGCCAATTGAACATAATTGATATACAAGAAAATATTAAAGTACATTAATTCCCCCAATCACAAACGTCAAAGTACATATAATGATTACAAATTTAATCCTTTGTGTTCATTACCAATCAATATTAAATTTTCTTGTAAAAAAAATATCCAATTATAATAATTGGGGGCTGAAGAGTGACAATTCATTATTATTGCTGCAATTTAAAAGAAAAATAATTTAAGATATTTTATAAAAAAATAGATTGAAGGAAAACAATTACCATTTCTACGCAGTTCATATTCCGAGAAAAATAATCGACGCTCTCTGCTGAAATTAACCTTCGATTCGTCACGCTGTTGAAAACGCCCACGCTCTTGTTATATAATACACGCCGACCTTCGGATTCGTCACGCTGTTGAAATTAATCACGAAGGGCTCTTTTTCATTTAACATCGTAGATGATGAGCCGCGAACAAAACAGTAGAGACAAATATTTTGTAATTTATGACACAGATGCTTTCACGGAATGAGAATAAAATTTTTCAAATCATGAGACCTTAAACTTATTCATTAAAGCGTAATTATATGAAAACATTTTAAAGATCCTTTGGAAAATGTTTATTTATACATAATTTCTAAACCATATGTTAAGTGAATCTAAAGAATTTGAATTGTGCGATAAAGCTGCAAGAAAAGAAATATAAAAAATAAGTTAACGCTGAACGATATTAAATGTGTGATACCCATCATTTGATTTAAATCAGTAAAGCTATTTGTCTAAAGAAATGAAACTTCACGAGTATTTTTAATTTCTTGGAGAAATGTCCATACAGATGTTATAATAAAATCAACAATATCTATATTGTACAGTTTTTTTATAATGTAATAAATCAGAAAGTATTTTTTTTTTTACAGTTCTTCTTCTAAAACCCTTTCATGTTTTAATAAATGTAAAGAACTTCATTAAATCATTCATATATATATATATATATATATCAATTAAAAACAAAATAGATTTCTTCCTCTAAAAAACTTTTCACGAGTATTTTTAATTTCTTGGAGAAATATCCATACAGATGTTATAATAAAATAAAAATTAATATATATATATATATATATATATATATATATATATATATACAAAATAAATTTCTTCCTTTAAAAAACTTTTCAGGTTTCAATAAAATTAATCTTATATCAATTTAAAATACCCTTCAGGTTTCAATAAATTGAGTTTTATAAAGAATTTCATTAATATAGTTATGAATAAAAATATTTGGCACCAACCTTTTTACGGGTCCACAGGATCTATATTAAATTTAAAAAAAAAAATATGAGCTTGGAAAGAATATATGGCACATTCAAAAGGAAAGAATTTTATTGATTCCAAATCTGAAAAAAAGTTTTTAAGTGATCAGAATTCTAATCATCAGATTCGTTACTTCTTATATCCATATTTTCCTCTTTTTCGCGTTTTCCCAAATTTTCTTTATCAACAATTTCTGATTCGTTGCACTTTTTCTCTTCCTTATTCTTTAATGGCTTGTTTTTTAGAAGAGGCAATATTTTCCGTGCATCTTTTAACCGCTTACTAGCTTCCTCGAAAATATTTTCCATGTTTTTTATCAAAAGAAAATTTTGCATATTAATCTGCATGGAGTGCAAACTCATTTCGATGTTATCGATGACAATGTCGATTTTATCGATGTAAGTTGAACAAATGGCAGCTTCCTTTTTCATGTCAAGAAGTATATTAACAGTCTTTTCAGTCTGCTTGATACTTTTGGAGAGTAGCTGTTCCATTGCTTTCAAATACTTGAGTTTGCATTCGGATTCAGTTATATTACTAATCGCTTCAAAAAGATCCTGTTGAACATCCTTGATCAGATCTGAAGACATGTTGAATTTGAAACAGGAAGCTGTAACAATTGTACGTGCTCACACACATATATATATATATATTAGTTAAAAAAAAATAAATAAATAAATAAATAAATAAAAAAAATATATATATATATTATTATTATTTTATTATTATTTTTTTTTTTTGGGGGGGGGGAGAATATTATTTTATTTTAAATTAAATCTATCTTAACCGTAAGTTAACGGGTCATTTTGCGTATTTCTACGGGTCGGTAAGTTCATACAGCACTATAAGTTGAACGTCCGTAACGGCACTGTAAATTGTACTTTTTCATATTTTCTCAATTTGTAAAAAAAAAAAATATCCTTATACTTTTAAAACATTCAATCAAAAATAAAAAAAAAATGCATATAAAGTTTAACTTTAATTGCATATTTCTCAAATCCTTAATTTTAGACGAAATTGCAAATAAACATGATTTTGAGAAAAAATGCAATCAAATTTCCATTTTTTGGTAAATTCGTTTCATATAAACGTTATTTATTACGCAGCTATAATTTACTAATTATAGAAAATTCTTTGAATATTTAAATATTTTTATGAAACGTGGACGGATCATGCCCGATGTTTTACACTATTTATTTATTCTGGTCTGCAGCTACATTATCAGAAGTGACTATTTATCAAAATTGTTTGAGGGTTAAATTTATTTTCTTTGTTTTTTAACAACGCAGCTTTTGTTTACTATATTTTTAGAATTGCTATTAATTGTAACAAAATAAATAATTTAATTATCCATCGCCGTTGTCGGAGAGAAGTAAAAAACACAATGAAGTTTTCATTGTGTTTTTTCGCAAGCACTGAAAAGTTTAAAATTATGAATTCTGTTTTAAGAAGAAAACAATAACTATATATAAAAGTTTATTGAGACGACAAGTTTCAATATTTGGAATCACTATCAGAATCGCTGGTCTGAGATAAACCCTCCTCCATTTCATCTTTCGAATTCTTTTCAGAGGAATATTTTAAAATAATGAGTCCCCTTATTGCTTTGTTTGCATTTTGGATGCCTTTATCGAGGTACTTCCGAACACACTCATTCTTTTTCTTGTTCAAGAGATGTTGAGCACGATTTACACGTTGCAAGGCCATCGAGACGTTATTTATGATTTGGAGGACCTCCAGATTTGAACCATCTAAATAAGTCAGCATATGTAAACTGTGTAATCCATGTTGCAGACAGTCATAAATTTGTTCTCGTACAACACTGTAGTTTAGTTTGGTCAAATTTTCTTGAATCTTAGTCATATGTATTAAGGTTTCGTTCACCTCAAATATGGCCTCAATCCATCCCATATTGGCCCCGTTTCAAATGAAAGTTTACGATAATAATTAATATATTTTATACAAACGGGATTGCTTTAGTTAGTAAAAAAAAAATAAATAAAAATAAAATAAAATATAAAGAAAAATCCTGCGGTTTTTACCATCAATTTCCTCCTAAGGATAAAGCCTCTTTCTATGGCACTCTGAAAGACAGATTTCTCTCGAAAAATAATGGAACAAACTTCTTACGGTTTGATAGTGAAAACTGATTCTAATCGCATAGTCGTGATAAAACGGAAAGTACCCTACTGCGTACAAAATTACTATTACCTGTTGCATAGGAAAAGGCGACCTGTCGTGGATGACCCGAATCCCTTTCCCCTGATACGCGAACAATTCGAATCCGAGTGCCTGTCTCGTCTGAGCAGGCAAGACTTCTGGGATTATTTCCGTTTTCGGAACAATAAAATTTTTGAAGATTATTGTGATTTCCCACACGGGAGACCCCGCCGCAGCAAAAATCTGGACGTGTACCGATGTTTCTTTACAGCTTACAGAGAATTTCGCGAAGAGACCGGATTCCAATTCAGTTTTGACAAGCGAGACATAAAAAATTATCCCAAAATAATCATTCATTTTACTGGATGTGACGGTAAACGCTACACCCAAGTATACTTTGTGGTAAATAACGTGAAATTTTTAAAGAGGTATCGTTTCTTCGATTCCTTTTCAATCGCCAAGATTAAAAGTTGGAACGAAGATCGACTAGTCTACGTGGGCATGTTGATTCCGGTCGAAAAAGCTATATCAATTTTTGCATTACAGCAAAACATCAAATCGGATTCGAAACATTTAATGTTGGAATCTCTCGAAAGTTCATAACATATATTTTTTTTTTAACTGGATAATTAAATTTAACAGAAAAAAAAGCGATACAATTTTTAAATTAAAATAATTGTTTATTCATTCACATGACTAAACTAATTATTCGGGTTTGTCACATCGGGAAGCTCGCTGATCGTTTCGAGTTCAAATGTCAAGCTATCAAACATTGCACGTTCAGCAGGAGTTAACCGCCTCCTTACATAGCAGTCGACCGTTTCGAGCTCAACTTTCAATGAATTGACGATTTCTTGTTCGGCGGGACTCAATTCTTTTATCGCATCGATGGCCATTTCGACATCCTGCAGGTAATCGGTCACGAAGTCCTTTAAATCAGGTAATTCCTCCGTAAATTCGTACAGTTCGTCGACATGATCCTTGATCTGGTCGTGAGTCAACCAAATGCCGCCGACATTATTCGCCGAAAATCGCATGATCGGGAGAAAAGCCTGTCTTTTTTAAAACAAAGTGTACGAAAATAAACTTCAGTATAGCCCTGAGAGCCGATTTATGGTTCTTGTCATAAAATTTTTATATGTCGTGCAAGAAATCACAAAGCATTTTTTTTTTGAAAAAATAAAAATAAATAAGATCGAATCGAGGTCGGTTTTTAAAAAGAAAATTTGTTCCGCTTTAAGGGGATGATGGACCTTTCAAAACGATTTTTACCACAGAGATATGAAATTTTGTATATATATTCATTAAAGTATAACAATATTAAATACTTTATAAATATTTTTTAAAAAATATTTTATAATTAAAAAATTTTAATTAAATTACCCTTCTTTAAAATTCTCCTTGCGACTCAATTTTAAACTTTTCCCCTTAATTTTGCATTGCTTATAAATACTTTCTGAACAAAGTTATGTATTTTTTTTGTACTTTCGTTGAATTGTTAATTTTTCGAAAATATTTTTATGCTTGTACTCTGAATTTTTCGAGAAAATTTTGTACACTAAAGTTAAACTTTTATAACCTCGAATCCTATAATGGATACATAACTTTATTTTGATGTATTACAGGAATCTGTATTATAAATTTCGTCAAAAATTAGGAGCATTTTAAAGACTTACAAATCTGGAAATTTCTCATTTTGAGAAAAAGTCATTTATAAGATAAATTTTTATCTACTTTTAATACCTACTACTCTAAAGCCACCCAATTTTTCATTTCACTACACATTTTATATGCATTTCATTCCAATGTTTTTAAAATATCAATACACCCCCCAAAAAAATTCCAATTTTTGGTAATTTGAAAGTCCACCATCCCCTTAACAATAAAGTGCCGGTCGGTTTTTTGAAAAAGAACACCATACAAATATTTTGATACAGCTGCTCGGCCTTTTTAAAAAGAACTAATCACTCGTACTTTAGAGTAATTAATTTATTTTTATATAATACTATTTTTTATTTACAAAGTTCAATTTATCCTAGACATATATGCTGGTAGTTATAAAGCCTGTGTTAAAAAAAATCGCCGGAGAGAACCTAGTCCTTCGCTAAAATCCACGAGTATAATATAATGCTTCAAAAGCACCATTTAGAAGTGTATCCGAGAATCATCTCCGTCTTATTTTTGTCAGCATCGTGAGAACTGATGCGCTGGTCCATTTCGCCCGACTGAAATGCTGGAATTTCTTTATACGCCCTACTGACACCGTCATTGTGGTAACTTAAATCTTCCAGGTAATATTTGACGCAGGGTAACTGGAGGAGTTCGTGTCTGATCTTTTCCCCTTTCTTCAGTCTCTGAAACAGTACTTTCAGCGCTTCTTTTTCTTCCGTCGGAAACTGTTTCCACCTTTTGGGTATTTCCGGTGGCAAATCCGAGGGCGGCGGTAGACCTTCCAGGACGGCCGATTTCCAGTGACGCCAATTTTGACGTTCTATGACGGCTCTACAATCCGAAACGGAGACCTCGACGCCGTTCTTCAGAGCATTACCGTACACACTCCCTAACAGATCGCACGTAAGTTCTTTTCGGGCGTCCGTACTCATCTCGCCTCCATGTTCCGGGTGATGATCATTTTTTTTGTAGTGTTCGTTCAGGCAGTAGTTCCATAAATTTTCAAAGTTTACGGTAAGACATTCCATGACTTTACTCATACCTCTTAAAAAAAAAATAATAATATATCAACCAGTATTATTCGATTTTCCCATTTCAATCTTATAATATTTATTGTCTTCTAAACGTCCCATCGCGTATCTAGGTACATATGCACTCACGTAACCTCTTTTCACACATTCGTCGTGAGACGGGAAATCCAATTCCCAGTAATTTTCTGGCGTCGGAGGCCTCTTCGGGCCCCTGTGTCTACTCGAAATATTAGCGGTCCCCGTCTCGGCGTAATATTTTTCGCAGTCGCGACAGGTGTGGGCCGATAATTTTCTACGTTCGTTCCGCGATTTCGGTAATTTTTCGACGTATTTATACGAAGGTTTATCGGACTGTGCGATTCGGTCGAACGAAGAGAGTTTTTTTGGCGCGTCCATAAAAAAAATAGGTAAGGGGGGGTAAAACGATTTTACCACAGAGATATGAAATTTATTATTATTATTATTATTATTATTATATATATATATATATATATATATTATTATTATTATTATTATTAAAGTATAACAATATTAAACACCTTATAAAAATTTTTTTAAAAATATTTTATAATTAAAAAATTTAAATTAAATTACCCTTCTTTAAAATTCTCATTGCGACTCAATTTTAAACTTTTCCCCTTAATTTTGCATTGCTTATAAATACTTTCTGAACAAAGTTATGTATTTTTTTTTGTACTTTCGTTTAATAGTTAATTTTTAGAAAATATTTTTATGCTTGTACTCTGAATTTTTCGAGAAAATTTTGTACACTAAAATTAAACTTTTTATACCTCGAATCCTAAAATGGATACATAATTTTATTTTGATGTATTACAGGAATCTTTATTATAAATTTCGTCAAAATTTATGACGCGAGGAGCATTTTCTTATTTTGAGAAAAAGTCATTTAAAAGATAATTTTTTATCTAACTTTAATACTTACTACTCTAAAGCCACCAATTTTTCATTTCACTACACATTTTAAATGCATTTCATTCCAATATTTTTAAAATATGAATACATCCCCAAAAAAAATCCAATTTTTGCTCGATTTTTTGAGTCAACCATCCCCTTAGGTATGATTTTATCCAATTCCCTTTTTACTACTTTCTTCCAACCGTGTTCCCATAAATTCAGAGTACGTGGTATGCTTCGTGAGCATAGCCGTCATTTGTTTCTTCCGCGGGAAAATATTAGTCGATTGAGTAAGAATTAAGACAAAAAAAAAAAAAAAAAAAAAAAGGTTATGGATGATTTTTTTTGTTAGCGCTAGTTGTAAGAAAATCCTTCGAAAATAAGATAGAAATTTTCACACTTTAATAAATTGCTTGTTATTTTTCTCGGCGCGAGGCCTACGTGACTGACCTTCGGGCCGTGTCAAAATATTTTTTTCATGTGTGGCGTGGCGGTTGACAGGCGAACACGTGCTGCCGAGGCCTACGTGACTGACCTTCGGGCCGTGTCAAAATATTTTTTTCATGTGTGGTGTGGATGATTTGGTCAACCCGATACGGTTGACCTTGTGTTCTCGAGGCGAGTATATATGTACTCGAGACGGACTGGATTCGACTCTTCGCTAATCAGTCTGAAGAATTCAAGAACTTTATGTAAGTCTTTTTTTTTTTCCTTTTATTCAAGTCGTATTGTATAGTTTAACTTTAATATATATATATATATATATATATATAAAAACTTTTTTTTACTCAATAATATGTATATATCTAAATATTTTTTCAGACTATTTAAAAGTTTATCTATTTTGTTAAGTGGACTTTCAAAATTGTGAATTTTGTCCAAAAATTCGATTTTTTATTTTATTGAATTGTGGACGCGTAGGAATGTGTTGCAAAAAGAATTTTTAATTTCTGCGATTACTTTCCAAGTTACAGGCATTTGTATTTAATTTAGATGCGTCAGCCTACGTTCGGAGCACTTTTTTTTAAAAAAGCTTATTAGATATCCAAATTTTTAGTTCAAATGTGATATAAAATTATAATAACAGGTATTATTTTTACCAAATTTTCATAAAATTTCAAGAAATAGGTCATTTTGAAGAAAAATTCTTCAATTACGTTAACAGCCATATTTTCAGTTTGACTGCATATACATCAATTTCCTTGATACAGTATGTTTATATGATACTTATGAGTGAACAGAACTAAAAATATAATGATATTCTTAAAACTTACTGGAAAAAGGGAAATTGCATATTAAACGACATATTTTTTTCATGTTTTGATCACATGCGGATTTCACAGTTTTCAATAGCTTGTTTTCGTGTTGTCTAAACACTGCTTTTGAAATGCAAGGCAAGTTCAAAGTAAATAGCAGTTTTTTTCCTGCAGTATACCCTTTTCCAATCAGCCTCAATCCAAGTACCAAAAAAGAGTTCAGTAAATATTTATTATTTGCTTTTGGAGTTGATGTAAATCCAATTGTATATCCACAGTTACACACTAAGGAAAAGTTTGAGCAAAGCCCAAATTTGGAATCTTCATTTAGTTGCATGCCAGTTCCAAAACATTCAGGACAACACAGAATAGAAAACACATGAATTAATGTCGATATATCAAAAATTCTGTTTCCTTTGATTTCATTAACATTATCCGGTTCTAAAGGCACATTATCACTCACTCTGTTTAATTTCGATGAGCTTGCAGTATCCACATCATCTTTTAATTTCGATGAGTAGCATTATCATCAACTTTCTTTGAAATCGTGTAACGATTGCCGTGGAAAGATCGTTTTTTCGATCTTACTTTTGGCATTTTAAAGAAATATATTACGGTTTAAAAGAAAGATAAACACAAAAATAATAATATAAAGCGAAAGAAACTATCGAATTTGAGACACTCACAAAGAAATGCAACTACTGAAAACGAATCGTGAAATAGCGTGCTTCAAATGTAAACAAGCTTCTCTGAATGTCGTTTGTTGCCACTAAAATAAAAACTAATTGTTCCTATAAAAAATTAATTAATTACAATCGCAAAAAAGAAAATTTTAATTAAAATAGAGAAAGAAAACAGTGCATAGTTACGATGTTTACCTTTTTACAGCCCTACTTCCGGTTTCTTCAAATTTAACTTCCGGTTATTTAACTCCGCTTCTAACCATCGTACAAACAAAAGGAAATATGTTTTGTAATCTTAAAAGATTGCTCTTTCATATGAAGTAATAAAACAAAAATCGAAATTTTACTCGAAAATGGGTTTTTTAACGTAGGCTGACGCCTTAAATGTTTTTTCTCAAAATGAAAATTTTTACGTCTACGAATATTCAAACTGCTCCGATATATATATATATATATATATATATATATATATATTTATTAAAGTATAACAATATTAAACACCTTAAAAAATTTTATAAATATTTTATAATTAAAGAATTTAAATTAAATTACCCTTCTTTAAAATTCTCCTTGCGACTCAATTTTAAACTTTCCCCCTTAATTTTTGCATTGCTTATAAAAAACTTTCTGAACAAAGTTATGTACTTTCGTTGAATAGTTAATTTTTAGAAAATATTTTTATGCTTGTACTCTGAATTTTTGTACACTAAAGTTAAACTTTTATACCTCGAATCCTAAAATGGAATACATAACCTTTATTTTGATGTATTACGGGAATTTTTATTATAAATTTCGTGAAAAAATTAGGAGCATTTTAAAGACTTGCAAATCTGATGGAAAATTTTCATTTTGAGAAAAAGTCATTTAAAAGATAATTTTTTATCTAACTTTAATACTTACTACTCTAAAGCCACCAATTTTTCATTTCACTACACATTTTAAATGCATTTCATTCCAATGTTTTTAAAATATTAATACACCCCCCCCCCAAAAAAAAAAAATTCCAATTTCCACCATCCCCTTAAGACTGGTTTATAATTTCGAAAACAGTTGAATCGCCTATACCAAAATGGCTGAGGATTCTCTCATTTCTTTAGTCAGAGTGCAATTTTACTAACCTTAGATCAGGTAATTGGTCTAGTTTATTACATAAATGAAACTGTCAATATATATATATATATATATATATATATATATACATATATATATATATATATATATATATATATATATATATATATATATAAAAATTAATGTCATTTCAGTTCCTAAGACTTCTCCCGGAATGGACAATTTACAATTTATTGCTCACATCGATTTTGTCCGTTCCGAAGACAAATACATTCCCTGGAGAGTTATTTTCGTGTCTACTAAACCTCCTTTTCGCAAATACGTTTTGGAATCGCAAGACGCAGATGTAAAATTTACATATGAAGACCTCATCCACAACCTGAAAGTTTCCGGTTTTCCGAAAATGGAAGATACAGTACCTCCACAATGCTCAAAATATGTGGAAAACGATGAAATGGGCGACGCCATTTACGAAATGTGCTCCGATTATATTTTCTCAAAAAGTGACGAGTGGAAAGTATGCATCGGAGTCATAGATAAATACACTCACAATTACTTAATAAAAATCGTAGGATCATCTGTAAATTTATTTATATTACCGAAACTTGACACAAGTATGTCTCTCGTAATATTTGCAGCCTATTGTCAAAATCAAAAAAACGATCAAGCTTGGGATTAAAAAAAATGCTATGATGTGTGTATATGGAAAAATTGTATTGTTGGGAAATAAAGTTTGTATTTTTTTTTAAAAACAAAATCTTGTTATTATTATTTGATTGTTATACAGAAATGCGCAAAATGATCTGTTAAGTTACAGTTACTATAAAGATAAATAATATATAATTGAAGTAAATGTATAATATAAAATAAATGTATTCCATTAAAGGTCCTTAACTTTTGAATATTAATGAACAATTCTAGTTGGAATCACTTATTACCTACCCCTTTATATAGTTTCCTACATTATGATTAATATTAATTTTTCTCTTACTATTTCTACAACCTCCTTGTATTTGTCTTCTACAAATTCCTGATATTTTAAATATATTTGTTTTAGGGCCTGAAAATACACTTCAAACATAGCTTGGCGTATTTTCATTGGTGTAGCTTCCAAATTCTTTAAATTGTATAAGTATCATATTGCCGTTATATGACGAACCAAAGGGTTTTGTGATTTTACGGAACTCGAAAATTCCTACTGCAAATTATCGACACAATTTTTGTAACATCCACTGAAACCATCAATTGTGAACCATTTTAAAAAATTTTCAATTATTAAAAAAAATTTTTTAATTATTAAAAACAATTTTTTTTAATTATTATTAGTAACCTCACACCTCTGGCATATATCGTCACAACACTGTGGTTTTAGATTGACATCCTTTCCCGAGAGACCATCAATTAATTAATTAATTAATTAATTAATTAATTAATAAAAACCACATTTCAGGCGTCGCAATTATGTGGATGAAATTGTCGCTTTTTGCCGGGAGGCCTGACCTCTGTGCCATCATCGGAGCCGACGGGGAGATTTATTGGAGACTGACGGACGTCGGAGCCTTCCTGGGATACAAGAACCCATACTCTTTCGGCCGGGCGTTCACTACCAGGGTTCCCTCGGACGTGTTGCCCGACGGCGTCGTCCAGAAATTCGGGGAAAGAAAATTCGACCGTGGTAGGATAGCTTCTCTGGACGAGATGCTTTACCTGATGCAATCGAGGCGGTACAAGTTCGACATCAAGGAAATCATGCGCGTGTTCCGCGAAGGATTTTTGAAGGTGCCTGACATCAATGACTCTCTGAAAATTCGGTATCGCCACGTCGACGCACCTCGACTAGAAGTGGTATCCGAAGGACTAGACAAGGAAGATGTCTGTTCCCTGAGCGGTTGGGTCGAACAATTCGTCAAAATTGTCTTGAAGTTTTACGAGGAAGAGACGTCGGGCGAACCATCTACAAACAAAGGTAGTTTGATGGTGTGTTACGACTTCGTGACGCCTCCCAAAGAAATAATTTTATCCACGAAGGGTAAAATTTTCAAATATGTCTTATCCGTAAAATAAAAATAAGTTATTTTTTTCTTTTCTTCCACAAAAAAAAACATTTAAAAATTTTTCAGGTTTTTAAACCGAAAAAAAAAGTTTGGAGGAAAGTAAGTTCGTTCGATTCATCTTCTAAGCATTTGGGACTATTCCTCCCCTTTACATTTTATCCAATTCAATTCCATGTGTTTATAACTATGAAATTTGACTCACCTCGAAGCCCAAATTTTTTAATTCTAGAAAAAAATTAATAAATAAATATTAATGAAGAAAACGCGAACCCTTCAGTTTTTGATGGGTATTGGTGACTATGAAAAATACGTAAATTTTACATATTTTGAAAACCGATAGCAGGATTATATACAGTCGCCCGCAAATCTATTTGAGCAACGGTACCGTTTCGAAATTTTTCAAAATCCATGGATCACGAAATAAAAATTTCATTGAATGCTAAAACAAAAAAAAATCCATGAGCTTAGGGATTTCGTAGATGAGCACAAACCTGATCTAATTCTTCTACAAGAAACTCACCAGGGGATAAACTATACATAACTAACCACAATACCTATAGGTTCGACTACAACAACCCCTTCACGTTATTAATGCAACTGTAATTTCTAACATTTACATCAGCACAATCACCATCATATCCACCTAGCCACTGTTTCTAAAGTAACAGCCATGAACAAACCAACTGCTAGTTCATCAAAATTGAACAATTCTGAAAGTGCTGATGGGGATTTTCAAATCAAAAGTATTCAACAGAGTAAAGGTAATAGAATAATTAATATAGAAACTTTGATTAATATATTTTCAATTCTCTGTTGCCCAAATTGTTTTGCTTCAGGACTGAAATTGACTGAGTCACGTGTAAATAAGTAGTCTTAACTTATTGTATGTATGTTATGTAATTTAAATGAATTTACATCGACCCCTAAACCTATGCAAACAAGCAACTTAAGGCGACAATGGACCTTCAGATTGACAAAAATATGTCTCAAAAACGATTTTTTTTTTCGGAAAATGATTCTGCAACTCATCAGCTTTAAATTAAAAAAAAAAGTTATATTGATCCAATCATTATTAACCGAGTTATAAGTATTTTTCCAAACGTAAACAATGGAAATGTTACGTTAAATTAAAACTTTAAAAGCTATTTTCTCAAAGAAACTTTTCATGTCGTTTCGGTAAGTTCAAAATGTTCCATGCGTCATAATTTTTCTTGAATTTTCATAAAATTTCATAAAATGATTATTTATATATGTTAGAATAAAACTTGGTGATAAATTCATTATACTATTTTAAAACACCCTAAAATTTTTACAATAAAAAAAAAATTTTGATAAAATTTTGCATAAAATGACCTATTTTTATCGATTTCTTTTCTAGTTTTTATAAATATGGCTGTAAATCTAATATTACTACTAACTTTTATTATAACTATATAAAGCTAGCTTAAGAAAGAAAATTAGATAT
>OU015501.1:95573336-95638158 GCA_907164885.2 Dolomedes plantarius
CTATGAGCGAATATGTTATTACTTTGTTGACTAATATATCAACCCCACGTAAAATTGCTGATTATGTAATCATCATCAGAAGTCAAAAGAAACAGAAATAAGTAGGTATAAAATACCCATTTAAATAAAATTCAAGAGTCCACAAAAATAGTGATGAACTCCGCTGAATAGAATCAATGAAAGAGACTTGATTTTAAACGTGCGATTAAAGATTTCTATGCGTTCAAAAATGAAAAGAATTCTTTCTTCTTATGCTTCGAAAACGGACCAAAGATATTTTAATTAAAGTGTCGTCACGTATTTTGTCTTAAGGAATAGATAAAACGAAATAAATCTGTGACACAATGAGGGTTGTAAGTAGTAAACTCATTCATTTCTCTTTTTTTTATTATAAAGTTAAAATCTATACAGTTTTCTTAAGAGGTAAAAGTCTATAACCTCGGTACATTGTTCTGGATGAGTGATCAATTTCTGATAATGTTTGTTTGTCTGTGAAATATTTCTCTTGAATATTTTTCATCCATTAATGCAGTTATTATTGATTACGATCAAAGGTATCAAATATTATAGTTTCTCATATACATTGAGGAATTCTCGTACGACATAATCTAAATCCACGAATAAGTTAACCAAAAAGAACTTATTAATTCCTGATTAATGTAGGAACTTTGGTGTATATTAAATTAGTCAGATAGCTATTTAAAAAATGGGGCGATTATGGAAGGGGCGTCTGTGGATTACACAAAGATAGACATTTATGAATTTTTGAAACATCTTTGATGTTATTCCCACCAATAGCTGGCATAAAATCATTACCAACAGAAAGGATACGGTAGTAAGTCGTTCTAAAGGATACGCAGCAAGGATTGAACAATCGTGTAACGTGATAAACTTCTATACCTGTAGTTTGAATCGTATCAAATTGATTTAGTAGGCGTAAGAATGCCAAAATAAAGACATCTTGGTCTACGCTGATGACGATTGGTGACGGCAGTTTGGTAATTTTTCTGCAACTTGAAACATTTTATGTTCACCTTCTCCAGGTATTTTATATCCACACAAGATGACGTGAAGATCAGCCAGAATAATCCTTTAAACATTCCAATATTATGTTTGAACTTGAACTGTAATCTTATTCGCACCATATTGGTTAAAAGAATACCTTTGTTTTTTCTTCCGTTTCATGGGTACATTTTACCATCAAGATACATATAATTGTAATAGATGATGTGTTTGAGAAACCATAAAAATTTAAAGTGCATTTTAGTTTATTCCATACAGAGTAACAATTTTTTGAATATCGTTACCAATTCGCAAAGCAGTATACAAATGACTTTGTACATCATAAGGATAGAGTCAAAAATTCAGGTTTTTCGTAAGGAGACTGAAATAGTTTGTATCAGCTTACAAAATTCGTAATACTCCATTTCTGAAAACGGCTCGTCAACAAAGTTTAAATAATAATTAATAATAATTAAAAACAATATATATTTTTATTTATTTTATTTTTACTTTTTTTAAATTGTAAGTTAAGTTGACTAGTCAGAGTTGCTCTCTGATATTATCTTGATTATATGGTAGTATTACAAACTTTTGCAAATTGATTAATCCACTTATAAATCCTTCAGCGGAACCAGGATTCTTCGATTCCATCCTTATCGACATGCAAAGTTTTTTATATATTGCTATAGATTATTCTCTCGAAACAGAAGAAACTAAAATGTTTAATGAGGTATGTCGTTGTGTATGGAATCAGTTAGTAAAAAAATTAAATTTCCTCCTCAATTTCAAGTCTGACCCCGATAAAGTTATAATTATATTGTCTTTCGATGGTGAAGGAGTACCTATGAAATGGCCCATTCAAAAAGAACGCCGTAACAAAACTTCTCAAAAACTTTCCGATAAAAAAGTTTTTTATAAACACGTTTTATTCGGTTCCAACCGACTCACCATTCAAGTTCAAGAATATTTGACAAAGAGTCTGAAGCATTATAAATTTTATTTCACTCGCACACTTAAAATTATTATGTGCGGTTGCAATGTGCCCGGGGAAGGAGAACACAAAATATTCCAAATCGCAGAAAAGATGTCTTGTCGTCACCCTCTTGTGGTAAGCGTGGATCAAGACGTTTTCATTTTGGCCTTTTTTCGTTTGAATCGTTACGATACGCTTCAGATTCACAGATATGATGATTTTTACAACATATCTGAATCAAATTTCCCTTATCCGTTACAACGATTAATAACTATCTCGCACCTTTTCGGAAATGATTTCGTTCCACCACTGGTAGGCATCACACCCGTTAATCCATCTACCATTCAAAATTGTATGCAATTTTCACAGGAATTCGAATATTACCCCCCTGCTATTATTTCATGTTTTTTACATAACATATTGTCGCATCTCAGATTCAATAAGTTCATTTCTTACATGAATTCCGATATCATAATTTCGTTTTGGTTGACGTACTTGTGGGTTTCAGATTATTACTGCAAGCGACATTTCCCACAATTATACATGAAAAATACAATTTACGATATTTACAATCGAGACCAACTTTTAACTGGATTGTTGGACGAAAACTATTCTAGGGAGGCGTACGAACGAGCTCTGTCTCAGTATCGAGAAATGAACACAAATCCTATACGAAATGCCGAAACGTACGTATTTACAGATTTGGCTGTTTTGAAGCACCTGAAATCTTACTGGATACAACCAGAAACTTTTTCTTGTTCCATACTCCAATTGACCAAAAACCAACCCCTACAAGTAGTATAATTATAATACCGATCCATTGAAATTGAAACAATTCCAAATTTATCCAACGAAATGGACCGAAAATGGTGGAAGCTGCTTCCTTATATCTCAAACGGCGATCTAAACGAACTAGATGGTGAACTGGATCCGGTGCTAAGATAAGTTGCAAATCGTGATTCACGACGATAATAGTATTTTGCCAATCAACATTTTTAAAAGCGGAAAAATTTATTTTTTCCGCGTAAGGATACTTTTTATAAACATCTAATTGCACGACGTTCATTAATAATTGTATTGTGAAAATTAAGTTTTTTGGATATGTCAAAGTGAGATTAGATCGAAAAAATAATTCATTATATGTAATCCACGGAGATTCAAATAGAACATGTTCCAATAACATATTCTTGTTTATGAAACAATATAACAAGTATGGGTAAGAACAAAAAAAAGAGAAAAAGAATAAATTTTTAGGAAACTTTACGAAATACCTGAAGATTTTGCTTATTGAGGAAAAAATTGCACCTAATGAAACATTAAAATTGATGAAAATATTTCAAATTATATATTTTGAAGGGGATCAGTTGCAACCGGACAGCAATTTAAGAAACGATAAAGTATCTCAAGATCAATTGGAAAATGTTGAAGGACCTACGGATCAGTTGCAACCGGACAGCAATTTAAGAAACGATAAAGTATCTCAAGATCAATTGGAAAATGTTGAAGGACTTACGGATAAGTTGCAACCGGACAGCAATTTAAGAAACGATAAAGTATCTCAAGATCAATTGGAAAATGTTGAAGGACCTACAGATCAGTTGCAACCGGACAGCAATTTAAGAAATGATAAAGTATCTCAAGATCAATTGGAAAATGTTGAAGGACTTATGGATAAGTTGCAACGGCGACGACAGCATTTAAGAAACTATAAGGTACTCCAAGATCAATTGGGAAATTTCGGAGAGGAATTAAGTGCGGTATCTCAAGATCAATTGAAAAATGTTGAAGAATTAGGTGCGTATGGTGTCGAAAATGCGGTACTCTCCCAAATCCTCAAGATGTTTCAAAAGATAAAAAAGAACAAAATGTAATACTGCATTAGAAATGATTTAAATATAAAAAATGCATGTACTAGACGAAAAGTTAAACTGGAAAAAAATACATTAATTTATTTCTTCCGAGTATAATAAAGAGGAAAATGTTGAAAGTGAGTCGAGTTCAGAATGGAAATAGATTCTCCTTCAGAAATGGGACCACAATCAACTCCATGGGGATCATATGCTTGGGAAGAAAAGAAGTGTAAATTTGATGATTATACACTGACAAAATGTTCTGAAACAGAATCCGTATCAAAAGGAAATAATGTGCATAAAATTGAAAATGTTAGTGGAAATGACAAAATAATAAAGACATTATAATGGAAGTAGTTGAGGAAAAGTTAGAGAATAATTCTTATTCTCCAGTCGAGTTAATTCAAATTTTATATTTGCTCGTAATCATGTTGAAAATTTACAAAGATCTCGGGGATTGGTGCATTTATACGATTCAAATTATGATGATTTAAGTATGTTAAATATTACAGATAGGACAGTTATTTATAATATAATGAGGAACATGGAATAAACAATCAATTTTATCGCTAGTTATAGAAAAGCTTGGAAATCTTAAAACAAAAATTACCCCTGTAATAAGAAAAACATTTACTGAAGTAAAACAGAAATTTAAATTTATACACACACATATATATATATATATATATATATATATTATAATATATATTATTATATATAATATATTATATATATATTATATATATATATATTATATATATTATATACATATATATTTATATACATACATATATAATTATATATATATATATATATAATTATATATATATATATATATTATATATATATATATACTACAATCCTCTTTTAAACTTCAAGTAAAACTAGTATTTAGAGATAAGCTTTTAAAATCTATTAATTTTCCAGTGACGCCGCTGTAACCACCCCATTTATAGATGTATGTCCCTTTTTTGCCAGGAACCATATATATAATATTATATATATAAAAAATATATATTTAGACTTTCCAACTGAACGGTCGATCTCTAGACATGATCAAATGAGCGTGCCATTTAGCACACTGCAATATATATTCTAAGGCTATCCAAGTCAGGGATGGGTTTACAAGTCGTATGTAGAAGTAAAGTAACTCAACTAAAGTAATATCGTGCATCTGTGTACCTTTAGCAACGAATTCGCTTGCCAAATTTTCTAACGATTTCACCACCTGCTTCTTTTCTGAACACTCTATAAACAAATCACTTTTAAACTGAACTTCGAGAGGCATTAACATATTTTGGGCATTCAAAAAGTACAAATAACCGTATTTTTTCTTTTCTTCTAAAAGATGAGTAATATATGTACGTGCCGCTCGCATAATTTTAGGATCCTTCACCAAATCCAGCGTCACAGTACCTTCAAATATTTCTGAATTACAGGAACATTTTTTATAGAGCTTTATAGAACGTTCCAATGATTCATTCTCATGTAAATTATTCAATAAATTGTCCACTGGTAAACGAAGATTTGATAACTTTTCAATCATCTTGTTTACTTTATGATTAAACAAGAAAAATTGTTATTTTTGTAGTAATATGTTGATACCTCTCGAGGTTCAATTTATAAATTTATAAATAAAACGTGCAAACCACAACACGATTATTCCGCATACCACGTACAAAATATACCCCGGAACAACGCTGAAAATATTTGAAAATATACCCGAAGACACATTTCCGGCAAAATAGGATAACGCTTCTGCCACGGTAGGTCTATGGCACTCCATGGTTTGGTTTTCTAAACAACCATAAAAATCACAACTACAAAGACGACAACATGACTCTCCGGTATTATCAAATCCATCACAAGTGTTCTTAAAAGATTTATTTATTCCTTTACAAAATAAAACACCATCCACTGCTTCTTTTTGACAACAACTAAATTGCCGTACTTTACAAACTGAATCGGAACTTTTTAAAAAACACCCCGAGTTGGATTCAATATAATCAAAGATGTAAGTTGCACCAACGCTAACCGCAGTTATTCCAGCAGCTATTTTTAGGTTTCTTTTGTTGAATACGGAATGCATGGCTTTTTTTAAATTGTCATCTTGATTCAAAAGATCAAAACTTTTTTTAGATTTAATGTCGAAATCAAATTTTTTAAAATCTTTTAAAATTTTGGGTCGGTTAGGAACAAATCTAGATAATTTAACTTTTACCATTATTACTTGATTCGACAATATACAAGTAAACAATGGAAAGTACTGCATGCATATTAAGCCCTAAAACTCATATGTGTACTGGACCTAAAGGTAAAAATTTAAATATGCTCATGTGTAAAGATCATATGAAAGAAGTATATGGTCTTGAATTAAAACATATTATACATGAAGGACCTACCAAGCATAGTTTCGTTGGTGGGTTTTTAAAACCAGCTGAAGGAGTTATATTTGAGAAAAATACGGTCATCGTACCGACTCAATTATTTTTCGATTATTATTTCAGATCAGAGGATGTTACAAATATGGAAGATATCTCAAAATACAAATGAATCCACAAATTATCGAACTACATCGTGCTCATGCTAATAATAAATGTGAATCAAACATGGACAGAGATTTGTTACGGAAAGATACGAAATTTAACTATGACACAAGACGTGGTTAATACAGGTCCATACAAAAATCAAGAACATATGTTCGGAATTTAATAATGGTATAACTGCTAAAATATCAGTATCTGATTCTCAGATTAAAACCCAATCTATATTAAGCATATGGATAATTGTTATGTTGTAACTGAAGAATTATTGCTAGTATTCCGAATTTAGGAATTTCAAATTAAGGGGGATATATTCTTATGGAACTGTTATTATGCTTGTCATAGAGTTAATACGAGTGGAGAGCATTATATAAATGATATGCCTTATAATGTACAGTGAATAGCAACATAGGTTTAATAGCAACAGAACAAATTTCTGATCCAAATTTTTTGATTATGTTTGGTGTTCGTGTTGGGATCAATTTTTTACAATACATTCATTTCACATGTAACAAAACAATATGTACCACAAAAATTGACAGTGAAAAATGCATTACCCCAATATCATATGTCAAATATGTTTAGAGGTGGATCAGAAAATTGTTTAGTATAAAAAAAGAAAAAAACAAAAAAATTAATTTTTTTTCTTTTTTTATAGATTCGGTAAAGTTTTAGAATTATATGTTTTGTCGAGTTGTTGGTTAGATGTACATTGAATAATATCTTCCACATATTTTTAAACCACTCTATCGCTAGAGTTAGGAGCATTAAGGTAAAACTGAATTCTTAAATCATAACTCGAATTCATGTTTTGACTAACTCGATCATCAATTCCTATCAAGGAAAATAGTTTCTTCGTACATTACTCTAATATGTTCTCCAGCTTCGGATATTATAAAATTTTTTAGCTATAATCGCTTCTTTTCGTGTGCAAAATTTATAAGCGTGTTCGGCGATATTGGTAGAAATCCATTGACAATCCGTCTCACATAATCGTCTTCTCCCCAAACTCCAAAGGATTATATCAACATGCACAACCGTAATAAGTTGATCAAAACATTTATTTTTGGTCTACATGGAACATATCACCTTTAAAAACTCCCAATGTTTCATCCATATCAATTACGCATACGGTTATCATTTAGTTTCTTGCTCATTGCATTATAAAGTTACCATGAAATCGTAAAGAAAGATCAAGTAATAGTTATGTAGAACGTAGTGCGAGTATCATTCGTCACGTTTTGAACAACAAAACTGTAATTTTTCTGTAACCCATGTATTCATCACATAGACCTGTTTTACTCTTTTAATAAGTTCAATAAAGATAGGTTCCATTGTTTATACGCCGATACTTCTGTGTATTGGCGATCGTATACTATTACAAAATCATGTGAATTACCAGAACATTTTTACGATATGATCGTACTTAATAATATGATGGGAAACGAATATGTCTCCATTTGCAGGCATTTTCGGGAATTATCGGGATATACTGTCGGAATTTTAAACAAAGTATTCGCTTATTATACACCCATGAATATAATCATGAAGTATTTAAAGAGACAGCTTATGCAATGCTATTTTTTATGTGTATATGTCATCGTTAGGTGGATATAAACACCATTGAAACAGTTACTTTTATTATAATGAAAGTCCCAGTGCTGTGTGATATCGGCGTTTCCAATGTGGTAAATAGAGAACGTATGCATTTCGAAAGAATACTTAATAAAAAAAATGAATAGGATTATGTATAATAAACTACTCGAGACGCTCTTCGTTATTAAGATTACGTTTCCCCACTATTTTCAAAAAAGAAAAGGGAAAAGAATGTATATTAAAATGAACTGAGCACTGTTCGATGACAGAAACTCATCAATTTATTTGTCAAAGTGGTAAACAAAACTTGTTAGAAGTAATCGAAAATTTCAAACACTTTATGCAAATACATTATTCGAAAAAATATATTGACCAGTGGATTACAAGTCTCGAACGAAATGATTAAAAAAACAGTTAGTTCTTTTATAATTATCCGGATCAAAATAATCTACAATATCTGGTCAGGTATCATCTTTATTCTAATGTTCAACGAAACAAGTTATGTGGTATAAGTATGTTTGAATAAATAAATTTTAATTCCTATTGAATCGTGGCAGTAAATGTGAGCGATGGGATCTCAACAGTTTTGCTTTATGTTGGTTTCACAAACTATACTAATATACCTCTGGGTCGGATACGCCGGCAGCCACATGATTTTTTTAAAGCTACAGATGATTTTATATATATATACTATATATATATATTTCAATATATATATATATATATATATTTCAAATCATATCTATATATATATTATATATTAGTATATATATATATATAAAAATTATAGACTTACCAGTAATCAATATCTCAAATATAAAAAATACAGGTCATGATCTGCAATTACATGTAACTTTTAGTACTTTTTCCATGAGATTTTATAAATCAACAAATAATATATACCTTCAACAAATATGTAGTCCATTACATTCTTAGTATATGAAAAACGTTCGTGAAAATTTCATGGTCAGATTTGAGTTTATCCCAAGAGTAGTTTACATTTGATGAAAAATAAGTTCTTCAGAAAGGCACGATAAAATTGTCTTTAACTTGTATTGAAATTCATAACTTCTGCTGATCTTTAAATCGCTCTAATTTTTTTCTAATGATAATTACAAAAATATAAAAGCATATATTTAGAAACATAAATTTACAATCTTTAAAAACGAATAAAACAATTTCTTCAAATCGATGTGTTTAAACGTAGTCGGAATATTAATTTGCTTTTTTTATCCATAAACAGTGTTCGCAACGTTTATAAAGTGTAGGCAATCTCATCAATTGCTCTATCTTGTTTTAAAAAAAATAAAATTTTTGGTGTTGCACAACAATTTTCGTTATGGAATTTTTTTCACCCAATCTTTTCACATTCTTCTTTTGAAAAAGAGGTTCCTCCATCAGATATAATATAAAGTTCAAATGATAAGATCTTATATTTATACTATTTTAATCTATTACTTAAATTTCTATTTTTCTTATGCAGAGCCTTTGTCACAACCAATGATAACCACCCCCGGAAAAACATGATCCATATAATCCTGAATTTCGACATTAGATAAAAATAAATTCCAATTTAAAGTTAATGGAGAAATTATGTGGGAAGAAAATTATTCCAAATACATACATTTTTCACGGGGATAAGTTAGTCGAAAAAGATGTATGTCAATCCCTTCCGATAATTCAAAAGTTTTAGCCGAAGGTATTACTTTGTATAATTTTATACAAGAAAATCCTTTACTAGATAAAATTGTAAATTTAAAAACGACTCTCATTCGATTATCCAAAAAGAAATGTGTTTTACTTCACTTGTAAAAACAATCGTATTTTTAAACTCGATATGTGTAATTCTGGCAAAATATTTATAAACACAAAACTGCGAACCCATTCAATCGTGCACGGGACAACCAGATGGAACTCTTTATCTAATAAATATAATAAAACGCCTATATTCGGTGTGATAAAGGAAAAGAAGTTTATGAGGACTGCCCCCAAAATAATTTTTTTTTATTTAACAAATGTTATTTGAAAGATGATACATATAATTATTGTCGTTTTTTTTTAAACTGCCTAAGTTATTAGATTCCAATACTCGACTAGATTGTATTAAAGGTAAACCAGTGTATACTACATGTCCTCCAGGTTTTAAATTTTACAATGTAGACAAATGCGATCCAATAATTTGTGATGGTAAGGTCGATGGTCAAAAACTGCATATGGGATATACAATATTTAGGTCCATTTTCCTTTTCTCCAGGATATATAAAATGTGAAATAATCAAATAGCCGAAAGAGTTCAATGCCCTCAAGTCTGGGATACTTATTTATCCGAAGGCGACAATTTGACCAATTTACCCATGGTTTTTGATGGAGTAAAGTGCTCTATTCCCGAAATATGCACCAACGTCTTACCTATTGATTCTGAGGTAATAGTTCCAGTTCACGAGTTCACGAAATATGTCACAAATTGGAAACATGCAAAATATTACGATAGGCTTGCAGGATATGTTTGTGAGAACTCTAAAAAAAGACTAATTATTTTACCTGCAGGTGAACAAATTAATAAAAAATTCAAACGTGAATTTCGCTTGCGAAGGTGGTGTGGAATCAGTTCCTATTTTCGAAGAACCGGGTAGTTATTTCGATTGCAAATCACAAGGCGTTGAGGCATGTCCCCAAAATCAAGAATTCGATGGTTCGAAATGTAAGGAACTTACTCTTTCCCACCCTTTCAAATACAATGGGATGAGCTTTTTTCAGGTTGGATCCTCTTTCTCGCGATAACTGGATGATTCCCTGGAATTACAAAAATCAACCTTTCACTCAATGCCAGATCCCAACGAATATTCCAAAAATTATAATATTTGTAGCCATCCAGACTGTACGAAATATTTATTTCTTTCACAAATTCCACCGCTCTCAATTTATCTTGACAGCCAGTATAAATGTTTTTATAATAAACATGAAAAACTTATAAAAAAAGAAGAGGTCTTTGATGAAAATCATGATTTTTGGTCTCAACGACTCACACATAATCCCACAAAATCCTGCGTACCAGGCGACAAATTAAAAACTGGAAATTTTATATGGGACAGTTTAGTGTTTGTCACATGCAATTCAGAAGAACCTTTTATATTTTGTCCATCAGTGCTACTCTAGGTATTGTTGAAGTGGGACTGGGAAAATTTGCTTGTGAATTACCTTCAAAACTAAATTCAACCTTTTCGATAGTAAAGAGTGGGTCGATTTTGATAAAAAGGAAATCAAACGGATTATACCTACTCAAGACAATCAAGAAATATTTATAGATGGTAATTTGACAACCTTGCCAGAAAACGGACTAGAAATTAAAATTCTTTAAATTGAAAATAAAAAATTATCCTGCCATTTTAGATTATCAGTATAGAGTTACACATCCCCCAATATAGTATATCAGGATGGAAAACCCAATATTTCAACACATAAGGCTAATGGAGCATTATAGTTAAGCGTGGAGGGTTTCACGCCTCACAGTGTAAATTTTCCAGAATATACCATAAAACATTTATGTCGGATTTTAAATAAAGATGAAAAATAAATCGACAGAAAATGGGAAAAAAAATCAATAGCTAATGGTGTAATATTTTATGCCTCAATCTATATCAACGGCATTTTGATTGCAATTGGATTTCTTACAGGTCGTTGGATATTTTTACTTTTAATACTTTTGACGATGGGATTGACAACATATTTAATGTATGTTGTAGCATATAATAATACACATCTAGAAACAGCAGGAAAATGGGCCGAAGAAGTATTTTTAAATCAATTTGAAAAATAAAAGAAATTACTGCGAAAAATAAAACCTAATTTTTCAGCATTAAGAAAAAATATTAATTAAAATGACAATTCTTTAAAAAAATTTAAAAATAAAAAAAAGATATTTTTAAATTTTACTAGTATATAATTGTAAAGCTCCTAAAGCATTTGCTTTATAATTATGTATAATTTGAGCATCAACAGAGTTTGGTGGCAGAACATTTTTATAAAATTTTCAGGTTTTACAATAAATTGACGATATTAGACACTTTATTAAAAGATGGTTGGAGATAATGCATAGTGCTTGCCAAATGGATGGATTTCTTACGTTTGAACCGAATCCACCGGTTCTACAACATCTCATACCAAATGCAAAAGCCGTTCTAATTATACCATTTGTTACGACACAACCTGGTTACGTCCCACAAGGAATATCTCTGTTTCCAATATGGCCTTATAGGTTTAAAACTGATACATGATAACAAATCTTGTTATAATCACAGTGAGTTTTTGAAAATTTATCTAGATATTGTTGATGTTAAACTAATCGGATTTTACAGAATGTGTTTTCATGAAAATAGTATCGCGAAGGAACTGCAAAATAAATTTCCAGACATAGAAATTTATCGATCCAACTCTTACATGGATTTCAAGTCTAGGGTTATTTCAAATTTGCAGACACGTGGTTCAAGATATCGATTTCGTTTTTCAAATTACTCGGATAAGATTTTACGACAGGAGGATCATTGAACCATTGCAACAAGTACTGAAAATGATAAATATGTTTCTGTAAACCAGTTTTTAATTCAATTGAGAGTATATATGTACTTTTATTCTCAATCAATATACCTGAATATACTGATACCATCCACCAACACAAAAACATTTTTGGGTAAAATTCGAATTAAACGGAATTTTTCCGAAGCCCAAATAAGTACGTAGTTGTTATCCCATGGTCGACCAGGTATCCATTCCAAATTGAAAGCCAAGAGCAGCAAACAAAGAATGCCGAAAAACCAATACATTTCTTGGATTTTGTTTTTAATTGTAATCGTAACGTTCTTCAATTTATTTTACAAACATCTGCTGAATTCCTCATTTGAAGAGTTTACTATACTGAGAGAACTACTACATCCTGTAACCAAAACCTTGTGTCCTCTGGAAGGATTCAAGTGCCCTACTGATGATTTTTGCGACTGCGAAAACTTTTGTTCGAACGGAGAAGAATTTTCTTCATTCAGGATTACATTTGAAGATAATCCTATATACATAATGAATCAAAAATTAACTCCAGGTACTTATTGTTTACCTAAAGGCATTGAAAAATGCAATCAAAAAACATCTATACCTATTTTTTCTTTGAACGGATGGTCTTGTATACCACTAAATCAAACAATATATCAAAGAGATAAAAATATTGCCTGTAAGAGCGAAGAAGCTATTAACAATGATCTAAATGTACTGTGGGACTATAAAAATAACGAAATTGCTAAACACGTAATCGATTATTATGAACCTTTAGAATCAGGTTTACGGTATGGATGCAAGTGCGATTCAAAAAGTTTGGACGGAACACGCATGATATCCATTTTACCCTTTATATGCTCTGTTGATTTTTGTTTACGCGATATTAAGGAACCGTTAAATACAATGGGCTGGGACGGTTCGAAATGTAACTGTACAGTTTACAAACATCTAGACTCTGAAAACGAAGCATCACCTTGTGTTGAACATAAGTCAGAAGTCAAAAATGATGATTTTTTCGGCCGAGTAGAATGCATGACTGAAACTTCGTTTGTTAAAAAAGCAATATATTGTCCAGCAGAAGATATGTATTTAACTTTCAAAGTACATATCAAGGAAAATATGTCGATAGAAAACTATCTAAACGAAATTATAAATTCGTGAGACTATAATGTTTTTACTGCTTAAAATTTATTTTGCATTCTTCTCGGAAAAATATTTATTATTGAAATACAGACGTAATTATCTAGCATAAAAAACTCTTGACGATGACCCAAAACGTAGTTCCTATTAATTAAGAACCAAGACACAGCGTATTAATACCCTTGATAATCCATCAAAAATATGAACGAGCGTTGAATCAGTGCTTCAAGATTTAATTGATAACGAGATGTCTAACTCCATTTTTAAAAACACATTCAAATGTGTTGTTTGGTAGAATTCAAAAACCAGTTGGAGGTAAACTAACCTGAGATATATTTATTTTCAGCATTCATTGAATTTGTCCGAAGCATATCTTACTGGCAGATTTAGATGCAATATAATAAATTTTTTTATACATTGACGAATATTACTTTTGAAAAATATTATTTTTGAGCTTTAGGAATAATTTTTTATTTTACATATAGCATAATAATATTATTTTATTATACAAGGATTAATTTTATTTAAATTATAGGTTACAAATATATAGCTTTGATACTTTTTACTTACTAAATCTATATACATAAAACAATTCCTTAACTGACTGACGTATAACGCACAGACCAAACCGCTGAACCTAAAGGGTTGAAATTTTGCACGGCGACTTTTCTTATAGTGTAGGGGTGCACTAAGAAAGATTTTTGAAAAATTCATATCTGCAAGGGTAAGTCTAAAAGTATTCGCACTTCCGCTGTAGTGATCTGTCGGTTGAGCGGAGCAATGTGATCCTTTTGGTCTATCAGGAGCCGAAATCCATCGAAGGCTTTCAGCATGTAGTAGCTGGACCGTTAAAGCACGGTTTTATCACCTTCGATGTAATTCCCCCAGGCTGGCGAGATAACTCATTTATTAAGTTAAGATGAAAAGAAAATTAAATATGTACAAAATGATTCAAGTTAGATGCCCGCTGAATTCCGTTCTTTCAGGATAGGCGAACTCCGATTGACGTTTCATCTCCGAGAACTGACCCTGGACTCAATTCGTCACACCTCTCTCGATAAAATTTCTGTTCCCTCGTTGCCTTCTTTCAATTTTTTTAAATTGAATTTTTAAGCTGTTTCTGTAACATTCTTTAAGTTTGCAATTAAAATAATAATTTGAGGATTATAAAATTTATATCACGTGAAAGATCATAAAATGTTCTTTTAAAATAAAATCTTTTTCGAATCTCTGCCTCTAATTTTTGGTGAATATTTAAAGATTAAATTTTAGAATTTAATAAATTAAACACTGATAACTTGGTTTGTTTTCTTTTTGTGATAATTTAAATTAATTTTGCTTCAAGTGCATAACAACGAAATAAATTGACAATTATTTTTTTTTTAATGCGGCAGACGATTGGACACTATCCAAAAAATATTAAAATACAGTAAAAGAAATGTTCCTCAAAGTGAACTATATTAACTGTACTATCAATTTGATGGGATAATTCATCAAAAAATTTAAAAAAAGTATTTATTAATATATAGAATTATAATATATATATATATATATATATATATATAAATTTTTTTATTTTTATATATATTGTATATTTTCTAAAACATTTATTACAAAGACTCAAACAACGGGATAATTTTTCAATACAGAGACTGTTACACAGTAAGCTGTTAACATGGAATCTTTTGTTGAAGTGTATGGAAATAATTTTGGACTAAAAATTATTTTATTGCTATACGTTTTAAAATTCCAGTTATTACTTATCATTGCAATTTCCGTTCAAATCCCATTGAATCCCAAATAATAGTATTGTCGTAATCAGGGGGAAATACCAATTTTTGTTTCACCATTGAAAAATGTACTTATGTTTGTTGTTAATGCCTATGATGAGATTACAACGGGTATATCTGTACCAAATTGTAATATAAATACTTTACTTGTTTCTCTCTTTCCCAAAAATTCGATATTTTATAGTGTTTATCACAATTATACATTATATTTAATTACTAACGTTAACCCATTTAACGATATTTGTATAAAATGTAGAAAAGATGTTGCTTTTCGAGCTCTTTCGATATATGCAAATAATATTTTAGACGGAAGTTGTCTTAGTTTGTATCACTTAGCTGGATTTCGTTTTTTTAAACAAAACAGATTAAATTTAAAATGTTTTAATTCATGGTATATTTTAGCATATTCCCTTTGTATAAGAGAATTTATTCGAAAATTAAAACATTCACCTTCTGCAGAACTCGGTAATTCTCTTTTTCAAGTTTTGTGTAAATCAAAATTATTACCTGATTCGGCACCCCCTTCAAAATTTTATGAATGCGAAATTTATTTTTCAGATGATAAACCAGTTGGAATAATTTTTAATTTCGTTGATGATTTAATCGAATATATATCTCCCATGGTTGTTTCAAAACCGATAAGAAGTTTCAGAGACATGAATGGAATTATTTGTGAATATGGTACCCCCTATTCAAAGATACCGAGACATGGAATACTTTCGGTATGAGATATTATTGTTCTCGTTTATACGAAACTAAACATAAATTGAAAAAAATTTTATCGCGTTTACAATTAGAAACTTCGGAGAAATACAAACTAATTTATAAAGATCTATATCACGTTGGATTAATTGTGTTGGACAATGATGAATCAAGATGGTTTTCAAACCCTCGTAAAGGCGATTAGAAAGTTTCAGCACCATCCAGACGATATGTTGTCGGCCAATAATATAAATACCTTAAAACGGGAAATTTCAAAAGATATCAATGAAGCATTCACTTTAAGTAAACCTTTATTAGATGCAAATCAAGGTCTTTTTAATGACAGCAATAGTTTTTTAGATTTTTTATTCAAATTGTGTGGAATTTCTTTACCCCCAACCAAATATATAAATCATTCATTTAATACAAACGAAACCAATTTAAATGACCAATATTTTGAAAAACTTAGAAAAGACCTTGAAGAATGTAAATCTGAATTAAGTGAGGAAAAAAATAGTTTGAAACAGAAATTGTCTGAATGTAAATCCAAATTAGAACACCCAAATAATAATGAGAAATGCATGGTACAATCGGATGTTTATAAATCCGAAGAAAATTCGGATATACGACTTTGTAAGATGACACAGGAAATAAGTGATCTTAAAAATCAATTAGAGTCATGTGAATCTAGATTAGAGGGAAAGTTAAATTTGAATGAAAATATTTATACAAAAAATAAAGAATTTGAATCTGAATTGCACAATTTACAAGGTGAAAAAGAATGTTTGGAAAGTGAACTTTTAAAATGCAATGAAGATAAGAAGTCATTAAATTCAAAATTAATAATAAAAGAAACTGAATTAAATAAATTAACATTAAAATAAGAGATTTAAACAATGAATTTGAAGTAGAAGACATTGGTATACAGTGTATCCCTATAGAACAGCTGGAAAAGATACTAAAATTTTATGTGGAAAGTAGAACACGATGTATGGAGGAGTTGAATTATAAAAAAAAAGATATTATATCATGTCATTCCACAATATCTCAAATTAAGACTGAATATAATAAGTCTATTAATAAAATAGAAGAATTGGAAAAATTTAACTTAAAAAATGCGTCGGATATGGATACTGAAACGTATTATGAAACAATGTTAACAAAATGTAATCAGGAACTGGAAAATAATAACGCTAGAATATCTAAATTAAATGAAATTATAAGTGAAAACGAATCGAAACACACTCTTGAACTTAATGAGTTAAAGAGAAATTTTGATATCGAAAATACCGAGTTATATAGTCAAATAAAGGATTTGAAATGTGAAATATCAAACTATGAAGAACTAACATCATCTATACAATATAAATCAAATTTAGAAAAATAATAAATCAATTTCAAATAACGGAAAATGATCTTAAAAATGAAATAAAACAATTAAAAAGTAAAAATGCATATGAAGCTGATAAAATTTCAAAACTCGAAGTCTATATAAAAGACATGGAAGTATCATATAATACACAAATTAAAAACTTCAATGTAGAAAAAACTAATTCACAACAAGAAATAATATATTTGCAGAATGAAATATCGAACTCTAAAATTAATTTTGAAAATTTGCAAACTGAGAAGGATAATTTGTTAGCTCAATTAAATAGTTTAAATAATAATATTAATTTTCTTACTGATGAAAATAAAGAATTAAATAATCTTAAAGAATATTATGATCAAGAAATATCTAATTTAAATGAAAAAAATAATAAATTATTAGAATGTATCAAATTATTAGAAAATAAATTAATAATGAAAGAGAAATTTTAAATAATATGGAAAGGGATAGAACTTTAGAAAACCATGATTCAGAAGCGTATATAAAAACAACCAGCTTTGAAACAAAAAGATTGAGAGACACAAATATAGGTTTAACTCAAGAGGTAAAGAATTTAACCGAAAGTATTAGTATTTTAAAATTAGAATTGAACTATAAGCTTAAACAATTAACAGAAGAAAAAACTAACTTTGAAAATACAAATAAACTTTTACGGGAACGATTAGAAAATACAATAAAAAGTAATAAAGATTTAAAAAACAATATACAACAATATGAAGAACAATTATTAGATTTAAAAAGTAAGATTAAAGGATTACAACAAGAAATTTCATCGCTTATTCTTTCAAAAGAAATAGAATCTGAATCTATCCATTATGAAAATTTCTTAAAAGAAACAACTCCTGTTTTAGATTCTGGGGACATAACAATAAATATTTTAAAAAAACATTATGTTGTGTATGATTGGGCTGAAATGACAAAAATTATAATTGACGGATTAGAAAAAAATAACTAATGAAAAGTCGATTTTGGATACAGTTAAATTTCAAATGAAACATGTTGGAAAAAGGGTAGATATAACAACAGGAAGTTTAGTAGAATATTTTAATAGTTTAAGAAACGAATTTGAAAAAATAGAATTGAAAAAAATTAAAAACTATTTCAAAATAGAAGATATTATATTAGATGATTCTTTCTTGGAAGATACAATTGTTAAAAGTTTAAAAGAAAAAGATGATTTGATAGCTAATGTTAAAAATCAATGTGATTTCATAAAAGACAAAATTAACTTCGTCAATTTACCTATGGAAAATTTTGCCGAACCAATAATAAATATCATTTTAAATCAACTAAATTGGGAAAAAATGTACAATCAGTGGCTGAAGGAATTTAATTTAGATACAAACACTCCTAAAGAAAGTTTTGTGGATTCTGTTAAAAATATTTATATAGAATGGGAATGTAAATTTGAAGATAATGAAACTAATCTAAAAAGAAAGAAAGAACCAAATTTTCCTCCCAAAATCAAAAGGTAGAGAGTAATATTCACATGAACGATTTAAAAATATGATGTATGAATTATATCATTATCATTTTGATTTTAAACTAAATTATATTAGAAATAACATGAAATTAAACAAATTAATACGTTCAAAATTAGAATATAAATTTGATATTTTGGAAAGAATTAACGATAGAACAAGACCAAATAAATTATTAAAAGTTTATATGAAATATATTGAAACTGATTTATCAGTGTTATGTGGAATATATAAGAAACCAGAAAGTTTTCCAGGAAACATAAGAGATCTTATTATTGAATGCGTAAATTATACTGAAAAATATTTAAAATATGAACTTGACCAGCTAGATTGTAGAAGTAAATTTCATAAATCAGATATTGATGAAATAATGGAAGATGAAAGTGCAATTTCATCAACAACATAATTTTATTATTCATCTTCAATTTAATTTATTAAAATATTAATTAAAATAAAAAAAGATAATTTTTTATTTTACTAGTATAAAAATTTTAATAAATATTCATAGTGTGGAGAATTACTTAGAAAAATAACATATAAATATTAAATTTATTAATTTAACAGTTTCACAATAAATTTATATTTGACAAGAAAATTCAAAGGGGTTTGATTGTCAAGGATAACTTGTCAGGGTTACGGGAAATATTGAAAATTATCGAGGTAGTTTCGGTCAATTCCAAGTTTTCCACGTGTAAAGTTTTCAAGGGAGTGTCGTACAAGTATTTTAAAATCTCACTAACTTTTTCGTCATGGTCTATATCCGTATTATCTGATGAAGATGTTTCTGACGATGTGTCTGTCTTCCCGGAATAAAAATCTAAAGCTTGAGAAACATACATTTTTAACCACGTCTGTAATGTTTCTTCCCGATTACCATTCTTCACGACGGATATCAAGGTAGTTACTTCGAATTTGGAACGATAGGGTGACACGAAACCATTTGTCCACAGGTCGAAAAAATCGTCGACTTTGTTTATGTATTGCCGTTTTACAGAAATCAAGTTGAACATTTCTTCAAAAGTAAACAAGAAGTCAACACCCACCACCGTTTCCGGCAACACTGTTCGCGCTTTTCGCTTCCCGAAAGTTTTAGTAAAATAATCCGAATCAGAATAACCCAAAAATACTCCAACCTGTCGTACATTCCAATAAAGTCCTCCGTCGAGTCCGACCAACGCGTGCAGATGATGCCTCTCGGGATAAAAAAAAATAAATACAGACATGATGCTGATCAAATGAAATCACCCTTCTTTCTATTTAGTATATACTAAAATTGCATCAATTTTCTCAAATAGTATGTCAGATGTGACATTATATAAAGTTAAAAAAAAAATTTTAACTTTATATAAATGAGGGTATGTCACAAAAAAATAATATTTATTTTTTAAATTTTTTAAATTTATTTATTACATCATTTAATCCATATCACTTTTCGATAACATGTCTTTACAATGGTACAAATTGATGATTCGGAATCCTCAAATAATTTTGGTAAGCATTTAGTTTATTATATAGCTGCTAATTTTCGTATGCAGTCTGATTTCGTGAAGTTTAAAATTTTAAAAATTTTGAGTCCGTGGTTCTTACAAGGATCTTTTATCGAAATATATTTTTATTTGTACGATTTTCATGATGGCTCCCGTTTCAGTGTATATTCCCGTAAACGTGCCAAGAAAATTTTTAAATCATGCTCGAGAAGAAGGACTCGTCGATATAATAGATGAGGTAAATGATATTTCTGTATCTATCGTAAGAAATATTACGTGTGCATGCGGGACCACTCATAATATCGGGGTGCAAATAATTCGATAATTGTTCAAAAAAATTGTCACGACGTGGTGGCGTTTCTATGTTACGTTATTCCCGATCATTGTACAGAGAATGAATCAGTGACGATTGTCACTTGGCTTCTCAGGTTCCAGTTTCAAAGATTCGCGGTTCGCATTGTCAATGGATCTTTGGAACGCTTTTTCACCACTCAAGGTCTCTTTGAAATAACCGAAATGCCCTGTGGGAAATGCGTTAAACATACTTTAATTGGAGATCCAATTTTTATGTTAAAATCGATAATTTTATCTGAATATGGAAAAGGTCCTAATATTGAAAGTGTTATAATTACAAAGAAAGAAGTTGTCATGAGTAAACGCGAAATTCACAATGCCCTACTTTATGCTAGAGAAAAAACCAAATTATTTTTAATTGAATATTATAAACAAAACTTTTTTCCTGTATTTCAAAATGTTATTATAGAAACGCGTCCAGCCACTTCAGAAGATTACTACATTCCACCTTCTCTGGCTGAAGAATGCGTGGTAGTCGTCAGCATGAAATTCGATAAAATTGGATGTCTAAGAATGGGTTGTTTTCCATACAAAAGAAACATGCAGCCGTGTGAAGTGACCGACAAACCACATTGGATTCCGATGGGTTCACATTCTATAGTGGCATGTTCTCCCATCTGCAAACACCAACAACAATACGTCGATACGTATTGGAAAAATGATACATGTTTTTCGTTTAATATTTTGAAAAAAATGTTGGCTGTAATGCCTGAAAAAATTTTCGATCGAGAAGCTCGACATGATTTTCACTACGGACTAGATATTGTAGACGGTACTTTGAAATTAAATGAAATGTATTGTAAAGCTTATGGTCTCGAACTTATTGATGGAGATTGTATCTCACACGCTTCACAGAATGTCGGCGAATTCTTTATAGGTAAATCTTTTACCGTGCCATTAAAAATACAAATTTGGAAAAAAATGTTCACACTCCACCTATATCTTTACCGGATTATTTACCCTTCGAAATTACTCCAAAACTGACTAAAAGAGCGACTTCAGCTAAAAATTTATCCATTGATATTAATTCGACTGTGTCACAAGAAGTAAATAATGTAAAATTTGAAATTGCGAAAGACATTGCTAAAGATTATCTATTGATATGGGTATTGATTTGTCACAAGAAGTAATTACTAAATTTTAAAGGAAAAAGCACCGCAGTTGTTAACTAGTAAGTTATCAAAAATTGCAATCAATGCATCTTTAAAAGAAGTTGTACGAAATACATTTATTAGGACGAGTATTGCTGGTTTTAAAGCTTTGGGTAGTGCCGTAAGTGTATTAGGTACAGCATATAGTTTATTCAGTATTGTGTCTGATACAATTGATATTTTAGATCCTTACGACTACCTAAAAGTGGTAGATAAAGAAACGTTAGAAACTTATAATAAAAGTTGGACTATAAATATTTTGGTGAAAAAGATTCGAATCCAGAAGTGACCCCAGAATATGCGTGGGACATCTTGAAAATTTTGGATGAATCTGAACAATATACTTATCTAGCCTCAAAAATTGAAGAATATATAGAAGCTTTACATCAAGAACCTAAAGAAAATTTGAATTCATTGACATTTTTTGATAGGAAAAAATAGTTACTGACAATTTAAACCGTTGGAATAAGTTATCACATTGTTTAGTAGTATTTTTAGTAGTAGGTTTAATGATAATATATATTGAATGGATCCATATAATAAACGTTATTTTATTTTTTGCGTTATTTTATTACGATAAATTTTTAATATAATCCAATAAACAGACATATTATAAGTTATTAAATTTTGGGCAAATTTAAAAGTATAATTGCAAGGAACTTTTTATATACCATGTTTTAATATATTATATATATATATATATTATATATATTATATATATATATATTTTATATATATATATATATATATATATATATTATATATATATATATATATATATATATATATATATTATATATATATATTATATATATATATATATATATTATATATATATAATATATATATATATTATATAATATATATTATATATATATATATTATATATATATATATATATATATATATATATATATATATATATATATATATATATATATATATAAAATATATAATATATTAAAACATGGTATATAAAAAGTTCCTTGTAATTATACTTTTAAATTTGCCCAAAATTTAATAACTTATAATATGTCTGTTTATTGGATTATATTAAAAATTTATCGTAATAAAATAACGCAAAAAATAAAATAACGTTTATTATAATAATATGTCTGTTTATTGGATTATATTAAAAATTTATCGTAATAAAATAACGCAAAAAATAAAATAACGTTTATTATATGGATCCATTCAATATATATTATCATTAAACCTACTACTAAAAATAATACTAAACAATGTGATAACTCAATGTGATAACTCAGTGTATAACCTCTGTATATATATATATATATAGAAGCTGTTCGCACATTTTCTAGACGATTTGGTAAGCGGCAATAAAAAATCGTTTGTTGCAAAAGAAATAATTGCAATTGTACTATGTTTTTAAAGTCAAAATTATCATCTGCGGCTTGAAAGTTTTATTTTATTCAAAATGGCGTTTTTAACAAAGCAGTGGTTCGAAGGCTACATTTATGCTCTTTCCGAAGAGAAATATGCATACTCAGTTATCCAAAAGCGATGTGAGAGTCATGGTTTTGTGATATCTAAAGCGTAGATAGGTAATATCGTCAACAAGAAAGGAAAAAATCGTCAAATTGGAGCCTCAAGTGGAACTAAAATTCCAAACAAGTATCCAAGGATCTTCGACTATTGCAAAGGTTTATTGTTAAAAGAAAATCCCCCTAGTCAAAGGATAGTTGCAAAATCATTAAAATGCTCGGTGTCCACTGTAAACAAAATGATTAAAGTTTATTTAAATCTTAAGAAAGCGAAAAAACGCTATGTGCACCTTCTTCTTCCAAATCATATCACTGAACGCTGTAGAATTCTATATGAGAAACACTTATCCAAAGCTAAATGGAAAACAATTGTCACAATAGATGAATCATGGGTGTATTTAAATGATTGCAACAAAAAAAGAGCCATTTGTTATCATAAAAGGGAAGAAAAAAATTTAAGTACATGGTTTAAAGAATCGAAAGAAAGTTTTTCTAAGGTTTTCATGATTGTTGCTGGTTTTTATTATAATGGAAAGTTAAAATAAAGAGAGTGGAAAAAATGTCAAGATTAACTCCAAATACTATCATGAGTTAATCTTGATAATTAACATGGCGATAATACATATTTTATCGCCAATTTTTCTGAATGAAGTACCATCGCTTTACCCACAGTGCCATCAATCTGTGAGACTCCATCAGGACAAAGCTAGCAGTCACACATGAAAATCCACTGTAAATTTCCTAAAAGAAATGGAACAAAAAACTGGTATCACCCTTCACTGATATCCCTACTAAATTTCCCGATGTATCACCTATGGATTTTTGTGCTTTCGGACTTTTAAAATCTGCATTATCCAAACGTCGTCTCAAAACCCTTACAGGACTCTGGAAAGCTGTTCAGGAAGAATGGGATAGAATACCTCTTCTGACACTTCAAAAGGCATTATTATCCTGGAAATTGCGGTGTCGATAGATAGTTCAGAATAAGGGATGTCAAATAGAACATTTAAAACACAAGAATTTATGTAATTTAGTTTCGTGAATATAATATACATCGTCTAAAAAATGTGTGAACAGCCTCTGTAGTACAATATAAATTAAAATTAAGACGAATTTACTTACCGTGAGTAGAGGATTCTTGAATTCTAAATGGCTCGCAACTACAATTGCTGTTGAGCAGCTTATATATATTATTTTGCAACAGCTGTGTACACTAGAAGTTGCATTTAAACGAGGTCAGGGAAATACGTTCACCTCGCAGTTTCCACATAAAATTTTGAGATTGTTTTTCTCAGACTTATCGCAAAATGATCAAATACAGCTGCATATGACGCAAAATACATACAGCTTAGCTTGATTCATTTTGCTTAACATGAAAGGGTAATAAATCCTTTTTGAGAGCACGTGCCAACCAAAATGGCTCTCAAAAGTGTTCGCACACTTACGATTTTCAATGAAATAGGGGTTAATTAAAATAAATATTTCGAAATGGGTAGTTATTATTAAAATCTACATAAATATTTTGAAAACATAGTAAAACTTTAACTTTTAAGAAACCAGTGATCAAAAAGTAACAAAAACTTTATCTCACAAAAGTCATCGTACACTGAAATATTTTCGGATAAATTTATAATTAAAATTATAGTCTGACACTTAATTCTTTATTTTTGAATTGTGGTGGCATTTAAAATATCGTTAGGCTTTGCTTGCCTACTCCGTAAATTTAAAAATGGCTCGTAAAGAAACAACAAACGGCATTCGAAAATTGATTATTTTTTATCATGGTAAATCAGTTCGGAAATATCGCTAAATTACTCAATTTATACCATTCTACTCTGCAGTATGCGATAAAAAGCTTTAAAGAAGGTAAGAAAAGGTCGTCCGGCAAAGCTAACAAAACGTGATCAGAGATTTATAATTCGAAAATTTGTGAAAAATCCACGTTTGAGTGCTGTAAAAGTTTCTGCAGAATTCAAGGAAACATTATACTTCCAATTTCACCTGAAACTGTTCTACAGAGCAGCCGTAGAAAATTTTTGTGAGTGAGAAAAACAGAAAGCTTAGGCTTTCTTTCGCACTATCAATGATAAATAAGCCCCAAACGTATCTGAATAATGTCTTATTTGCCGATGAACATTTTTGGTGCTGATGGGCGTATAATTGTATGGAGAAGAAAAAAATGAGGAACTTAGTAGGAACAGTTAAGCATGCCGGTGGAGGTATCCTTGTGTGGGGGTGCATGTCAGGACTAGAAAATTTGGTATTTATTGATGATATAATGATATGTATTCTTTCTTGGGCCCGTACGAAGTACATTCCTGCGTAAGAAAGATGAATGTATCTATAAAAATCAATGAATTTTAATAATTTCCTTAACATAAGTGATTTTTTACAAGTGCCTTGGAGCATCCTAGTGGTTAGCGTGTCGGGACTCCAGGTGCTTAGTTCGAGTTCCGACGAGCGCCACTGAATGATTTAGTGTCTATACCGGGTATGGTATGTTAAAAGGAGAGTCCCTCCTTGGGTTGTCTGGGAAGTGCTTGTTCTAATTTGTAGAGACAGCCTATGTGCTAGCATGGATTCATAAACCTACCGTTATCTGCAATAATCTATATTTTTGATCGATATCTTTTCTCTAATAATATTAAACTTTGATTAGAGTTTATAATAGAGTATATTCTTTCGACAATAAGCGCTCATATCTTTGCGAAGGTTTAAATTGTATGTAACATTTTGTAGTGCGTTTAAATTACATGGAATAATAAGTACATTGATTTATGTAACACAGGTTAGGTAATCTCCGTAGTGAAGTACGGGTTTTCATCTAATTATATATATATATATATATATATTATACCTGAGTCTTATTTCTTGATGTATATTTTCTTCGCTCATTTCATATGTACTTCGAACTGGGAACCTTCTCTGCTGAGGCTCCAGGGACATAAACAACAACAACACACACGTTATATATCCTGTGTGTGTCCACTTTTTTTTCGGAACCATGACTGGCAGCCATAGAAAAGTTTCACTGTATATACTTATATACACTCACATACACATATTTGAAATTTAAACCACTTCTCACGGAAAGTTGAAAAATACCTAGTATTTATGGATGTATATAATCCCGAAATTAAGAAATAAACCCCTTTCCAGGGTAATTCGTATTTCTCAGAGGTAATTGATCACGTCTTTGGGTGCAAAGACTTACTTTCAGCTCCGAAAGTAAATATCCGTTAAGTCCGCCGTATGTACAAATTTTCATGGATACCTCTAGGTCAGTGGTCGGCAAACTCATTAGTCAACAGTACAACGATTGAAATTTCTTTTGAGAGCCAATATTTTTAACTCAAACTATATAGGTAAGTGCATTGTTATTAATTTAATTCGGATACTCCAAAGATGGCGTTTGTTAAAAACGTCCTCAATCTGAATGAGGTGACTCGTTTTGTATACTTATTTCGTCTATCTCCATTCGTTCATCCTCTCTGTATGTCCAAACCATCTCAACATACCTTTCTCAATCCCCGACACTACATTTTCTTTCACTCCCTAAAATTAACTTAATAAACTGTGCTTAAGTTTTATGTCTTAGTTAAACTATAGGCATGTTGAATAAAACTTGATATCATACTTAATATTTATATTATTTATTGATAAAATTAAAATGTAAAGTATCCATAAAATTAAATCATAACAATGTCAGACAAACACTAATATGAACAATTGCCTCACATCTCCTAGTTCAGGGATGGCGAACCGTTTTCCAACGCGTGTCAAAAATGTCTTGAATGCGTGTCACTTAAAAAAAATTTTCGGTCTTCAGAAATTAAAAAAAATTATATGATATATATTTAAAACAAAAACATATTTAACTTTTTATTGTGATTTGTTTAAAACTATCAATATCAGGAAGAAAATAAGTACAAAAATTATCGAACTTAATGCGACACTTGTTGTCTTTCGGACGATAATTTATTTATACGTGGTTTGATATTTGTAACTTTTAATCGTACACACGCAGCAGACAAGTCGATGCCGAGGCGATTTCTATTCTTACTTTTAATAAAATTCATTGTCGAAAACAACTGTTCGCAAACATAGGTTGATCCAAACATTGTCAAAGGAGCTCTTGTTAAGTTTTTACTCGACATTAGCGAATTAGGCAACGAGTTCCATTCAGTTAAAATAATATTTTCGGTGCTTGTTGTTAAAATATATTCCTCACAATTTTCCAGATCTTGTAATTTTTTTTCTAAATTTACGTTTAGTTCTGAAACTTTATTCCTCCGTACAACACTGTTGAGAAATTCAACCATTTCCGTTTCTAATTTATAAATTTGAAGCCAATCGAAAGAGGATAATTTAAGTTTTCTCCATTTCACGAAATTGGGAGAATCTTTCGTCAAATATTTCTTTTGCATTCGCTAGTACTGAAGAAGAGTGTTTTAAGACGTCTGTTTGGCAAAAGGAGGAAAAAATTAATTTCAAACAATTATTTTTTACAAATTATTTCTAGTACAAATTAGATTATAGATCTCTCAGTCCGACGAATGAAAATCAAAATTTTAAAAGTTAAATGGGTGTTAAAACAATGTGATCGTCTCGCGTGTCACAATCCCTGTCCTAGTTTATTAAATGTCTGCGCACTGGTTCGAAGATCATTTTGACTAGTCTAGTGTTTTCTACGGGGACACGCTTTCGGAAGTAATACATTGTAAAGCACGATGCAAAGATACGATTTGACAATTAATCTTTCTAGAAAAGTTTTCTCATTGAGGAATTCTCACGATTTCCCGGACGTGGTTTTTTGTGGAAGTTTGCCGACCAGATCAACGGATGTTATTCTTGAAGTTAGCAAAGCAGGGCTGAAATGTGTAGATGTCACGCGGTATTGTTAGATCAGGCTCAACTATAAAAACTTACTTTTTCAGGAAACAGAAGGTGTTTTTTTATTTACACAAGTCCTGTCTAGCTGGGGCAGGTGTAAGCAAATCGGCGAGTCTCTCAAGCCACTCCCCGGATCTAAAATTAACCTATCTCTTTTCACCTTTATATGGTCATTAATATGCAAACCTCCGTTGGAAGGCGTGGCCTACGGAGCGTAGTTAAATCATTTGTCCTGATGGAAAGACGCGTTTCATGTATTTATACAGTCACGAGAGATGAAAGACGCGTTTCATGTGAATAATTTGTAACGTCATGGCGCGGTTTCATTTTTCAGTTATCAACTTTTATACATATACATCCCACTGGTTTGCAATCAGATAGGGTATTTCTGTGGCGTTGTTGATATGTTACATTTAAAATTGGGTTTTTAACGTGGCAAAATCTGATATGGGGAATTATTAAATAATTCGTATTGACAAATGATGTTATGTATAAAATAGATAATACATGGTCCTTAATAGAATATTTTAGTTCCTAATTGAAAATTTTCATTGAAGACTAGCCATACACAAAATTTTATTTTCTTTAATTATAATCACTTTCTAATGAAATTTTTTCTCAGATATATGAGTACATATGAACAAATGTCAAAATTTTTAAAATTTAAGCATATTTTTATTTCAATATAACTCATGAAGGATTCGGCGATATAGATTTTTGATAGGCACATAGAATATTCTTATTAAAGGCACGAATCAAGTTTAATTACGATTTGCATGCTCCATATTTGCATAGATTACAATTGTATTGTTTGTTCGTCATTACTATTATAATTAAAAAAAATTAAATTAAATCTTCTACGACTTAAACTGTCTGAATGTGACACTTATCCTTTCATCTTTAATATCCGTCTGTTTAGGTATTTCGTGTGTCCAGAAGTGATTCGTCGGGGAATTCATTACGTACATCGAATCATGTTCTATGGCAAAAGTAAGCGAGGGGTGTCCTTCTCTCCTAAATATCAGGTTCCTCTTCGCTCCGAAACTTAAACAGGCTATAGGTGCACTCGAGACCATACAACGCTCGTCATCTTTGTGCGGTGAAATGTAGGCGTATCCGTCTTTATAGTAATTGAGCAATGCAAAGTTAAAGTGGACGCCTAGATACTTTTCCACGTCGAATTTTATTTGATCGAGGACGAGCATCCACGGTTCAGATTGGAGCATGATCCCCGAAAAGGGATATTTCAAACCGTGAGCGCACAATTTTCTACGGGGAGTACAAATCTTGCCAAACATGTAAAAAGAGTAACTTTTAAAAGGTAATTGTTTTAATTGGTCCTTAATGTCATCTGCTTGTAGAGACGGATAAAAATTTTTAATGTATTGTACGTTCAAACCGTCCCATAGTCGAGGGAAAACAGTACACTTTTTTTAAACACAAGAGAAAGAAGTCGAACGATTCCTTTTGGCAAACCAGATGTTTAAAATATGAAAACGTACACAATAAATGACTGCGTGTTTTCTTAAAAGAACCAAAATTCCCCTTTATTTCATTTCAAACAAATGAACGTTCTCGTTCAGCAATTTCCATTTCTTGCATGTTCATTCATCCATCATGTTTGTTCTAAAAATTTGAGGATAAAACTCTCGGAAGCTCATTTTGTGAATTATGTTATTATTATTTAAAAACACAACAAAATACATTCAATACAGTCCGAGCAAAAGTCCCCCTTTTGAAATTTTCCCGAAACAAAACATTTTTCAACTTAAAAAAATTTTTTTTTGATAGGGTCGTGGTTAAAAAATATGTTTTTTTACATAACATTTGCTTTATGGAGACTTTAATCGGTTCACAATAAAATATGGCCGTTTAGAGGAGTGGTCGACGAGAGAGGTTTAACTATCAATCGGAGCAAAGAAAAACTTGTGATCCAAACTATCTGTAGATAACGTGGATATATATATTTATATATTTATTTATATATTTATATATTTATATATAAAAATGAAAAAAAAAATATATATATATATATCACAACAAAATAGGGTCGTTTAGAGGGGTGGTCGGCTAGAGAGGTTTAACTATCAATAGGAGCAAAGAAAAATTTGTGATCCAAACTATCTGTAGATAACGTGGATATATATATATATATTTTTAATATATATATATATATATATATATATTTATATATATATAAATATATATATATATATATATAAAATATTTATATATATATATATATAAATATATATATATATATATATATATATATATATATATATTACAACAAAATAGGGTCGTTTAGAGGGGTGGTCGGCTAGAGAGGTTTAACTATCAATAGGAGCAAAGAAAAATTTGTGATCCAAACTATCTGTAGATAACGTGGATATATATATATTTTTTTTTAATATTTATATATATATATATATATATATATAAATATATATAAAATATTTATATATATATATATATATATATATATATATATATATTTATATATATATATATATATATATATATATATATAAATATATAAATATATATAAAAATATTTATATATATATATATATATATAAATATATATAAAAATATTTATATATATATATATATATATATATATATATATATATATATATATATATATATATATATATATATATATATATATATCACAATAAAATATGGTTCACAACAAAAAAAATGGTCGATTAGAGGGGTGGCTGGCTAGAGAGGTTTAGCTATCAATCGGAGCAAAGAAAAACTTGTGATCCAAACTATCTGTAGATAACGTGATTATATATATTTTTTTAATATATATATTTTATATATATTTATATATTTATATATATTTATGCAAACTCTCATTAGCATTTTGAGTTCCACACATCATATCACAATTACTTTTATGACCATATGTCGAATTCAGCACTCGATGTACCAAATTATCTTTCACGACATAACTTTACTTCGAATCAGTATGAATGTCATACGTGACACATATATCCTTACTTTCATCAGGGGAAATTCTTTGATATCATCATGAATATTCTTTGAAACATTTTTCAATGATATGCTGAATCTAAACTTTTTACACATTTGTTGATGAAAAAGGTTGGATGCAAAATATTTCGATAGCTGAATATCCTTTTCCAGTCTCTAAAAAAAATCGTCAGTACTGCCATTTCTTTCACAAGATGAGTTAACAGAATTTATTTTCTTATCACAAGTTAAATTCAGATCGTATGAGAATCCCAATTTCGCTCAAGTTTGCATTTCACAAGTTCAAAAATAACTTACTGATTTGAGCACCATAATATAATCTTCAGAATGAGAGTCTTTATCATCAATAATAGATGGAGTCTGAGATTTGAATTTAGCACATTTGTGGCAATGCTGGAACCTAATCTTTCATTGACCTTTTATTGTTCATACGAGATGAATGTGCTTTCCACTAACCATATTAATATAAATAATGCAATTATTAATATAAAAATCGTTAGAAAACTAAATAATCACTAATTGGTAAATATATAAGGAAGAAATCAAGAAGCGTGGTTAAAAAAATATGTTTGCATAACATTTTATCTATGGAGTCTTCACAACAAAATATGGCCGTCTAGAGAGGTTTAACTATCAATCGGAGCAAAGAAAAACTTGTGATCCAAATTATCTGTAGATAACGTGGATATATATATTTTTAATATATATTTATATATATTTATTTATATATTTATATATTTATATAAATAAATATATATATATATATATTTCAGTGAGAAAAACTTTCTGTGTTCATCACCATCTTACAATTTTAAGCCTTGTTCTTTGATATTGGTTGTCCTTAGGTTCCAAGAAATACGGTTAAATAACATGTGTTCGCTACAGAGAGAGAGCATCAACACTGCTTGCTAACAGGTATGGTTAAAAACAAAATCAAGTTATCGCGTCCCATTAAAAGTGTGATAAATTCCGCAACAAATCAAATTGCTTAAATTTTTGGAATACTTGTTACTCACTTTTACGATATTATATAAATACAGGAAACAACTTTTCCTGAAATAAAAATACCGCCTTAAACTAAAACTACATTTTTTGTGACTTTTCATTTTACAAATTAAACAGCCAGCAGCAAAATGATTCGAGCTTCCCAGTGGAAAAAAAAATGTTTAATCAACCTATATAAATGCTAGTTAGCACCTTCGATTGAATTGATATGAGTCTACATTTTTTTGTTATAGTATAAATTCATTTGAACATACAAAAACCATGGACCACCCTTCAGTGGGTGATCCATGGATATTCTACAAAAGAGTGTTTTAAACCAAGAATACATAAGCCAGATGTTGCCTCTACACGAGTAATCTTCTGAAACCACCTGATGATGACAATTGTTTAGACAGTCGGCAGCAAAACCAGTCGAGCAACAGTCCCTTTGAAGATTTTTCTTAAATCAAGTTTAATTTAACGATCCCTTCCAACGAAAGAATAAATAAAAAAAATTTTCTCAAATTAAAAAAAAACAATCAATAATAATAAATATCAGTAATTGTTGTTGCCTTTCGTGGAAATTATTTTTGACACCAAGTGAAGTTGTAACAAATATTGGATTCTCTTACTATAATTATGTGTAGAAATTAAGTTGTATTTATAAAAAAATAAATAAATTTAATAAAATATAATTGAAGAATCAAAAACAGTAATAACAAACGTTCAGATGATTTTTCAAAATTCTTTCGAGCCTGAATAAAATCGGTTTTCAAAACATGGTATTTAACTGCTGCTGGAGAATCATTCTCTAAGCGATAGAGGGCAAGTATTTCCGGACTCAGTTGTTAGTACTTATGCAAAGTGGACGCCCGCAGCACACTGTTTGTCATCGTTTTCAGTTTGAAAATATAAATAATTTTGTGCACTATCGGAAAATTTCAATAAAACGTGATTTAACGAAATTTTTTTTTTTCAGACGCACTATCAAATGGCCTATTGCAACTAATCCCAGACCAGAAATACGAGATTTCTTCCCTCCCTTAGATACAATACTATTTGTGTTGTTATTAATAAACAGTGGTGGGACAAATCAATCACTGAGGTTTGTCATCCTTTGATGAATATATATAAAACGCGTAGGCACAAAAATCGACGACCTGATGTAAACATTAGCGGCCGGGATTTACGCAATGAAATCAGGAAAGTGAAAATTCGGAAGTCTCAAGAAAGAAATAATTCATTAAGAGAGAGCATAAATGATCTCGAGGTGCCAGTTTATTTTCTACACCATTTTATAAGCGAAGAAATTTTTTCAACAATTTATTATTTGATGTGATGACGCTATATTTTACTCCATTTTTTTTAAGTGAAAAAAAATTTCCCCAACTATTTCTTACTTGATAAAGTGTATATATCTCAATTTTGGAAAATAGTACATACAGAGAGGGATGTAATTTATAAAACCATCTGTTCTGAAATTCCCATTTTTTAATCACGATGTTTAAGAATCAGATTTATAGAGAACAACGTATGCAAAAGAAAATATAAAACTAAAAGCGACCATGCTGGTCGCGCAGCGGCTAGTTTATAACTAAAAATGAATAAACCAACAGAGATATAATAAGAATATACACAAAAAGAAATCAGGGCAAGATTCTGTTCCGAACCATAAAACGACACCGATGAATATTTGTACCCCGTTCAAGGTTTTATCCGAACGCTAGAGTTGCAGTAATGATCATTACTGAATTTAATCAACTAAAATTGATTACTGACTAATTAAATTGCGGGACCAAAATTTTAGTTACCGGTTTCGAATTATTATCACTAGGTTGCTTTTTTACACTATCGAGGAAGAAAGTAAAACTTTTTCTGCAATCATAAAACTTTCTATGCGGATTGAATGGGGTCTCAAAAAAAAAAGCATCCTCAATGCAGTCGTCCCAAGCTCAGTGTTCAAAAAGTTGTGATCATAAAATTATACAGCCGATGCACGTAATTCAGCGATTGGATAATCGGTCCGAATACGAAAGGTGCTTGTACAGAATCCGAGGACAAACGAAAAATGGTGAAAAACTTATAAATTGGCTCGGTATATTGCTTTTGTTTGGTGAACTGTATGCAAAATTCGTTCACCTACGTGTCCGGTATATAAACACTTTAAGGATTGACCCTTGAATATTAAAAATGAGGAACAATTGCGAGGCCTCTAAAACTATTACATAAATTTCCTCCCAAATAGGTTACGCAATTTTTCTTATTAAAAAAAAGTTAGTTACATTGATAATATAATTTAGAGCCTCGTAAACTAAAATAATATTGTCAAGACCTTTTATTTTTAGACATCACTAATAAGTTTCAGTATTGGCAAAATATAATGATTCTTTTCAAAAATTGTGTCGAGTGGCATTCTTTGCACTCGATTTCTTCTTTTAAATTCATATCGAATTGCGTTTAATTCTTAAATTAATTCCGCTTATTGAAAGAAAATCTCACGTTCCCAAATACCGGTTTATGACGAAAAAATAACAGTAATATGTGATTCTTATAAGCGGTTCTCTTTTTTTTTTAACTAATAAAATTCCTATCATTGCCTTTATGATAACATTTTTTATTTGGCCATCAAAATTGTCGATTTCGGGGAAAAACATTTTTGACTTTATAAAAATGTGGTGGGTTTAATTTTGCATGCATGAAATTTGCGGGTGTCTAACATTCTAGCTTACGTTTCACGGTTTGATAACGTGCTGAATCAGTACACAATGTCACGTTCGCCGAAGATTCATGTGGGAAAAAAACACGGTTTTTTTAAAATTTTAAGTTTAATCTCCCAATTTTGTTTAAAACAATTCTATTACACAGTGTAAGTTTGATAATAATAAAAAATCTTTTAACATAGGGACTAAAAATTTTATAATCACTTGCCATGATTTCTTTATTAACTCAGGTGATATGCGCACCATTTCTGAGAATCGCGAACCATATAAAAAGACTAGCCAGTTTTATATTGCGGGTTAGTTTATTGTAACAGAAAAAAACTGCAATCTTATTTTCTCAGCTGCAGACCGAAAAATAAAGCCGCTTTCTACGCATCAAATCTGCCAGCATTGCGCGATCAAACATTTTACAGGTCATGTATGTGTTTACGACAGATGTTAATTTTACCGTTTTTGGCACGACGTAGATGAATTACTAATTGATAATACATTTGTTAAAAAACTACTGATGCAAAATAAAAATGATATCTCATTCAAATGAAAGTAAATTATTTTTAAATGCTCATATTAGTCAGGTACAAAGGCAATGATGTATTTCATGATAGGAAATTTATTAGTTCAAAAGGAAAGGAAATTTTGAATCCAGGTAACAATAATCATCTTTGAGATACACCGCTTATAAGAATCAATATCGCGAAAACAAATGTAATGCTAAAATTTTCTCTTTAAAGAATCAATCCACCGGATCAGTTTACACTCTTCGCTTTCCTTTCCACCCTCAAAATGCACGAAGTTATTTCTTCTTTTTTTTAAAATAAAGATGGGTCGTAAAATTTATCCCTTAACACAACACTGTCCTATTAGCTTGACCCGTCCGATTTCACTTTTCTCCACTGACAAACAAAAATAGGGACTCCCACATGAATCTTCGGCGAACGTGACATTGTGTACTGATTCAGCACGTTATCAAACCGTGAAACGTAAGCTAGAATGTTAGACACCCGCAAATTTCATGCATGCAAAATTAAACCCACCACATTTTTATAAAGTCAAAAATGTTTTTCCCCGAAATCGACAATTTTGATGGCCAAATAAAAAATGTTATCATAAAGGCAATGATAGGAATTTTATTAGTTCAAAAAAAAAGAGAACCGCTTATAAGAATCACATATTACTGTTATTTTTTCGTCATAAACCGGTATTTGGGAACGTGAGATTTTCTTTCAATAAGCGGAATTAATTTAAGAATTAAACGCAATTCGATATGAATTTAAAAGAAGAAATCGAGTGCAAAGAATGCCACTCGACACAATTTTTGAAAAGAATCATTATATTTTGCCAATACTGAAACTTATTAGTGATGTCTAAAAATAAAAGGTCTTGACAATATTATTTTAGTTTACGAGGCTCTAAATTATATTATCAATGTAACTAACTTTTTTTTAATAAGAAAAATTGCGTAACCTATTTGGGAGGAAATTTATGTAATAGTTTTAGAGGCCTCGCAATTGTTCCTCATTTTTAATATTCAAGGGTCAATCCTTAAAGTGTTTATATACCGGACACGTAGGTGAACGAATTTTGCATACAGTTCACCAAACAAAAGCAATATACCGAGCCAATTTATAAGTTTTTCACCATTTTTCGTTTGTCCTCGGATTCTGTACAAGCACCTTTCGTATTCGGACCGATTATCCAATCGCTGAATTACGTGCATCGGCTGTATAATTTTATGATCACAACTTTTTGAACACTGAGCTTGGGACGACTGCATTGAGGATGCTTTTTTTTTTTTGAGACCCCATTCAATCCGCATAGAAAGTTTTATGATTGCAGAAAAAGTTTTACTTTCTTCCTCGATAGTGTAAAAAAGCAACCTAGTGATAATAATTCGAAACCGGTAACTAAAATTTTGGTCCCGCAATTTAATTAGTCAGTAATCAATTTTAGTTGATTAAATTCAGTAATGATCATTATTGCAACTCTAGCGTTCGGATAAAACCTTGAACGGGGTACAAATATTCATCGGTGTCGTTTTATGGTTCGGAACAGAATCTTGCCCTGATTTCTTTTTGTGTATATTCTTATTATATCTCTGTTGGTTTATTCATTTTTAGTTATAAACTAGCCGCTGCGCGACCAGCATGGTCGCTTTTAGTTTTATATTTTCTTTTGCATACGTTGTTCTCTATAAATCTGATTCTTAAACATCGTGATTAAAAAATGGGAATTTCAGAACAGATGGTTTTATAAATTACATCCCTCTCTGTATGTACTATTTTCCAAAATTGAGATATATACACTTTATCAAGTAAGAAATAGTTGGGGAAATTTTTTTTCACTTAAAAAAAATGGAGTAAAATATAGCGTCATCACATCAAATAATAAATTGTTGAAAAAATTTCTTCGCTTATAAAATGGTGTAGAAAATAAACTGGCACCTCGAGATCATTTATGCTCTCTCTTAATGAATTATTTCTTTCTTGAGACTTCCGAATTTTCACTTTCCTGATTTCATTGCGTAAATCCCGGCCGCTAATGTTTACATCAGGTCGTCGATTTTTGTGCCTACGCGTTTTATATATATTCATCAAAGGATGACAAACCTCAGTGATTGATTTGTCCCACCACTGTTTATTAATAACAACACAAATAGTATTGTATCTAAGGGAGGGAAGAAATCTCGTATTTCTGGTCTGGGATTAGTTGCAATAGGCCATTTGATAGTGCGTCTGAAAAAAAAAAATTTCGTTAAATCACGTTTTATTGAAATTTTCCGATAGTGCACAAAATTATTTATATTTTCAAACTGAAAACGATGACAAACAGTGTGCTGCGGGCGTCCACTTTGCATAAGTACTAACAACTGAGTCCGGAAATACTTGCCCTCTATCGCTTAGAGAATGATTCTCCAGCAGCAGTTAAATACCATGTTTTGAAAACCGATTTTATTCAGGCTCGAAAGAATTTTGAAAAATCATCTGAACGTTTGTTATTACTGTTTTTGATTCTTCAATTATATTTTATTAAATTTATTTATTTTTTTATAAATACAACTTAATTTCTACACATAATTATAGTAAGAGAATCCAATATTTGTTACAACTTCACTTGGTGTCAAAAATAATTTCCACGAAAGGCAACAACAATTACTGATATTTATTATTATTGATTGTTTTTTTTTAATTTGAGAAAAATTTTTTTATTTATTCTTTCGTTGGAAGGGATCGTTAAATTAAACTTGATTTAAGAAAAATCTTCAAAGGGACTGTTGCTCGACTGGTTTTGCTGCCGACTGTATATATAAATAAATAATATATATATTATATATATATATATATATATATATATAAATAAATAATATATATATATTATATATATTAATATATATATATTACTTTTTTCCAATAATTCAAATATTGTAGATTCTCTAGTATCAATATGTTTCATTTAGTTGGGTTTGCGAAAGATTGGTATTTCAAAAGAATTTGTGGTTCAAGATTTTATAGTTGTTCAGATAATTCAGACGACAGTGACTCAGGATTTTCAGAATGCGAATCATTGTCGAATAGCAGCGAAGATATTTGTGATATTTTTTCCCTTATTTCATGCAAAAGAGTTATATTTAAAGAAAATATAGTGATAAACTGCGTAATTTGCTTAGAGGTTTACTCGGAAGATGATACAATTATAAGCTTACCATGTGTACATCATTTCCATAAAATTTGTATCAGAAAATGGTTTGAAAAAAAAAGTTTCTGTCCAATTTGTAGAAAAATATATTTTAATAAAAGTGTTTAACAATATATTAATTGGTCTGATTCGAAACATTCCCAATATACTTTACCTATCCCTGAATTTTCCCAAATCTCGTTAACTTTACACTTAGTCAATTTCGCACTGGTTTCTAAACTTTTTTTATATTGTTTTCTAATTTTTATATTAAATGGTTGATCTATAATTTCCAATCCAGTTAAAATTCTTAAATAAGTTTCGTGTGCACTTTTCGATTTTGTTACGTTTAACAATATAGCATCATTTTTAAAAAATTTTTCTATCTTGTCATGAAAAATAGGTGGTTTAAATATTGAAAAGTTTTCCAATCCTTGTTGCGGAACATTTTTGTTCGAAAAATTTGATAAATGAAGCAAATGGAATTTAGAATATTTAGGAAAAAATAAATTCATATGACTGGTTAGTACGATTAAATGACCAATATTTTTTGGTTTAAGAATTGTGTATCCAAAAAATGGTTCAATCAGAAACAAAAAATCTACAGCGTTATTAGATTCTTTTATTTGATAATCTGGTAAAATTTTCCACAAACATGTTAATTTAATATTTTCTTCCTGGTTGAAACACAAATCCAAATAATATTGTAGTAGAAATGGTTGACGTCCTAAATTTCCAAAAATCAAAGATACTTCAGAATTTCGACATTCGTTGAAAATTTGACGAAGATGTTGTAATTCACTGACAGGTTTGTTAAAAATTTTACGTTCCAGTCTTGTTCTATTCATAGATTCGTGAAATCCATCGAAATCATTATTTTCTTTTTCTAAACAATAATCGTATATAGAAACCTTTGGTTCAAATGACACAGTTTTCCGAGCCATATCCTTGTTATCTAAATAAATATATCTCCCCCGGCATTTCTGCAATTTTTATCCCCAAAATAATATTTATTATTATAAAAAAAGAATTTTTTTTTGTGTAATAAAATATAATAAAGCTTATAAATGAAATATATTGAAACAATTTTAGAAGCGGATGATCGAGATCGTATTTCGTTTGAAAACTCTGAAAAGAAGATAGCTTATACAGTTACATTTTTCCTGTATATGCCTATTTTAATTTTACCTTTCACATTTAAATTTCTCAAGAAAAATATTTTTTGGACTACAGTTACATTGACGGTTTTATTTGTCGGATTTTTAGCAGTCATATACTATCGCTTCTCCTGGATTATTTCACTTAATCAGCATATTCAAGAATTTATAAATGCACGAATACGAATTTAGATTGGTAATTCAAACAACTCACCCTTTTGGCCAATTACTGCCCGCCCTTGGACAAGTTGAAGAAGAATGTGTTTTGTATGTTAAACCTCACTTCAGGTATCGAGACAAACAATGGGAAAAAAAGCGTATAATTTCTACAGAATGTGTATATTATGATTGTACTTGGTTTAAATGGGTACATTCTCTAGAAATTCCTTTCGAAAAATGGTCCAAAACAACGTGTTTTAATTTTGTGCATGCCGTTGGTAATTTTCAAAATCCTTTTAACGTGGAGAATCGTCAAGTTGTACAACTGGATAAACATGCTAAATTCTACACGTTTAAGCATACCGTGAATGACTACAGGTTGGTATTTGAATGGGAATATGGATCTTTTTCAAATCCACAGAAAAATTTTAATTTGAAATATTTCTTTGAAGCTCTGAAAGATTATCGACGAATATATAAATACATGAGTTATTTTGAATCCCAATTTTACGTACTAAACGAAAATTTGTTTAGGAAACCAGTAATATGTGTTCAGAATATTCCGAAAAATTCTAAACATGATTATCTGTATTCTAATAAATTGGACGGTATGTTTGGAATTGTGTACAGTTATCAAGATAACATTAAAGAAAAATGGGAAGATTATTCTCGAGTGGTTCGAAAAGGAATATCGCTTGGAAACGGTTTCGTGTTTGCGGCAGAAAAACTCGAAGACGGTACGGTGTTTTTGTTGGATGTTTATCAAGTACGAGGTAACAAAGTATCTAGTTGGAATCGCAAATTAGTATTGACAGAATTTTTGCCACAACTCAAATTACCCGAAGGATATCGTTTTCAGCAGTACGATAGTAATTTAAAGAGACTTGCGAAAAACATACCCTTCAAAACAGACGGATATATTGCCCATAACATAACGAACGATAGAATATTTAAATGTAAACCACATCATTCTATCGATTTAGTATATAATAATGGATATTTCTGGTCGTCTGAATTCCGAATAAAATCTTCGACCACATTGGAAAACGGGAGCGTATATGAAATTTCGACAGACGGACATGTCATTCGTAAAAGATACGATAGATTCAAAAGTAACACACCTGTACAATTGAAAAAAGAACTGAAATTTGGAGGATGGCACGGCGGAATTTTGGAAAAGATAAATACACCGTAATAAATAAATATTTTTTTACAAGCTTTTCGAGTTATTAAATTCATTTTGTCTCTAGTATCAATACTTGATTGCTTTAAAATATAATTATCAGTCTAATCCAACCATTGTGTGTAGATGTTGCCTTCAAGATACATAAAAATAGTGCCAACTCATGTCATATACAGTAGCTCCCAAAAGTGTTCGTACACTTACGAATTTCAATGAAATAGGGGGGGGGTCTATCCATTGATTAAAATAAATATTTCGGAATGGGTATTTAATAATAAGATCTACGCGAAATAGTTTGAAAACATAGTAAAACTTTATTTTTAAGTAATCAGTAATCAAAAAGTAACAAAAATATTATCTCACAAATGTCATCGTACACTGAAATATTTTCCGATAAATTCCTAATTAAAATTATTGTCTGGAGCTTTATTTTTTTATTTTTGAATTGTGGTGGCATTTAAAATATCGTTAGGCTTTGCTTGCCTACTCCGTAATATTCTATTTATTATTTAAAAATGGCAGCAAACGATTTTTTATAACCGCTTACCAAAATCACACCTGGAGCTCCCTCTGGCTTATCTATCAACCCTTTTCTTTTAATAAAGCTGCTTGGTATTTATTCCAAGCGCGTATGCCGAAATTAGCATAACTCAAGCAGCTTATTTCATTCATTCACTCAAAAGTTCGATTCTTGTGTATACCTTACAAGTTTCTTAAAATTTTCTAATCTTTTTAAATCCAGTTTAAATGGTTATTTATTTGCCGATATAAATTCAAGTATCAATACTCTTCGAATCATCATTTTGTACCATTGAAGATTAAAAATAAAATTACAACGTGTAATAGACAGAAAATTTTTCTACATATTCTTGGACGCGAATAATATTCTTAAATTCGGAAACAAAATGGCATGCACTATGTTCTAAACGCAAAAAAATTCCTTTGCTGCGCGGAACATAAAAAGAGAAATATATTTAAACGTGCAAAAAAGTTCAGACTATCAAAAAATACTATTTTATGGCATTAACAATATATCTATAGATCTAAAGAGTGAGAAAAAAACTGACTTACAGTGCGTGAAGAACGTTTATTTTTTTATGACAGATATTCATGGATTCAATGTCTGATGGGTTCGAGGTCGATACCGAGCAAATTCGAAATTTTGTCGGTAGTACTCAACCATCTGTGACACGCCTCGTCTTTACATATCGCACAGCAGCTGTTGCCCGTCTCGTTTCTGATCAAAATTTCCCTCACGTACCGTAACGGTTCCCAAGTTTCTTTGTACTTTATCCATTCGTCTCTCATGTATCTGTTCAGGAAATAGAGTCGTCCGATGCCCATGTTACGTACGTGTTTGCCCACGTCTCGCCAAGTCCAATCTCCGTCTTTCGACACACTTTTTTTGCCGTCTATGAGAGTGTATCCTGTACGCCCGAAAACCAGGACACCTGGGGCGTTTTTGTGAAAAATTACTTCGTATTGATCCAGATAGTTTCTACGTGAATCCTCGAAATCATTCATGATTGGAGATGATGACCTCCGTCTTCGGTTATGTATAAATAAAATAAAATAAAATATTTATTTATTTATTTTTTGCGAGGGTAGAAATTTTAGAAGCCAAAACAAAATAAAATATTTATTTATTTATTTATTTTTGCTGGGTTATAAAATGCGAGGGTAGAAATTTTAGAAACCAAAATAAAATAAAATATTTATTTATTTATTTACTTTTTGCGGGGTTATAAAACGCGAGGGTAGGAATTTTAGAAGCCAGGAGTCCCCCGGCTCGCCATGAATCTGTTAGCTTTCGAGTATGCTACGAGGGTCATGGGGGATCTGGCACATGCGAAGGATTACTTGAACGACGCCAGAGTTCATATGATAATGAACCAGCCCGTACACGAATCTCTAGAAAACTGCGAGAGGTCTATACGACGAGCTCAAAACTTGATCTCCAGGATGCAGCACGAGATGGTCTTGCCGTCGACCGTTCCATATTCATTGTTTCGGATTTCGCCAGTTCCGACTTCGTCCCAGCGTACGACCACGTCTGATCCACCTTCGACCTGTAATTGCGAGCAGTGTGTGCCACCGGCAAAAAAAACGATTCGGATTTCGCCAGATTCAACCCCGTCTTCGACCTGTAATTGCGAGCAGTGTGTGCCGCCGGCAAAAAAAAACGATTCGGATTTCGCCAGTTTCAACCCCGTCTTCGACCTGTAATTGCGAGGAGTGTGTGCCGCCGGCAAAAAAAACGAAAGTCGTAAAATGTATATGTTGCTTGGACACGAGCGACATAACTGATAACCCAGTTCTAGAGACTAGTTGCGGGCACACGTTTCACAAAACGTGTCTAAGGATGTGGATGGTGAATAATAACCAGTGTCCGTGCTGTCGTAAGGTGTTCAAGCTGACAGACTTCAACCACTTCGGATTGGAGAACGAATACTTGCACAGAGGAATAACTAATAACGGCAGGCAATTGCCGCCGGAAATCATAACAATGTCTTGAACTCCACCTGCTATGTATAGTCTTATTCTATCAACTGGAATCTTTCAAATAAGATAAAATAAAAAAAAATCCCCAATTCTCATTTTCTTTGCATGATTTAATGTTTTTAAGTATGAGTTGTATTGATTCCCAAGAATTTTTTGTGTGAGACAAATTTGTATCGAGATGCAAAATTTTATGTTCTAGAAATACATTATAGGTACGAGAAGGAAATTTAAGGGGACCTTTTCGACAAATGGAAAAGCCGAAATTTTTGCTATTGTTTATGTAGCCATAACTTTTTTAGTTACTTAAATATTATAATAATTTTTTAACCACAGATAAATGCTGTAATTGTGAGCATTTTAGTGTAAAATTTACATATATTAATTTATAATTATATTTTATATAACAATGCAAAAAAATACTTTTTACCATGAAAAATTCTAGTGTATTTTCAGGTACATTTCACTAAAAAACTAAATAAGATCTTACCTTCAAAATTTGCATGGACCTTATATATACTGTGTTTAACACTGTGATATATTTTTCTTAAAGGCATACATATATATTTAAAAAATTATAAACTTTATGTAGCAAAAAATGCTTTTTTTAATTTAATTTGATATTAAAAACATTTTATATAAACATTTTTCAATTCAGTAGACTACTGTTTTAATGATACAGTAAAGTTTCACATGTATAGCTGCAACAGTATTTTAAAAAGTGTACCAAAATATCATTTTGAGAAAACTTAAAAAAACACTTTACGTACCCAATTTTTATAAATTTTAACATTTTTAAAACATTCCAGGCATGTAATCTTGTTGTTGTATTTCTTTATGATCTGCCTGTTTTTTAATAATTTTTTTTATGTTTCCTGGCTTCTTTTGCACTTTGATCTCAGCTTCGCAAATTCTAGTTTTGTCAATTTTGCGAAGTGAAGCTCTCCTATTTGAGTCAGGATTCGTCCACGACCAGAAATAATTTTCCCATCAGCAAGTTTATTATTTTTTAAGTTTTTTCGTAAAGACCTAAGTCCACCCCCCAATCCTTTTTTGGATGTGGCCAATACATTCCAGCTTTTCGACTTCAATATAATTACCATACACTTTGGCCTCTGTAACAGATAAAAATCCTTTAGAGTCTCCATCGCCCAGGTATTTCACATAGCTTGTGACTTCTGAGCGACAGAAAATGCTGAGAACACCAGCGGCTTCCATTCCGCCACTATATCCTTGAAAATTTTTTTACTTATACAGGTACTTCCAATCGTGGCAGTATTCTTATTAATACCATCAGTTGGTTTCTCAAACTAATACTAATATTACCTCTGCGGTCGGCAGCACTTTCTTTTTTAAAGGACTGGTGTGGAGAAAGTCAGGCACGAGAAGCAGAATCTCGTGCCCAAAGTGGTGGAAGTATAATGGTTTGTGGGACTTCTGGTATTTATAGAATCTACAATGGATAATATGACATATTTGAACATTTTAAAAGAAAATTTAAAAGTAAGTGCTCAAATCCTGGGCCTTGGAGACGACTTTTCGTTCCAGCAGGACACAGAAAAAAAATAATAGACTGCAAACGTTTAAAATAAGTTTTTATTGACGTCGAGTTTTTTTCAAAAGACTAAAAACAGCTATGCAGAAATTACAAAAGAACTAGTTCCCTGACGTTTAAAAGCTGTTACTTAAGGATATCCTACTAAAATATTAATTTAACGAATGTGTAGAACATTTACTAATATGTATAGATATTTTACACGATGACTTTTGGTGAGATAAAGTTTTTGTTACTTTTCGATTACTGGTTTAGTAAAAATAAAAGTTTTACTATGTTTTCAAAATATATCATATTATTATTAAAAATACCCATTAACTGAAATATTTATTTTAATTAACCCCTATTTCATTGAAAATCGTAAGTGTACGAACACTTTTGGGAGCCACTAGGTAGGGTAGAAGTTAACCACCTCTATACTTTTCTTTACGACAGATGCAACAACTCCTTCGGTCTCGAAACGGTATCACTTGGTTCAATCGACACGTCTATTTGCACAATCCACGTCTTCAATGCACTCAGCAAATTTCCGATACATATATCGAGCTCATACCGTATACAATAGTTCGGCAACTCTCCCAGATTAGTTTGGACAAATTGCACCTTTTTCAAGGCCTCACTAACGTCCTCCAAAACCTCATTGAAAGTCATACGTTCCAAGGGAATAATACTACACAAATCACAGAGTACCTTGTTCGCGGACGTTCCACATCCGACAAATTTGTCGAGTTCCTCCAGTATGATTTCCTGTTCCAGTTTAGTCAATTCTTCGTCTTCATTCAAATATTCTTGGGCACGCTTCGCGAAATGTAAAGCTGCTAGGATATCGGTCTCGACGCTCGTGAAATAACTCATCGGCGAAAGAGTTTCAAATACTATAGGAAAATTCGAAATAATTTGATCTTAAAAATTATCATTGAGAGTGTAAAAGAGCTTTCTCTTTAACGTGCACTGGTATGTATATACAAAGTTAATAAATTAAAAAAGAAATAAATTTAAAAAAAGAAAAATATTTTATTCTTTTTTTTTAATTGGGTGTATATACACGCGAATGCACGTTAAAGAGAAAGCTCTTTCTACATTCGAGAATGTCTTTAGAAAATAAAAAATCTTTTTTATTCTTTTTTTCAAATTGGGTATATATACACACACGAATACAAGTTAAAGAGAAAGCTCTTTCTACATTCGAGAATGTCTTTAGTTCAAATCATTTCCGATCTTCGCGAAGTCTTGTCGAACGTGGAATACGCGAATGAAAAATTGCGTAATTATAAATATGACGACGCACGGAAGCAGCTCGATCATGGCCTTCGACACGGAATAGAGGCGTTGAAAGTACTATGTGTTGTGAAGAATACCGTCAATGATTCAGATTTCAATGAAATAACAACGAATATCCTTTCGGCATTGCAGAAGGTGCAACACGTCATAAGAGATATGAAACTGATGCCGGAACAATTGTCACGGGTCGACCTTGAAACTAGTTACGAACTTGTATTGAAAGCCTTGCTGGAGTTAGAGTCCAGACCAGCGGTAAAGACACCGGAGGAAGGTGAGACATCCGGCAAGGAGTATGAATCATCCAAGGTAAGTAAACCGGAAGAAGATAAAAGATCCTCGACCACGGAGGATTCGTTGAATGTAAAAATGTTTAAACCGGTAGATGGTTAAAATGTCTTTGCCGCCTTAATTGTGAAAGAAATTATCGTCAATAAAAGCTTTTTATTTTTAAAATTTATCAAATTTTGAGACGAAAGTTTTTTAAAATGATGTAACGGTGGCACTGGATGGCTTTTTTTTATATAATATTTATTAAAAAATCATAACTGATATTTTTATAGACCTAAATAATGTAGAAGAAAATATTCAAATTAAATACAATGGTCAATATAGGCTATTAATTTGTATGTTAAATATCCATAAAACATACTAATTTGAATTGAGACTACATGAAATATTTTTAAAGAATTTAATTCAAATTAGTTTGTTTTATGGATATTTAACATACAAATTAATAGCATATATTGATCGTTGTATTTAATTTGTATATTTTATTCTACATTATTTAGGTCTATAAAAATATCGGTTATGATTTTTTTAAATATTATATATATAAAAGCATATATATATAAAATTTATAACTAATAAATAATTTTTTTTATATGTTATGAAAAACACCTAGATTGGGTCAATAATAAAGGGTATAAATGGATGTCCGTATGCCTCGTGCAGATTTTCAAAATTTACCTGGTCAACTCTCGACCAATACCTTAAAGATAAGGTATTTTTAAGAACATTGACAGAAATGAACATGACTTTGGATGACATTTATCCATTACAATCAAAAATCTTCGTGTATCCAAATTTATCCGGATCTATTTTCCTAATCATTCGTAAATATGGTATAACTTTTACTCCAGAAGAAAATCAACTTGTTAACTTTATTTTTAGCACGGATTTTCATGAACGGTCAGATTTACTAAAATTTGCCGATATCTTGACCCAAAAAGTCACCGAAATATGTGATGATGAATTGACCAGGAAAATGAACAAAGTTTTTGCAGTTGATAGTTTCAGTGAAGAACTAAATTATAAAAATTTTATTGATAATTTGCAGTACAACTTTACAGAATGTATAATAACGTACAATCCTCTAGAACATCATATAGGAGCTATACGACATTTGTATTACGATTCCGAGGTTACGCCGTTGAAAGTGCAAGAAGCAGTGTTGAATGTAATAGCTTCGGACACTCCAAGAAGCGAATTGGCGCAAAAGTATATTGACTTTATAGGAAAGGATTATAATCAGGTTGTAAAAATATTAAAACAAAAAATTGGAAGATAGTTATCATAAACTAATTATTTAATTTTGATTTATCATTACCGCCAATATTTGTTCCATACATCTCACTCGACTTAAAGCTGTATAGACTAAATTCAAATCACAACTACCGTCGAAATTTATAACAATTTTTTCATCGTCTAATGTTTGACCTTGAAATTTGTGAACTGTTCCAGCAAAACCTACATCTATCGGAAACATTCCGTAGACTGTTCGGGAAACAGTAATCTCTCTATCTTTATTAGGATCTTGGCAATATATTAAATCTGTAAGACAGTCGTAATGTTTAAATATAAGTTGACATCCATTGGAAACTACAGAACATCTATTTGCATTGACGAAAATAATACAGTTTTCCTTCACATCAATGTATTTTGTTTTTTTAATAACCATATTTTCCTTATCTATACCATATAAACGGATCCTTTTACCGGGGAGTTTTTCATCAATATAAAACTTATTATATGAGTCTACAGTTGCATTTCTAAATGCCATGGCTCGTGTCGCCTTTTTCAGTATATGGGAAGTAATTGCCTCAACAACTGGAAAATGCTTCCTTACTAATGCATATAAATCAGTAATATCACCTTGATCCACTAAAATTCTACAACGATTTATCAAAGTTTCATACTCTGATTCAAATCGTTTACTTTCTAATAAACATACTCGGCGAATATCATGTAAATTATCTAAATTAGATATGGAAAAAAGGTTTTGTTTAGATCTAACAGGGTATAATTGATGACGATCTCCCATCATAATAAATAACAGAGGATTTTCAGTTTTGTTCATAAAATAAGTAACAATCCAATATATAAGCCATCCGTTAATCATACCTACCTCATCCACAACAATAATATTAGGGTCTTCACGACAGTTAAATTGATGTAAAATTGTTCGGCTTTTTTCAATACACACGTCAATATCATCTTCGCTCTCCAATTCTTTTCCAGTTTTCGATAAACTGAATTAGGCATCCAATTCAAGCGGAGGACTGAATGAAGCGTCCTACCTCCAATAGCATTTGCACTTCTTGCCGTGAAAGCCATTCGTAACTGACTCGTGTCTATAAATTCAAGAGTCTTAACTACAATAAAGGTCTTGCCTGTTCCAGGACCTCCCGAAACAGTGATCAACATTTTACGAGGATTTTTTACCCAATCTTTAACTTTTTCAACAAATTTCAGTTGAGAAGGGGTAAAATTTAAATATGTTCATCGAACCCAAAAGAATTAAAACTCACATTGGCTATTCTTTGCATGGCTGCCCCAATTGTCCAGTAAAATGTATCACGCTTGTATTAATTACCCCAGATGGACAACAATCCGAAAACTCTTTATTAATTTGTGAACAAGTCTCTAAAACTTTTCTAATGGATCTCTATATACTATACGTAGGAAAACAACAAAGTGTATGCGAAGGACCAGAATACGTACAAACAACTACAAACTTTTGATAGATGAAATTATAGATCCCGAGAAATGGTTACATTGTATAAAATGGTCAAAATATCGACAAGAAATAGGAAAAGAATCTTTGGAACTATTCGTTTCACGACCAAAGAATTCAGCGTTTTATTATTCAGTTGGATCACAGGGCACTATATGGTGAATCGTGACAACGCCAAAGAAACAATTCTAATTCATAGCAATACTGTAGACGTATTAATGTGTAAATCCAACTATTTTTGTAATCGCCCTTTAATTGTAGTTGTTGACAGGAAAAAAAGTAATTGTTAGAATATATGTTTGAAAAAAAATAAAAATATTTTTTTTATTTATTCAAACGAATTGGTTAAATGTAAAGTGGTGTAAATTTCATTTCCAACTTTATTAACTGAGCTCTTTCATTTATTTATTATATATACATATATATACATATATATATATATTTATATATATATATATATGCATATATATATATATATATATATATATATATATATAGATATATATATATATATATATATATATATATATAAATATATATGTGTATATATATATATATATATGTGTGTGTATATATATATATATATATATATGTATATATATGTATATGTATATATATGTATATATATATATATATATATATATATATATATATGTATATATATAGATATATGTATATATATATATATATATGTATATATATATATATATGTATATATATATATATATATATATATATGTATATATATATATATATGTATATATATATATATATATATATATGTATATATATATATATATATATATGTATATATATATATATATATATATATTATATGTATATATATATATATATATATATATATATATATATATATATAAATATATATATATGTATATATATATATATAAATATGTATGTATATATATAAATATGTATATATATAATATATATATAAATATATATGTATATATATATATAAATATATATATATGTATATATATATGTATATATAATAATAAATGAAGAGAAAACCAGTACTAGCTCTAAAGCTACTTGCAGCCAGGAACAAATAACATGAAAAGAAAAGTAAGAAAGAGGTTTTAGACAGCATTTCTTCATCAGCGGTGTCAATGCTGTCTAAAACCAATGGATTGTTTCCGATGAGTATGATTTGTACAATAAACACACACTCAGACACCGTACAATCCATGAATTCCAGAAGAATTGATTAAATATTGAATAATAGTACTTAAATAAAGAACACCAAGCCTGGCGCTAGTGTAACCGCAAGATGACTGACGTCACAAAACTTGCAACCATGGAGATAGTGGATTCTCAGTTACAGACTTACTATGATTACCGTATTTTAGGACTATTACTAAGAGTTATTTTTAATTTTGATTTAATTTATTTTTATTTTTAGTAGTTATTTTTCTATTTTATCTTATTATTGTGTTTAACTTATTAATTGCAACAGAATTAACTATTCATTAAAACAAAAACAACCAATTATGTTTTTGGATAGACTTTCGGGGTAATTATTCCGTGTTAGCACAGCTTTCAAGTCTAAAATATACTTAATCCTATTGTCTTTAGAACATAGCCTATTATACGAACTAACTGATTTGAAAGCGAGGAAGTAGGTGGCTTGATGCCGTTCAGAATGATATATTAACTACAGAGACTGGAGGAGTATTGCTTTGGATAGGGCCAGATGGCGTAAACTTATTGGGACGGCCTTGGCCAGCAGTAGTGAGTTCCCAAACTCTCGCAGTGCTACATCATCCACTATATCCAAATTGCCTGTTGTTACATGACCATGTGTCTTATCTACATAACTATTGTAATTGGGCAGATGACAAACACAATTTAAATTTATTGATTGAGAAAATATTTTAATACCTGATTATAGTTAAATATACGTTTACCCATAGGCAGAGTATATTTAAAGGCTCGTTTTATTTTTATGTAATTTATAGGAAACATATCATGAAGTTTATCAAATATACTATTGAAGTTCATATTATTTAGCTTATGGTTAGTAAAATTTAGTACACAATAAATGTTATTAGCTGTATTTTGTTTTTTATATAAGTTTATTTTTAAATGCTTTGCCCGTGTTAATATTGAATCATATACCAGATGATGATAATTCTTCATTTTAGTACTTAAAATAGTTGCTATAACTTAATGATATGTTTTTTAGTGATAAGTTATTCAACTATACCAAGTGTCATTCATCAACAGCAAATCATGTTACAACAAGGTAGAAATTAAACCCAGACATCTACCAAATTTTACTATTTTTTTAAAAAAGTTTTAGACATTTTACAATTCTTTATTTCATTTTTTATATTTTTATTATTTTTTTGGTACACTTATAATTAAAACTATAACAGTAATAAAATAAGTTAAATTTTATTTATTTTTATATATCATTTTTTTACATTTTTATAACGTAATTAGTTTAAGTATTATTAATGAAAGATTAACAGTTGCATACAATGTTTAACTATACTTTTAACTTAACATATTATTAAAACCACAGTGCATAGCAAGAAATTACAAGAAAATCACTAACATCATAGGAGATATGTAATAATTAATACACTTAACTAGAATAATATAACATATATATATATATATATATATATATATATATATATATATATATGTATGTATAAAAATAATAAAGTCATGAATTTTAATTCATACGGAACTATTTACGGAAATTTTCATTCTTGTCCGGTGTCCATGATTCGAGATAATTTGATGATGTTGAATTTTAGCAGTGTAAACTGGGAAACTTGGTTAGTAACACGTGGTTTGTCAGCTTCGAAAATTGTTATGGATGCAAAACATCCCTTTCTCTTAGCTATTAAAACATTTTTTAAATACGATGCACCCGCCTCAGTTTTCTGTAAAGATAATTCGTGGACCGTGTTACTGGGAAACGAGAAAGTAATAATACCTATGGTAAAAGAAGAAGCTACATTACATTTGTACGCTACACCTTATTATGTAACAAATCCAAATACCGTGGCTAAATACATGGAGGGTCAAATTCATCCTCCTTTCGATAATGTTTATCATTATAAAAATACAATTCTTTATTTAGATAATACAGACATACCTTTTCCCGGGGGGTGTTATTTCGATTCGAATAAGGAAAATGCTTGTTATCGCATTTGTTTTCTAACGAATCAACCTATAGAATATGTTTCAAAATTGGCAGCTGAGTGGCAGTCTCGTCGAGATGTGCTGACGATACCATTTTAACAAAAGAAGTGTTAACGTATCCGAAGTTTATTGATTTTCAACCGGTTTCTGAGCTTAATTTTTCATCTTCAAATGCTATTTCTACAGGAATTATACAAAAACGAAATTCTACACAAAACCCAAATTTACTCATTCAAGATATCCTGTGGTCCTATTATAGACATCTGTCTCGCAGTCCAGAATTCAAAATCAATTTCAAAAATTTAGGATTGATTTTGGAGTGGCCATTTCATTTGGCTTTTGAGGGAACCAAATATTCTCCGGTAAATGAAAGTGAGCGAAAAGTTGTAGCTCTAAGCATTAATGGCAGGTATCCGGACAAAGTTATATGTGTCGACCGCCCATATGAAAGGTATATGGAATATGGTCAAGTCCCAGCAACGACATGGACCCCTATTTCCTTTGTACACACTGTTGTGGAAACTCCCCTGGATATCCAAAAAGTGGTGATGGGAAATGTAGTAGTTGGATTTACTTATAATGACGGTTCTTTTGTGCAAGTCAACCGATACTGGAAGGAAGACCTTGTCCTGAGTTTTTAAAAAATACAAATTACGTCGTATTACCGGTAAAAGATTTAAATGATAATCGAATACAGATTATTCAAACATTTAGATATGATGCAAAATATTCTTTACATCGTGTTAATGTTCAAGATGTCCCATTTGAATTGTGGTGTTTGAGTGAAGCTGAGGAAGTACACCATTTCCCCCAGAATATTCGATTACCGTATTTAGTTTCCGAATGGTTATATTTTTTCAAAGACGCAGGAAAAAATTCGTTTAATATTGACGTAGATATAATAAAAATGGCTCAGATAATGTCTAAACATAAAATATGTTACCAACTTGTATCGGATCCCAATAAAAATGAAATATATGTTTCGGAAGATGACATAACTTTTTATACACCTGACAAATAATAACTTTATAAATGACAGTCGATTAGAAAAAATTGAAGAAAAAAATGAAGATTGTTGCCAAATAATGTAGTACCAGACGTTTACGTATAGGAGGAGAATGAATGATGACCTATGAAACTTGATTATATAACCCTTATATTACTGATAATTTCGGTAAAGACAAACAGAATCATAAGAGTTGAAATGAATTAAGCATAACAGCGAAATATATTGACAAAAAAAATATTAAAATACGGTAAAAGATAAAATTCTAACCACTAGACTTATTGAGATGGAAATTTTTAACGTAGGATTTCATTCCTCAATAACGGTTCTTCGGAGAGAAAAAAATTGCCCTGTGTTGCGAGTTATAATTTTGGCATCGCGCCAAACCCAGTAGCAGTAAACAGATAAACAAAAGAGTACCAAAATGCTTAAAAAAATGTAATCAAACGATAAGTAATCCTACGTTAATAACCCGCGTAGTTTCGTTAGAGGAGACTACATGAAATATTTTTTAAGAAGTTTCCAGCCTGCCCGGAGAGCAATCATATAAGTAAAATTTTTAAAGTTCAGTTTTAATTTTTTAATTCAACACTACATTCTGAGTACACAACAGATTCAAAGAAGTTATCAGTTTTTATATTTCCCAACAATTCCAAAGCTACTTGTTTTCCAGTTACTGTTTGAAACTTGCTGTTTATATACGTTTCCCAATTCTTCCAAAACCGTTTCGTTAACATTTGAATATCTTATATTGGTCAACATCTCTTTGTAAAAATCCCTCGGCCCAGGTTTCAATTTGTAAAATTTGGAACATCAGTTGGTGATCTATCGTCAAATGTCGCTTATATAATGTATAAGTGTCAAAAATATTGTGCAAGCTGAATGTTCTCCGGTCAGGCTGGAAACTTGTTCGTTATTTTCGAACCATTCATACATAATTCGAACTGCTTGACAATGTATTTGGTATTCGCTCCTGAACAATCCTAAAATATTAGAAAAATATTTTTTTAAATCTGTTGATTTGAATCCATAAAATCCATCTACAGCCAAAAGATAATATATTTCTCTATGTCTGACGGCGAACTTATTATATTGTGCCCATTGTTTTAAAAGTTTAATCCATTCCAATTCATTGTTGGGAGGTAATCTTTTATAATTTATTCGTTTTGTCGTCGTTTCGAAAGTCATTTTGTTTGAAATGGACATGCCTGTAGAAATAATTCCTTTAAGGAACAAATTCAAGAGTTTTTCTTGAAATTCTTGATTCATGTCTTCCCACAACAAATTTAATTTGGAAATATTTAGCCATTCAGCACACTCATTTAAAATCTTATAACTATGACTATATATAGTGGTTGACGTACTACCTCGCGTAAGGTGATATAACATTTTATGATGCAGTAAAGTTTTAAGTTGAAAATTCAAGTAATCTATCGGCCAGTGTATCGGGAGATATGGTTTTGAACTTTTTAGGTAGTATTTTTGGACAGACGAACGTGACGGATGTTCCATAGACGGATTCCAACATTCTACACACGATTTCGTTTGACACTCGGACAGATATGGGTCCGAACTTTCCAATTTCTTTTTCCGAGAAAATGGTAGCATATTCGACTCGTACGCCATACTTTTGAAATTGTTTAATGAACCAATTATTAGATTTTTTTGTAATATGTAAAGTTTTCTGAATATCGTTTTGCAAATCAAAAGAATTTGTCCTTGTGAGTATAAGACGCACTTGCATTCAGAAACAGAAATATTTACAAGAGAATTCAATTGTACACCGATGACCACTGCGGAAATGCGTTCATAGTAATAACTGATACTATAAACTTAAAAATATATTAAGATTTAAATTTTAAAAAATAAAATAATAATTTTTTAATTTTAATACACACACAAATATATATATATGTATATATATAATTTAATATATATATATATATATATATATATATAATATATATATTATATATATATAAAATTTATATATATTATAATATAATATATATATATATATAATTTATATTTATATATATATATATATAGAATTTATATATTATATAATTAAGATTAAAATTAAAAAAATAATAAATTATTTTAAATTATAATACCCACAAATATATATGTGTGTGTAAGCATATAACTTTATCATGAGAAATAAAAAAATGGTACCGCAGATTTGACTCTAAAAATTGTAGATTTAGATTTGAACTTTAACATGGAAAATAAAAAAATGTTACAAGAGATTCGACTCTAAAATTATAGATTTAGCTCTTGTGGCTGAAATCATTTCAAATGAACAATTGCATATTATCAATGATTTAATTGATAATGATTAGTTTACTCTTCAAGGGAAATGAAAATGTATCTAATCTCTACAGATTATACCGGATGTAGAACATGTGAGTTATGATGTTACGTAAGGATTTGTATAAGATGAAAGTTAATTCGGGCCTTATCATAAATTTATGTGTTGAAAATGGAACGTAAAAATCCTTGCCATTGATTTATGTTTCGGGAAAAAGACAATAAAACTTTTGAATAGTGTTTAGATACTTTTTCGATTGTACTTTCTCCTACGGTCAACAGAGTAATCAAGATGTACAGTGCAAGTGAAACACTTTTGAAATCCACAACCCCCAACAAAATATAAATTGTTACAACTTTTGAAAAATCGAGATGCTGCGAAATCTTCTATTGCCTAATATACCGACGAGGGCAATTAGATATTGTTAATATTTACTAAGTAGGTCATTGTATATTGGATACTCGTATTATTATATATATTCTTATTTTTATTTATTGTTTTTCAACGAAATATGTACAAAAAATTGATCCTTGGCCCATTTTAAATAAAACATACTAAATCATAATCTATTTCTTTAAGAAAATCTTGTCAGAATCATGATGATGTCCCGAAAAATTACGTTTGTTTGGAAAGTATTTGTGTTCCTAAATTTCAGAAGGAAGATGAATGTGATTCTCCTCAAGGAGAGTGGAAATCGTATAATTATTCTGGTGTCATTTTTGCTATATGTGATTGCGTCGAACCTCAATTTTTTAATCAAAAACATTTCGGGGGGAAATTGCAATGTTTATGTGGCTTGTGGTGCAAAAGGTTATTTTCATGAAAGTTCTTGCATTTGTGATAAGGGTTATGAACCCGGATCAAAATTAACCTGTAAAAGGAAACCTGTGTCGCAAAATGAAAATTGTAACGATGAAATGTCCATCATTCATGCTGAATTATATTTTAATGTCGAATATATAAAAACATTAGGTTCCGCGAAATGTTTTAAAAAACCTTGCTCGTTCGATGCTTTGACAGGGAAATCTTTGAAAGGGGGTAGACATTCTGCGAATTGGGGCTGTATTTGTGATCCAAGATACGGTTTATTTGACGTAAAAATAGAAAATATGAATTATCTTATATTTCCCGGACCCAACGCATGTGCCAGTATCTTCAAACATGAACCCCGCGAGCCAATGAATGATGTAGAAATTTACCAATATTTTTATTTGGGAACACGCGAACCAATAACTCTTACTCTCTTTAAAAATCTGAAGACAGAAGACGTCATACCTGAATTGAAAGAAAAAGTCCAAAATGGTGAACTTATAATTGAATCAAAATGGCCGTATAATTTCATGCAGTACATTTTGATGTATGAAAACATCATTGCGCGTACGCGTATGTGCGAGCAGAATCTATTTTTCGGTGTTGTAGATCATTGTAATGAAAAGTTATACGTTCATAATTATAGAACTCCTCTTTGTAAGGCTGCTAGATCTTATAATGAACAATATTCGAATTACAGCGATAATAATCGCGTTTACGTATATGCTCAAATGTATCGGTTTCCAATTTGTTATATTGAGAAAAACGACACAGAAGGGAGTGAGATTTTTTGGGGTTGGCGCATCCTAAATCCTAACCACATAACATACGACCATAAACTAAAGGGATTAGTACGTAGTAATGGGCTATTTAATAAAATATAGTCCTGAAAATGAGAATGGATTTTAGATTAGCAGATCCGTTTAAAATCGATTACTACAAAGACACCATAAAGACACAATGTCCCCACATAAATTTGTACAGGTTGAATATCCACACAGAATCTTAGGATCTCGTTCACGGAAAATTATAATTATCAAGATGAAACGGCAACACGAGGAAGATGATTTAATAGAAGAAGAATGTTCCACATCCAAACCTCGTATGGAAAAAGAAATTTTGCTAGATATTCATTCCGAACTGATGAAAGATGAAAAAAATTAAATGATTACTTAAACCATAGTCTTTCGAACTCAAAAACAATATTTTAAAGTCTACATGGAAAAGTTGATGAAACAAATTCCAATGGCTAACGATATCATGAACATTGTAAAAAATGAATCATTCGAATACACATTTACTGCGGCCAAGAGCGTTATTCAATCACATAACAGAGTGAAACAAATTAAAGCTTTTCATGCTGTGTGTGATATGATGTATGGATTATTATTTCGTTACATGCATGAGAAAATTGTTACTCCCGCTGTAATACATGTGGTAAATAAGGAACAATTACAACAAGCCTATGGGGCTTATCAGAATCATGAGAAATCGATAGATTATGAATCGGAGCTTGAAATGCAATGTCTATTATATTGCATTCAAGAAACTGTTGAAAAGCAGGAATCGCTCAAAATTCCAAACCCCTTATACAGTAATCTTACTCAGAAAATGAAAGCTATGAGCGAATACGTTATTACTTTGTTGACTAGTATATCACCCCACTTAAAATTGCTGATTATGTAATTCATCATCTAGAAGTCAAAAGAAACAGAAAAATAGTACCTATAAAAATACCCATTTAAATAAAATTCAAGGAGTCCAAACAAAATAGTGATGAACTCCGCTGAATAGATCAATGAAAGAGACTTGATTTGTAAACGTGCGATTAAAGAGTTCTATGCGTTCAAAAATGAAAAAGAATTCGTTCCTTCTTATGCTTCGAAAACGGACCAAAGATATTTTATTAAATGTCGTCACGTATTTTGTCTTAAGGATAGATAAAACGAAATAAATCTTGACACAATGAGTGGTTTGTAAGTAAGTAAACTCAATTCATTTCTTATTTTTTTATTATAATTTAAAATCTATACAGGTTTCTTAAGAGGTAAAAAGTCTATAAACATCGGTACATTGTTCTGGATGAGTGATCAATTTCTGATAATGTTTGTTTGTCTTGTGAAATATTTCTCTTGGAATATTTTCATCCATTAATGCAGTTTATTAATTGATTCGATCAAAGGGTATCAAATATTATATTTTTCCATATACAATTGAGGAAAATCTCGTACGACATAATAAGTCTAAAATCCACGAATAAGTTAACCAAAAAGAACTTATTAATTCCTGATTAATGTAAGGAACTTTGGTGTATATTAAATTAGCAGATATGCTATTTTAAAAAATGGGCGATTATGGAAGGGGCGTCTGTGGAATTACACAAAGATAGACATTTATGAATTTTTGAAACATTCTTGATGTTATTCCCACAATAGCTGGCATAAAATTCATTACCAAAACAGAAAGGATACGGTAGTAAGTCTTTCTAAAGGATACTGCAGCAAGGATTGAACATCCGTGTAACGTGATAAAAATCTTCTATACCTGTAGATTTGAATCGTATCAAATTGATTTAGGCGTAAAATGACAAAATAAAGACATCTTGATCTACGCTGATGACGATTGGATGACGGCAGTTTGGTAATTTTTCTGCAACTTGAGACATTTTATGTTCACCTTTCCAGGTATTTTATATCCACACAAGATGACGTGAAGATCAGCAGAATAATCCTTTAAACATTCCATATAATTGTTTGAACTTGAAACTGTAATCGTATTCGCACCATATTGGTTAAAAAGAATACCTTTTTTTCTTGCCGTTTCATGGGTACACTTTACCATCAAAAGATAATATAATTGTAATATGATGTGTTTGAGAAAACCAATAAAACAATTTAAAGTGCATTTTAGTTTATTCCATACAGCCAGTAACAATTTTTTGAATATCGTTACCAATTCGCAAAGCAGTATACAAATGACTTTGTACATCAATAAGGATAGAGTCAAAAAATTCAGGTTTTTCGTAAGGAGACTGAAATAGTTTGTATCAGCTTACAAAAAATTCGGTAATACCCATTTCTGAAAACGGCTCGTCACAAACAGTTTAAATAATAATAATAAGAATTAAAAAAATATATATTTTTATTTATTTTAGTTTTACTTTTTTTAAATTGTAAGTTAAGTTGACTAGTCAAGTTGCTCTCTGATATTATCTTGAGTTAATATGGGTATTACAAACTTTTGCAAATTGATTAATCCACTTTTAAATCGCTCATCTGAACCAGGAATTGTTCGATTCCATCCTCATTGACATGCAAAGTTTTTTATATTTGCTATAGAGTATTCACTCGAAACGGAAGAACTAAAATGTTTTAATGAGGTGTTCGTTGTGTATGGAGTCAGTTAGAAAAAAAATTAAATTTCATCCTCAAGTTCCAGTCTGATCCCGATAAAGTTGTAGATTATATTGTCTTTCGATGGTGAAGGCGTACCCATGAAATGGCCCATTCAAAAAAGAACGTCGTACCAAAACTCTCAAAAAATATCTGATAAAAAAGTTTTTTATAAACACATTTTGTTCGTTCCAACCGACTCACTCTTCAGTTCAAGATATTTGACAAAGCGTCTAAAACATTATAAATTTTATTTCACTCGTATACTTCAAGTCATTATATGTGGTTTGCAATGTGCCCGGGGAAGGTGAGACATAAAATATTCCAAGTCGCTGAAAAAATGTCTTGTCGTCACCCTAGTGTAGTAAGCTTAGATCAAGACGTTTTCGTTTTGGCTTTTTTCCGTTTGAATCGGTACGACACACTTCAAATTCACAGATACAGTGATTTTTACGCAATTATGGAATCAAAAATTTCCTTATCCGTTAAAACTATTATAACGATCTCACACTCTTTTCGGAAATGATTTTATTCCACCACTGGGGGCATTACACCCGTCAATCCACCCACCATTCAAAAATTGTTTGCAGTTTACGCAGAATTTGAAGATTATCCTCCTTCCATCGTTTCGTGTTTTTACATAACATATTGCCGCACCTAAGATTCAATAAGTTCATTCTTACATGAATCCTGAAATAATAAAATCGTTTTGGTTGACGTATTTATGGATCTCCGATTACTACGCAAGCGAAATTTCCCTCAATTGTTACATGAAAAAGTACAATATATGATATTTACGATCGAGATGCAACTTTTAACTGGATTATTGGATAAAACTATTCAAGAAAAGCGTACGAAAAAGTTTTCTCTGAGTACCGGGAAATGAAGACGCATCCCATACAAAATGCCGAGGTCGTACGTATTTACAAGATTCTACTGTTTTGAAGCATTTGAAATCTTATTGGATACGACCAGAAACTTTTCTTGTTCCATTCTCCAACTGACCAAAAAACAACCCCTACAATTAATATTGACTAGAATTCCCACCCATTGAATTGAAACAGTTCCAAATTTATCCAACGGAATGGACCGAAAATGGTGGAAGCTGCTTCTTCATATCTCAAACGACGATCTAACCGAACAAGTTGGTGAAACTGGATCGGGAGCTAAAATAAGTTGTAGTTCGTTATCCACAACGATGATGGCATTTTGCCAATCGACATTTTTAAAAGCGGAGAAATCTATTTTCTCCGCATGAGGAAATTTTTTTGTGAACGTCTAATTTCATAACGTTCACTAATAATTGTGTCGTAAAAATTAAGTTTTGAGGATACGTCATAGTGAGACGAGAACGAAAAAATAAATCATTGTATGGGATCCACGGAAACTGAAATAGAACATGTTCCAATAACATATTCTTGTTTATGATATAGTATAACAAGTATGATTAAAAAACAAAATAAAAAGAAAAAAGAATAAATTTTTTAGGAAAACTTTACGAAATACCTGAAGATTTGCTTATTGAGGAAAAAATTGCACCTAATGAAACATTAAAAATTGATGAAAATATTTCAAATATTATATATTTTGAAGGGGAATCAGTTGCAACCGGACAGCAATTTAAGAAACGATAAAGTATCTCAAGATCAATTGGAAATGTTGAAGGACCTACGGATCAGTTGCAACCGGACAGCAATTTAAGAAACGATAAAGTATCTCAAGATCAATTGGAAAATGTTGAAGGACTTACGGATAAGTTGCAACCGGACAGCAATTTAAGAAACGATAAAGTATCTCAAGATCAATTGGAAAATGTTGAAGGACCTACAGATCAGTTGCAACCGGACAGCAATTTAAGAAATGATAAAGTATCTCAAGATCAATTGGAAAATGTTGAAGGACTTATGGATAAGTTGCAACCGGACAGCAATTTAAGAAACTATAAGGTACTCCAAGATCAATTGGGAAATTTCGGAGAGGAATTAAGTGCGGTATCTCAAGATCAATTGAAAAATGTTGAAGAATTAGGTGCGTATGTGTCGAAAATGCGGTACTCCAAAATCCTCAAGATGTTTCAAAAGATAAAAAAGAACAAAATGTAATACCTGCATTAGAAAATGATTTAAATATAAAAATGCATGTACTAGACGAAAAGTTAACACTGGAAAAAAATACAGGTATTTATTTCTTCCGAGTATAATAAAGCAGGAAAATGTTGAAAGTGAGTCGAGTTCAGAAATGGAAATAGATTCTCCTTCAGAAATGGGACCACAATCAACTCCATGGGGATCATATGCTTGGGAAGAAAAGAAGTGTAATTTGATGATTATACACTGACAAAATGTTCTGAACCAGAATCCGTATCAAAAGGAAATATGTGCATAAAATTGAAAATGTTAGTGGAAATGACAAAATAATAAAGACATTATAATGGAAGTAGTTGAGGAAAAGTTAGAGAATAATTCTTATTCTCCAGTCGAGTTAATTCAAATTTTTATATTTGCTCGTAATCATGTTGAAAATTTACAAAGATCTCGGGGATTGGTGCATTTATACGATTCAAATTATGATGATTTAAGTATGTTAAATATTACAGATAGGACAGTTATTATAAATATAATGAGGAACAGGGAATAAACAATCAATTTTTATCGCTAGTTATAGAAAAGCTTGGAAATCTTAAAACAAAAATTACCCCTGTAATAAGAAAAAACAATTACTGAAGTAAAACAAGAAATTTAAATTTATACACACACATATATATATATATATATATATATATACTATATAGATATTATATATATATATATATATATATATTATATATATATTATATATATTTATATATATATATATATATATATTATATATATATATATATATATATATATATCATATATATATATATATATATATATATACTACAATCCTCTTTTAAACTTCAAGTAAACTAGTATTTAGAGATAAGCTTTTAAATCTATTAATTTTCCAGTGACGCCGCTGTAACCACCCCATTTATAGATGTATGTCCCTTTTTTGCCAGGAACCATATATAATATTTATATATATAAAAAAATATTATTTAAACTTCCCAACTGAACGGTCGATCTCTAGACATGATCAAATGAGCGTGCCATTTAGCACACTGCAATATATATTCTAAGGCTATCCAAGTCAGGGATGGGTTTACAAGTCGTATGTAGAAGTAAAGTAACTCAACTAAAGTAATATCGTGCATCTGTGTACCTTTAGCAACGAATTCGCTTGCCAAATTTTCTAACGATTTCACCACCTGCTTCTTTTCTGAACACTCTATAAACAAATCACTTTTAAACTGAACTTCGAGAGGCATTAACATATTTTGGGCATTCAAAAAGTACAAATAACCGTATTTTTTCTTTTCTTTCAAAAGACTAGATATATATGATCGTGCCACTTGTATAATTTTTGAATCTCTCACCAAATCCAGTGTCACGGTACCTTCAAACATTTCTGAATTACAAGAACATTTTTTATATTTTTTTACAGAATTATTTAAAGATTCACTCTTATACAAATCGTTTAATAAATTGTCCACTGGTAAACGAAGATTTGATAACTTTTCAATCATCTTGTTTACTTTATGATTAAACAAGAAAAATTGTTATTTTTGTAGTAAATATGTTGATACCTCTCGAGGTTCAACTTATAAATTTATAAATAAAACGTGCAAACCACAACACGATTATTCCGCATACCACGTACAAAATATACCCCGGAACAACGCTGAAAATATTTGAAAATATACCCGAAGACACATTTCCGGCAAAATAGGATAACGCTTCTGCCACGGTAGGTCTATGGCACTCCATGGTTTCATCATCTAAACAACCATAAAAATCACAACTACAAAGACGACAACATGACTCTCCGGTATTATCAAATCCATCACAAGTGTTCTTAAAAGATTTATTTATTCCTTTACAAAATAAAACACCATCCACTGCTTCTTTTTGACAACAACTAAATTGCCGTACTTTACAAACTGAATCGGAACTTTTTAAAAAACATCCTGAATTTGATTCGATATAATTCATGATGTAATTTGCTCCAATACTAATCGCAGTTACTCCAGTAGCTATTTTAAAGTTTTTTTTGTTGAATACGGAATGCATGGCTTTTTTTAAATTGTCATCTTGATTCAGAAGATTAAAATTTTTTTTAGATTTAACTGTGAAATCTAGTTTTTGAAATCTTTAAAAATTTTTGGTCGGTTAGGAACAAATCTAGATAATTTAACTTTTACCATTATTACTTGATTCGACAATATACAAGTAAACAATGGAAAGTACTGCATGCATATTAAGCCCTAAAACTCATATGTGTACTGGACCTAAAGGTAAAAATTTAAATATGCTCATGTGTAAAGATCATATGAAAGAAGTATATGGTCTTGAATTAAAACATATTATACATGAAGGACCTACCAAGCATAGTTTCGTTGGTGGGTTTTAAA
>OU015501.1:95638258-95778886 GCA_907164885.2 Dolomedes plantarius
GGCCCCTAACTTTCATTCTAATGATCAGATATACATAATATATAGCCTATGTGCTTTTCAAATAATTAAAGAATTATTCAAATAGGTGCAGTGGTTCCGGAGATTACCCTCCACATGCAAAATCCGCTCTCTCTTTATATATTAAGGGGGTCCTGGACACATTTAAGAAAAATTTTTATTTATTGGTTTAAAATTTATTAAAAGATGAGAAGTGGGGAAAAAAACACATCATGCCGAAAAACGCACTTACAGGTTTAAACAACGCTTGGCTACTATTAGAATGTTGCAAAAAATAAATAATTTCTCCTGTTCTAATTAAGATAGAAACATAATTTAAACGTCATTTTAAGCATAAAAGAACACAGAAGTTTTTAATGCAATAAAAAAATTTTCGAACAATTTTGTGTCCTGGACCCCCTTAATATACATCACTAATCTTCATATGTTTAACCAAATTTAATATGCTTCTAGTTTGAAACATTGAAATGTACAAGTATCATGGATCAACCGCGAGATTTATTCAATGGTGGGATCGATAAAAACGTTATGATTCATTTAAAGCTGAATCAAGAAAAACCCTCACAGTTGTTGTTGGCGGTAACCCGTTTAACCACACAGGAGGCGGTATGTACATGGATCAATATGGCTTTAGAACAACATCCTATACATCAAAATTGCATTCGAATGGATTACCTAAAAAAGCTGTACCAGGGGGTGTGAAATTTTACCCTTTTATGCGTCCCATAGTAACTTTAGATAAAAAAATACATTCATTCATACATTTTGTAGCTACCCGATTGTGGTGTGTATTTTTTAAATAAAATCTTTGTCTTATATAAAGTTGCAATCATTTATACTTGTGACAAGTAAATATGGAGGTATGTGAAAACTTACCTGAGATTGAAAATGGAGTATTATACTTAGGAGAAGATATAAAATCCCCTTTCGCTTTAAATAGCACTATAAATTATACTTGTGATTTAGGATATAGCAAATTTGGAAGCTGGGGTGTATGGGGAATAATACATGGACGGATTCGAAATGTTTACCTAAATCATGTGGTCCTCCAGATTGGGTGGATAATGCTACGATACACGGTCAATTGTTTACATTTCCCGCAAAAGTAGATTACTTTTGTGATGATGGCTATAATTTGAAAGGTTTGCATACCCGATATTGTCAGGCTGGTGGAAGTTGGTCTGGTCAAAAGCCTCGCTGTGAACCAATATATTGTCCAGAATTAAAAAATCCTGATTACGGTGAGGTTAATTACAATACAAGAAACTTTAATTCTGTTGCAAAATATAAATGTAAAAAAGGTTATAGGCTTGTTGGCAACGAAACGCGAACCTGTCAAGGAAATGAAAAATGGGATGGTTCTGAATCTTCCTGTGAAAAGATTATATGCGAGGATCCCTCATCTATACCGAATGGAAGAGTTACATTTAATAAATTACCAGTGGTGGCAGATTCTCTGGTATTAGTGACTTGTAAGAACGGTAAAAGATTTGCATCTAAGTGTAAAGATGATGGGTTCTGGAGTGTTCCGCTAAAATGTCCCGATGTATTACCACCAGTCGAACAACTAATACCTAAATTAAGACCAAATATTTATATTAATAATTTTATTAGTAATTTAAGATATACTATTATAATTTTATTAATTATATCTATAGTTATGATTTTAGTATCAATATTATACAATAAAATGTAAATGTTTATTGATCAAATGAAAAATATATATGTAAAAAAATTATTCATTATGGATTGGAAGAAGAATTGTATGAATGTACAACGAAGAGTTTTATCCGTCTCCACATGGGTGAATTGAGAAAATTACCTTTTGAAAATGTATGGTAATAATTGCAGTCCGCGTTTCTTTTTGAATTTTATAATCTAAAGTAATGATGCTGCGCCGTTAATTTCATTGTAGGAGTACTAAATATGAATTTTTAAAACTATTCTTAAATTACTAATTATATTTTTTCTGTTTAGGTGAGCTTTATTTGGAAGTGTTTTCTTTGCCATAAGTTGAATTTTAATAACTTAAATTTAATATTATTTATTAATACATTGGAATTTCGATCGATCGTTCTTCGAATCACCAGTTTCCCGTATGCGTCGTTTATTTCACCCAATCCCGACGATCATATTGTCTTGTTGTTATCGAATCTATCATTTTCCATCATTTATCATTCAGTTCGGTTGAAAAACGGTAGATCAAGATTCCACTGTGTGTATATATATATATTGCTTGACGTTTTATGCCCTCATAAATAAGGTTGATTTACACAATATTTAAACAAAATGTATATTTTTTCTTTTAAATTTTTTATTTGTATATAACCTGTTGGCCAACAGGATGAAATGACACATTTAAAAAAAAATTATTTACTTATTTAAATTATAGCTCTGACATGAGCATTTTATATTTCCACTAGCTGAAAATCCGCACTGAGTACATCCAAACGGAGTACATCCTACTACGGAGTACATCCAAATTAAATACAACGGTCAATGTATGCAGTTAATGCCAAAAAAACAAAAATATATTTATAAAAAAATTTGTATAGACAAATAATGTAAAAGAAAATATTCAAATTAAATTTAATAGAACATACTAAAGAATATATCACAGTTAACATAGTACAGTTTGAGGAACATGTCTTTTACTGTATTTTAATATTTTTTTGGATAATGTCCAATCGTCTGACGCATTAGAATGAAAAAAAATTATATTAATTTATTTAGTTGATGTAAAATTCATTTTAAGCCACAAAAAGAAAATAAACTAAAAAATATTATTTTTATATCTCAAGTCCATATAACAATGTCATAGAATAAAGTATTTTTGAATTTATCAATTACTTTCTTTACTAGTCAAGTAACTATAGCAACGCATCAAAAGATATTTTCATTTATTATCAGAATAAAACATTTAACATTTCAATTTTCTTTGTCGACCATAGTAAAGTAACCATAGCAACACATCAAACAGTATTTTCAATTATTATTAGTAAAACATTTAATATTTTAAAGATTCAAGTGGAGGAGGTGTTGATAGATAGAAAAAGGATATTTGAAATTGGCAACGTTTAAGGGTTTATTGAAGAAAATTACATTTGGAATTACGCTTTTTATTGGATATTTAAGGTAAAAAAAGATTTATAATTTATTAGCTATCAACTGGAAATTTATTGTTATAATATTACATAATTTTATTCAACTTATAAACTTTATGTTTTTGAATTTATGTACAATTTGTGTAAATCGAACTTGAATTATTGAACTTTATTCAAAAATCAGCGTGTTTCATTGAAACTGTGAAATTTATTGATTATTTCGAATAGGCCTATGTTTGTTCCTTTATAAGTGAAAAAGTATTGCTTTAGTTTAGCTGAATAGATATAATTGATAGTTCAAGGCATATTATTTTTTGAAAATCGGGCCCCGGATTTTTTTTAATTAATGTTTTAATGATTTTGTCCCTAAAAGTTGCTTATTTCCACGGCTGACAGGGAGACTATGGTACCAAAATCGGCACACGATTCAGTGACTGAAAGATAACGCACAGACCAAACCGCTGGACCTAGAGAGCTGAAATTTTGCACGGCGATTCTTCTTATAGAGTAGGGGTGCACTAAGAAAGATTTTTGAAAAATTCTTAGATTTTTTTTAAATTAAATTTTTAAGCCGTTTTTGTAACATTTTTTTAAAGTTTGCATTTAAAATAATAATCTGAGGGTTATAAAATTTATATCACGAGAAAGACCATAAAAATTCCTTTAAAACGAAATCTTTTTCGGATCTGTACCTCAATTTATGATTTTTTTGTGAATTTTTAAAGATTAATTTTTAGAATTTAATTTATTAAATGTTGATCACTTAATTTCTTTTCTTTTTGTGGTTTGGGAATTTAAAAAAAAATTTTTTTTGAACAATACTATATGGTGTAATTTTACTACAAATTTTAAATAAAGGGGAAAATATAAATAATTTAGATGGATATATTACAAAAAGCTTTGACACGTCATCGTTCGACAATTTTTCACGGTCATTTAGGACGTGTTCCAAATATCATTCAATTTTATCTAAATTCAATTCCAGAGTTAGAACCTGAAACGGAAAACTTCGTATTTTTTCATCGCCCTTCGCATCGCGTATTATATGTGTTGATAGAACCACAGTTCGGATTTCGCCTGTATCCAGATAGATGGATGTTAGTATTCTCGAGTCACTTGACGTTGGAATTCAGTCCAGTGTACACTCACGTAATCTCTGGATCCGTATTACATCGAACGTGTCTTCCACCGCGTCCGTTTTCTAGAGAATGTATTCAAAATTATGACTGGTTAAACTACAGTGAGGAAATTTTGTCTTGGTGTTCGAAACCTACCGTTGTTGATCTCTCGTCATGTATGAGTGTACATGCCGCTCATCTTTTTCTGTTAAAATTTTTAGATGTTTTGCGTGAGGGAACTGAATGGTCACTAAACTGTTCACAAAATATGCACCACAAACTCGCGAAAATACCTTCACTTGCGTCAATCCTGCTGAGCTGATGACTCGTCTTTCTTGGCTCGTTTGACGCTCGCAACTTTTGTCTGTTGTTTCCTGAATAAATTCATGCGCATGACTTCATCGATTCCCGCCATTTGAATATAAATTTTTACATAATCATTTTTGATGTTTTCAAGAGTATTAGATTCGGCACAAGTGAATGCTACCTGGACGACATCTTTCACTTGTTCAGGTGTATCTAGGAAAATGTAAAGTTGTCTTATTGCCTGAGCATGTTTTGCAAACTCAGGAGAAAATGCCTCTTGAACGTAAAATTTAGGATGTGATCCAAGCAAACCGTCAACTGCGAACCATCGACACGTAGTTTTAAGATCGTGTCTGACCCAGCAGTTTGCAAATTTGACCAATTCTGAATATTGAGGCGCATCTTTGGCTAGAACTCGTTCCACACACGCTTGTTCTTCGATGGTGAGCTGTTTCTTTATGGCCTCGTAAGCCGTTTTGATATCATCATGCCACATATAAAAAATTTTGGTTGAATTGTTCCACTGAGGCATTTCCGACAAATTAGCTAAACTCAAAATATTTTTCATTAACCTAGCTACCAGAGTTTCTCCTGTAATGTACGGATTTTTGTTTCGTATGACCTGATAGAAATAAGCTTGATGATACAGCTTCTTGACTGGATCGCACATGTAATTTTCATCTTCTTCTCTTTGTAAAATGTCTTCTTCATCTTGTCGTAAACAGTTTTCTATAGCTTCCATGATTGGGATAAAATGAAAATTTAAAAAATGTGTAATTATGTATTTTATATTAAAAAAATAAATAAATAAAAATAAATTCATAAATTATTTTTTACTTGAAAAACTATTTTGGTACTATTAATTTACAAAAATATATTTTTTTACAATCCATATTACAATGACAAGATTTGCTCAAATAAAGGTCCCATGTTTGTTGCTGAATCTGGAAACTTGGGACCATATAAATAAAAAAAAATTTTATTTTCTTACATAAAGAATTTAAAAGTTGTTTTCATGAACGCCGTTTAAGAATGTTATTTTTTTTCAACGTTCGTGATTCATGCAAAATCGCATCTTCCTAACCATTCTTCTCATGCACAACCACGTCTTGGTGCGGATGCAGTCTAGGCGTCCGCAGTCATCGCATTCGTACCTCAGCTTATCGTTTCGATCAACTGATAGTTGGAAGACTTCAATCCCCAACGATTTCATGAGGCGGTAGGTAGAGTCTCCGACGGCGGCCAGATCCGTGATTCCCAGAGTCCTTATTGTGTCGCGAATTTCTTCGGCGTCCCGGGGTCTCATGCATGCATACCTCTCCGGCGAGCTCACGCATAAAAATTCCACGCGTCCAGTTCTATCAGTGATCGCTGCCACTGCTCCCACTGTATTAGAATATCGCCTGATATGAACCTTCCTCCGTCGTGAGTTCTTTTGTGGATAATGACGCGGTAAGTTTCGCGAATCGTGAATGGAAAGCTTGCGAAGACTGTTCGATAAATTTACCGAATCGTCCCAGATTTCTATTGGAACATCGCTTCGAGTGTCCCAGTCCGCTATTCCGTCGCCGTTCGATAAGTTATGTAAGTCGTGTCTTTCGCTCGCGATTTCTGGAGGTTTATTGACCGTTTCGTCAACGTTCGATAAGTTATGTAAGTCGTGTCTCTCGCTCGCGATTTCTGGAGGTTTATTGACCGTTTCGTCGCCGTTCGATAAGTTATGTAAGTCGTGTCTCTCGCTCGCGATTTCTGGAGGGGAGACGTCTCGAGTGACCGTTTCGTCATAGTTCGTGAGAGATGTCATAATGTTCCACAAAAAAGATTTCCTGCTTTATTATATTTCCGTCGAGAATTATTCTGAATATTTCTCACTTGTTTTGAAAAATAGGAAAATAAGGTTATCAAGAATATAATAATTATTATAAACATGTAATTATATCTTTTATATATAAAATAAATATAAATATATATATATCAAATCGAAGAGTTGTTTAATAGAGGACTTTTTTATCAAGTCATTCGAAACTATAATCCGTACATTATGCAAAAAACTCTGGTAGTGAAAAATATTTTGAGTTTAGCTAATATGTCGGAAATGCCTCAGTGCAACAATTCAGCTAAAATTTTTATTTGTGGCATGATGAAATCAAAACGGCTTACGAGATCATAAAGAAACAACTCACCATCGAAGAACAAGCGTGTGTGGAAAATCAGTTTTTTTGCGAGGTGACCATTTTCCACCCGCATTGTGTCTATTCTTTTCAATTTATAACCCTCATGACAAACGAATCGAACAAACACGTGACCATATCGATCTGCATTATTTTCACCCAACCTGGGTCCAAACGTAGTCTGATACCTTAATAACCTATGACAAAATAAGATATATAGTAATTGTGTCTTTTATAATTAATATATATTTATTATAGATATATTAAAAAAATAATAAATGTTCCATGTTACTTAATATTTGTTTAAAATTCATGAAATTGATAAGGAAGAATGTTGATACTGTTTACAAAAAAACTGGGGATGCTTTTTGCAAAGTAATTAAATTTAATTTGTAAATTATTTTAAAAGGCAAAATTTTCATGAAAATCGCCTATTAAAGAAGAAATGAAAAGTAATAAATTATCTTTTCAATAAAAAAAAGACTAAATCATAAAAATATATTTTATTCCGTAGATAAGACATATGTGAAAATTTTACCCTTTATAGACAAATGAATTTTTCTGGGAGGAGTCATAAAGTCGTAATTCATGTTCAGAATAGATATATCATTTTTTTCGCTAGAATTTAAGTCCGTGTCTTTGTAAAATTGCAAGACGGTCTGAATGAATTCTTCGACCCAGGTACTCAGTGGGCGGACAAACCGGTCGAATACCTTCGCTTCGCTTGTGACCTCCAATCGAGGCGCATCCACATGACGATACCAGATCTTCATGGCGTTCTGAGGATTCGGCAACTTGATAAATCCGTCACGGAGAATATCCATGATCATACGGACGTCGAACTTATATCGTCTGGATTCCATAAGGTAGAGCATCTGGTCGAGAGTAGCTATCCTGCCACGGTCAAATTTGTTCTTCCCGAATTTCCGAACGACACTCTCGGGCAGCACGTCAGCGGGAACTCGATCAACATACGAACGTCCAAACGAATAAGGACTCTTGTATCCGAGAAATTTTCCGATGTCCGCCAACCTCCAATAGATTTTCCCATCTTTTCCAATGAGAGCACACAAATCGGACTTATTTTCGAACGGGCATAATCTGATCCACATACTTGCGATGGTCCCACACAGACACACACACATATATATATATATATATATATATATATATATATTATATATTTTTATATATATATTATATTTAATATATATACATATTATATATTATATATTATATATTATATATTATATATATATTAAATAATAATAAAATAAAAAAAAATTCATTTTTCTTTTTTTCATATTATTTAAATACCTTTTTATCAAGCCCCCGCAAAAAACACACAATTAGGAGAAAGTTTCGTCCAAGGATCGTCTTCTTTCCAATCTCCCAGAAATATACCACATTTATGGCAACATACGCTTTACCCGTATAGTAAAATCACATTTGGCCAATTCACGGCATCCGGGTTTCTTTAAACCCCAACCAGAAAAAGTGTAATACAGTTGGCTCTCTGTTTAACGACGATCTCTATTTAAAGACGATATTTCCCAGTCCCGGCCCCTCCGACGTTATGGGAAATGTTACATTTTCACAAATTCTGTTTAAGGACGATTTTTCACGGTCCCTTGAAAGTCGTTAAGGCGACAATGGACTTTCAGATTGACAAAAATGTCCCCAAAACGATTTTTTTTCTTTCAGAAAATGATTCTGGAACTCATCAGCTTTAAATTTTAGAAAAATATGTTGATCCGATCATTATTAACCGAGTTATAAGTATTTTTTTTCAAACAATGGAAATGTTAGTAAAATTAAAACTTTAAATGCAATTTTTCAAAACAAGTTTTCGTGTCGTTTCGGTAATTTCAAAATGTTCCATGCGTCATAGTTTTTCTTGAATTTTCATAAAATTTCATAAAATGATTATTTATATATGTTAGAATAAAACTTAGTAGTAAATTCATTATACTATTTTAAAACAACTTAAAATTTTTATAGTAAAACATTATTTTTGATAAAATTTTGCATAAAATGATCGATTATTATCAATTTATTTTCTAGCTTTTATAAATATGACTGTAAATTAAATATTGCTACTAACTTTTATTATAAAGCTAGCTTAAGAGAGAAAATTAGATATCTGAGACAAAAATTAATGCGCATGGAGCATTTTTAAATAGAGTAATTAACAAACTGATTTAATTAATATCTTAATTAATTTCATTCTAATTTTTTTTAATTTAGAATTTCCATCTCTAAACAACACTGCATAAGTATACAAAATTTCGTAGCAATTGGTTAATAAATAAAAAAAAAGTTTTTCACGGTCCATTGTCGCCTTAAACAGAGAGCCAACTGTATCTATTATTATAATCTTTTAGATTTGGTTTTAAAAATTCACTTCGTTCATAAATATTTTTTTACTTTAAAAAGTTATTTCGGTACCAACAGGAACGAATATATATATATATCTTCTATATAAATAAAGCAGAGTGTCTCTATACATGTATGTACACATCGTATACAAATTTACATTTCTTGACGAATGTTGTTGAATACTTATGTTTTGAAGCCTTAGGAGTTGTTTAGCCTAAGTTTGGAAGCATTAAAATAATTTGAAAATTTTTAATTAATAAAAAACCTTCAATTTCTGAAGGGTGCGTCCAGAACAATAATTGTCGACACCTCAATGAAACTGACCCGAATAATTTTGCCATCAATATAAATTTACAGAAATATACACTGTAATTACACAAAAACTTCTAGAAATAAGGTATTAAAATACTTACTTCACGATTCGATAGAAACTAAACCAGAATTTTCCAATAGAACCTTAATTATGTTTTTTGAAGTAGGTTTTGCAGTTAAAATTCTATTAAGACTGCCAGTGTTTAGTTCGAGCACATTCCCAAACACTGACAGTCTTAACAGAAACGTAACTGTTCTAAGTAGATAATCATTAATTCCTGAGAACCAGGGAAATGTAACTGAACAGAGAAATTTTGACTTAGTATATATACCGCCAAAAAATAAATAAAAATAAATAATTTTTTTTTCATTTCTGAGAGTTTTTCCAAATTTTTATTTCCTTCAGAAACATCTGACCAGGCGAGAAAATAACCGAGGAGTAACTGTGTATTTCCCTATCAATGGCCAGTCTCTCACGTATGACCAGAAGCTAGAAACTCTTTTTGATTTCTTAATGAGTGAAAGATTTCAACATTTGATGTTTCGAGTCCGATTTAATATTCTGCTGTAATGCGAAAATCGCGAAAGCTTTCTCGACCGGGATCAACGTACCCACGTATACCAGCCGGTCTTCGTTCCAACTAGTAATTTTGGCGACCGAAAAAGAATCAAAAAAACGATACCTCTTTAAAAATTTGACGTTATTCACGACGAAAAATACTTGGGTGTAACGTTTTCCGTCACATCCAATAAAACTGGCAATTATCCGGGGATATTTTTTTATGTCTCGTTTGTCGAAACTGAATTGAAATCCAGTCTCTTCGCGAAATTCCCTGTAAGCCGTGAAGAAACATCGGTACACGTCCAAATATTTGTTTCGGGGAGGTCTCCCGTGTGGAAAATCGTAAAAGTCTTCAAATATTCTATTTTTCAGGAAACGGACATAATCCGAGACATCGTTTTCGCAAAGTCCGGGAAGGTATTCGGACTCGAAACGTTCGCGTACGAGGGGAAAGGGATTCGGATTGTCGACGACAGGTGCTCGCTTCCTGTGCAAATGATAGTAGTAATCTTGTACGCAGTAGGGAATTTTGCGTTTTATAACGACCACGTGATCCGATGCCGTTTTCACGATCAACCCGTAAGAAGTTTGTGCCATGATTTCGAGGTTATCTTTTTTCAAATCGGATAATAAGGTATTAAAAAAGATAATAAAAAAAATATATATATTTTTTTTTTTTTTTAATATTATTATGTTGTATTTATTTTAACTTGGTCTGTTTCCTCTTTCACTTTCGGGAGGAAATGTACACACTCGTGTGATTGTACTTCACCGTCCGATTCGTGTGTGCGTAAGAGATCAAATGGAAGCTTAATAATTATAATACTAAATAATTTAATCGACAGCATGACCGCTCACTTTCGTTTTCTCGCTACTTCTCATAGCACCATCTCAACCAATCTTGGCAAGCAAATAAGCTTTAACAATCACTAACGCAAACTCTCCGGATTTCAGACAAGAGGCAAGATGAACGACGTACTTTATAGTATCACCAGAACCTTAGAATCTATTAATAAGGCCCAAATATCTTTGTCGGAGTCTGAATTTCACAATGTGCGGGAATACCTCTGTGAGACTGTGGATCGTGGATTACGTGCCATAGATGTATTGATTGTTCTAAAAGCTTCGAATGAACAGATCGACTGTATCACAGCCGATGTCTCGATGGCTTTGAGATTTGCGAATCGTGCCCAACAATGTTTGAAAGAAATCATGCAAGTCGAAATCCGAGACTACCTCGATCGAAGTTTGTCATTTGGATTATCGGCCTTGAGATTAACATGCATCAGGATGAAAGAGTCCGTTGAGACGCAGTCCTATTCCGGTAATTCAGTCTGGGAGAAACCAGAAGTTCCAAGGCCAGTAATTTAAAAAGTTATAACTTTTTTATTCTTAAAATTTGTTAATAAATTTTTTTTTTCTTTTTAAACTTGCAGTCATTTTTGTAAGGGGACACAAAATTATATTTTTTAAATTTATAATCACTTTATAATGAAATTTCTTTTCTCAGATATATGAAAAATTGTCATTTTGATATAACTTATGAATGAATAGCTTTTTTTAAATAGTTATTTCACTTTTATGTAGAGAAAATGTATTAAATTAATTTGCCTTCATGATTTGTTAAAAATTTATATATTGACAAAACTCTTTTGATTCCATTTAAAAATCCTGGAGAAAAATATTATATCAAAGAATATCTATATACGACTTATAAATTTAAAATAAATGCAAGTCAAAAACATTTTGCAAATGGGAAGAGAAATGAACTGCCATGCATGAAAAAAAAGATTAGAAATTGTTCTTCTATGACCCTTTATTATGATTTTCAACATTCGGTTATGATGTGTTTTGGCCAACTTTTTTCGATGACCCTGTATTTATTAAGCCGATTATTTGGGCAGTGTGTGAGAGAAAACTTTATTGTATATATGTGTTAAATTTGATTTTTGTAATCGTAATTTACAAATAAAAATTTCTTTCTGCGCAGTGACATGTTTAAATCTGGCAATATATACTAATTCAGCACGAGGCCACATAATCATAACGTCGCTGTTATAAGTCATTTTAATTATATACTTTTGCTGTTCTAGCGATTTTAATTATATACTTTTGCTGTTCTAGAGATTTTAATTATATACATTTGCTCAAAAGAACCTGTGCAGGTTCAAATGTGGCCTGAGTCGCTACTGCATTCTGCTAAAAAGACGCGGTTCTAGCGATTTTAATTATATACTTTTGCTGTTCTAGTGATTTTAATTATATACTTTTGCTCAAAAGAACCTGTGCAGGTTCAAATGTGGCCTGAGTCACTAGTGCATTCTGCTAAAAAGACGCGGTTCTAGCGATTTTAATTATATACTTTTGCTGTTCTAGTGATTTTAATTATATACTTTTGCTCAAAAGAACCTGTGCAGGTTCAAATGTGGCCTGAGTCGCTAGTGCATTCTGCTAAAAAGACGCGGTTCTAGCGATTTTAATTATATACATTTGCCGTTCTAGTGATTTTAATTATATACATTTGCTGTTTTAGTGATTTTTAATTATATAAATTTGCGGTTCTAGCGATTTTAATTATATACTTTTGCTGTTCTAGTGATTTTAATTATATACTTTTGCTCAAAAGAACCTGTGCAGGTTCAAATGTGGCCTGAGTCGCTAGTGCATTCTGCTAAAAAGACGCGGTTCTAGCGATTTTAATTATATACTTTTGCTGTTCTAGTGATTTTAATTATATACTTTTGCTGTTTTAGAGATTTTAATTATATACATTTGCTGTTTTAGTGATTTTTAATTATATAAATTTGCGGTTCTAGCGATTTTAATTATATACTTTTGCCGTTCTAGTGATTTTAATTATATACTTTTGCTCAAAAGAACCTGTGCAGGTTCAAATGTGGCCTGAGTCGCTAGTGCATTCTGCTAAAAAGACGCGGTTCTAGCGATTTTAATTATATACATTTGCCGTTCTAGTGATTTTAATTATATACTTTTGCTCAAAAGAACCTGTGCAGGTTCAAATGTGGCCTGAGTCGCTAGTGCATTCTGCTAAAAAGACGCGGTTCTAGTGATTTTAATTATATACTTTTGCTGTTTTAGAGATTTTAATTATATACATTTGCTGTTTTAGTGATTTTTAATTATATAAATTTGCGGTTCTAGCGATTTTAATTATATACTTTTGCTGTTCTAGTGATTTTAATTATATACTTTTGCTCAAAAGAACCTGTGCAGGTTCAAATGTGGCCTGAGTCGCTAGTGCATTCTGCTAAAAAGACGCGGTTCTAGCGATTTTAATTATATACTTTTGCTGTTCTAGTGATTTTAATTATATACTTTTGCTGTTTTAGAGATTTTAATTATATACATTTGCTGTTTTAGTGATTTTTAATTATATAAATTTGCGGTTCTAGCGATTTTAATTATATACATTTGCCGTTCTAGTGATTTTAATTTTATACATTTGCTCAAAAGAACCTGTGCAGGTTCAAATGTGGCCTGAGTCGCTAGTGCATTCTGCTAAAAAGACGCGGTTCTCCTATGAAAGGAGACACCCTAAAACCCATTTTTTACTGTCAATAACCGGTTCTTTCATAATATGAGACACTTCACAAAGTCATATACTTTTAATGTAAAAAATATTTTAAAGTTTTCTAATTTAAAACGTTTTTAACTAAAACTTTTCTAATAAATTTACTAACATTCGTATGTGCCGCTTAAAATTAGAAAATTATTCGGTTAAATGCAAATTTATTAGAAAAGTCGTTTGTTTAACACTCTTTTAAATATTATTATTCTAGACACTAATTTGTAAGAAAATTATTGAAAAATATAATTCTGAACATATAATTAAATGTTACATATAATATAATGTTAAAAAAAAGTTTTTAACATTATATTATGCTAACACAAAAAACAACTTACTTAAAAAAAGTTTTAACATTATATTATGCTAACACAAAAACAACTTACTTTTTAAAGGAATTAATTATTTCTTCTATTTTTCTCTTGTCCACTTTTTTAATACTTTGTTCCGTTTCATATTTCAATAAACATTTGAAAAACCGAGCGTCTTCTTGAACCAAATTGATAGATTTTGGCAGAGCTAATGATGGTGTTTGTTGAGTCGGAACTCGGTCCCCATCTTCAAAAAATTTGTTTTCGAAACAAGAAGCCAATCCATTACCTCGCAGGGCGTTAAATACTTCCATATTCCCCATACGCATACCCCCACCACGACTGCGACCTTTTACGGGTTGTCCCAACACTTTATCCATCATGCATTTTTGAGGGGCGTACAAGTGTTCCGAACTCCAGTATGCTATTGAAAAGTAAAATGTCGAACCGTAAAGAGCCCTAGCACCTGGAACCAATTCACCGTTGCTGTTTCTTACAGTTTCGGCATCCTTGCATTCGCCCAAATATATATTCTCCATTATTTGACCCGCAGTCATACGGAAAAGACTGTACGGATTTATAATTAGATCAGGTTGAACTGTTTCATCTAGTGTTAAAAGTTTATCTATGACCCGTATCACTCCTTTTTGACCGTGGAAACTGCACAACTTGTCACCCGTACTCGACTCGTGTTTCTGTTCCACGCATATTGCTAATTTATCCTGTGATACGTAAAAACCTACTACAGAAAATGGGGGCTTGGAAAAATGGAGGTTATGTTCGGTTGGTGACTTTGATCGAACTTTGACGTGAATAGAGAAAGGTTCCACGACGAGAGGTTGATCACTCACGAGCGTACCAAGGAAATCTGCACCATCTGGATCACCTCGAACCGCATGAAATTTGACCCACCCTTTCCCTTCCAGTTTTAAACGAAGCGTGTAGAATCTGTAGCAATGAAAAGCGTCCACGTCTTCACGCTGAATGATACAATCTTCCTGTGTACATCCGAGAAATGAGGCATATGTGACAATTAAATGTGGAACCCAAAGTGCAAATTTTTCCGACAGTGTATCGTTAGGTTGCAATAAAATGCGATGATATTTGGAGGGTTTTTTTAGGTAAGCCGATACAGTGTCTAAAAAATAGTGAGAATAACGAGGATCCATTGCCAGTACAGCATTTTTCAGCGAGTTAAAACCTAAAATATTTTTGGGAAATCCATTATGGTGAAAGTAGGGGTTCAAGTCCGTCATGTAACTAGTAATATATTCATATCCACCTAAATCGTAAAGCTGTTCCTTGTTTTTAATCCCCCAGATACGTTGAACCCAGTACATCTCGTCATAAGGTGTTATCCAAATATCTATATTGGGTAATTTTTTCATGATTAGACCCATTTTGTACCTAATCATTATAAATCTTCCGCGTTCGTAACACTCGATTTGTCCGAATTCCCGTTTTAGTTCCAACAAATCAAGACGGTTAAAAGAAACCTGCGAAACTGGAATACATGCTTCATTCACGACGACATAATGGACACTATTTTCCGAAGGTTCTAAGTTCAGTCTGTCCCAAAATTTCGAATAGGTGTCGTGAAAAATAGAATCCATGTTGGCACAAGAAGAGACTATAGTATTTCGAACCATCATTGTAGTCCGCCCGACGTTTTTCGTTTCAAAACAACCCAAAATACATAGAAACCCGACATAGCTGGGAGGTAGAGCTTCCAAAGCCGAATGTTTAATTCTCCTACTGATTTGTCTTATAATCATGTAAAGTAGAAACGGATTCAGTGGGTAAGTTTGCATGTTCACTTCTCGATAACAACCTATATTTTTCTCTATGAAAATTTCCCCATTAGCGCCGATTTCGCGATGCGGTCCGTGATGGGAATTCATCATTTTACCAACCGATTTACCTTCTTTGAAAAATGATGTTTTTTGTGATAGAACGTGCAACAAATCTCCCGTTTCGATGGATTTTCTTACCAACATTGATTTGGATTTGACCGACGCCCAATCCTTGGTACGAATAGGTGTGTATAGGTGTTTAATAAACAATTTAACAAATAAGTGACCTGGACTTACAACGATTTTGTTGCCGAGATTATCAATGTCGAACAAATTTTCTTTATGCAATTGATTCATATAGGCTGTGAGATTTGTGGGATAAGGACAGTGATTAAAAAAATGTTTATCATTGGAAGATTGAGTACCATCATTATGACATATTACCAGTTCGCCGTATCTATTGCTACCTGTATCGGCTACATAATAATTAAGTTCTTTTCCCCGGTCCTCAGTGTCGTAAGCGTAGACTCGCACAATTTTTTTTCGTATCACATGTGTATTAGTGGGATCGTTTGTGAAAAAATAAGGTAATTGTCTTAAAAAACCATTAATGATGAAAAATCCACAGCCTATATCTATATCTTCAAAAGGCGATGAATTGATAGTTGGAACTTCTTTTTCAAAAGAATATACTTTTAAATGACGAATTGCTAAGTCTAAATTGGATCCAATCATAATGGGAAATACATTTTTTAAAATTTTTTTCGGTTTGCATAAAACAGAACACGCATATACCGTTCTCTGTAAGATGTGTTGATGAATATTGTGAAATCCATCATAAATTAAATAGCAATTGATTCTGCGATCTAAGAAATGAATAAAATTATTTACGTGATTATTGTAATTGTCTATAATTGGTTCAATCATAACCGGTACGTTGAGTTGTGGCATATTTTGCTCGTAAGGCATGGACCCGGTCTTTAAAAGTCTTATCACAATCGTATTGGTAACGATGTAATGTATATACGCAGAGAGATACTATGAAAGTAATAACAAATAAACAATACAATTGCAATCTATGCAGATATGGAGCATGCAAATCGTAACGGCTTCCAAATATCGACTTTAAAAACGAATGATATGTCATAATTTAAACTTTATATATTTAAAGTAATATATTTATTATTTAATTATTTATTTATTTTTAAACCACGCACCCTTTTCATATACTACATAAAACACATATAAATAAACAAATATATTTATTTATTTATTTTTAAACCACGCACCCTTTTTCATATACTATCTAAAACACATATAAATAAACAAATAAATTTATTTATTTATTTATTTTTAAACCACGCACCCTTTTCATATACTATCTAAAACATATGTAAATAAACAAATATATTTATTTATTTATTTTTAAACCACGCCCACTTTCATCTACTATCTAAAACACATATAAAAAAATAAATATATATTTATTTTTAAACCACGCCCACTTTCATCTACTATATAAACACACATATAAATAAATAAATAAATATAAATATATATATATATATATATATATTACTTTATATTTAAAAGAAGCTTGCAGTGGCGCAGCCACTGCAAGCTTCTTATAAATATAAAGTAATATATATATATATATATATTTATATTTAAACCACGCCCCCTTTAAACCACACCCCCTTTCAGCTCTATATAAACACACACGCTTTATGGGTAGGGTGGGTGGGTTGAAATTTTAACGGCAGTAAGTCGCATATAAATGAGCTCCTTGCGTTCGGAACTTTTTTTAAATTAAGCCGACAATCTCAATATTTTCACCGCATGCCCAATTCCATTTTACGTCTATTTAAACCCGTAAAACCAGTAAAGTAATATATATATATTAACAGCAGTAAGTCGCATGTAAATGAGCTCCTTGCGTTCGGAACTTTTTTAAAATTAAGCCGACAATCTCAATATTTTCACCGCATGCCCAATTCCATTTTACGTCTAATTTTATTAACATGTCTATATATAAATATTGATGAGGATTCAGTTCCCCAAAACACTACTAAATTTCTATAAATATAAAGAATGAAAAGAAAATATACTGATGAGGATATTGTCCCCCAAAAAACTACTAAATTACTAAGCGGTAAAAAAAATGAAGTCCGTAATCTGGAGAGAAACGTTCGAGAAGGGAAGAGTGAAAGGTTAGATGATCAGACTGGCGAATATGATGAGTATTATCTGTTAAGATACGCTACAAAACAGGATAAAATTGAATTTTACGCACGGAATTCAGTCGAAAACGAAAAAATTCTTATTAAAGAAGGTGTTGCAACTTACGCTACTAAAGATATTGATAATAAAATTGAATTTGCACCAAAAAACAGTTCAGGACAACCAATTTACATAGTAAATTCGGACGGAAAAGTTCAACTACCGTACAACAAAATAGCAGAAAAATCTATTTTAGACATTGATATTCACGGAGACGAAGCATACCCCGAAAACATTGAAGAATATCCAGTAGATGAGGAAGGTTATCCAATTTATGCTAAAGATAAAAATGGCGATCCTATATTCCTCTCACATAATGGTGTACCGTTTTATGCTAAATGCGAAAATAAATTTATTTATCCAAAAGATATAAACGGAAATGAAATATATATAAATTATAAGAAAATAAATATTCCAGCCTTAAACGCTGATGGGGAACCTTATTATGCCAAAGATTCCGATTTGAATGAATATTATCCGCGTGTATATGATGAAAAGAATAATGTTAAGATTTTTGAAGATTTTTATATAAATCCAGTAACCGGCAATAAAATCGAAAGCCTTGACGATATACAACGTGAGAGTATAGGGTGATAGCGGTATGAAAAAAAAATATTTATTTATTTATTGTTTAATATAATTATAGTCATGACACATTTGTGGTCACTTGAACATGACTTTCCTTTATGTGCCATATACTTCTGTGAAAGAATTAATTTTTGCATTTAGAGACATGAATATCAACCAGTATGCTGTTAATCCAGAGCAAAAAAATCCATCTCCTAATTTTGTACTTATTAATCCGGAGTTATTTGTTGGTTATTATGGAGGACTTATTCACAATTCTTTTTTCGACCTCGGCAAAAAGGACAAATGTTTCTCAGAATCGATTGGTGACGATTTATCTCTGATATGGTGGAAAAGTCCTATACCAGATGCAATCGGAGATACATATGCTTTATCCGCAAGTGATAGAAAAGCTGTGACAGTTTCCATGTTTAAAGATATGTTTCGAAACCCAATTTATAAACAAAAAGCTTCTAAAAGTTCTTACTACGTCAATGACTGGCGCATAAATACGGAATCTTCTTCGTATTCAGACTCCAAATAATCTGGTTCAAAACCTTGCCCACTTTCACGTCTTTGTGCATGAACTAGATTGTGAAGTTCAAACCATAAACGAGAATAATTTGTGGATTCGTCCAATAACTCTGCTTTCCTGTCCTGGACCATTCGTTTAAAATGGATCATGCAAATCATGCAACGAAGAGATCTATAAAGTGACTCAATAATTACTTCTCGCCATATTTGTTTCGCGAAAGGCATATTATCTCTAATGTCGTAAGCTTCAGCCATCCAGTGCAGTAATCGCCAATAGAAAGAACTATATTGATAAACATTAAGGAAAGTTAATTGTACAAATTGTCTCTCTGCTTGATATAACTCGTTATTCAGAGAAATGCCGACACGAATCATTAATTCTCGCAAAGCAGTAGCATTCCCGTTGTGCATTATATTTAAGATACATTCATCTATAAAAAACAATTGTTCAGATGTCCATGTAATATTGTATATTAAACTTATTATGCTATAAATTAATTCTTTAAAATGTTGTGTCCAAGCTATTACTACTGGAAACGATTCAGGTTTTCGGAAGGTTCGAATATACCCCTCTTCTCTTATAATGGACGCTATACGTAATAAAAATGTAATAACTGTTTCATTTAACCTTTCACGAGATGGTACCGATCGAAAATTTTTAGTAAACGCGTCCGTGTCCCATTTTACAGCAGCAGGTATTTCATTTAGGACAATTTTAGAATAATAAATTATGAAAGGATCATCTACACCTTTTAAAGCTTTTTGTATAGCATCCTTATTACCATCACCGAAATGAGCCCACTTCAATTCCTGATAAGCTTTATGATTCATCTTGTTATTATTGATATTGAGTTTTTCTAACAAATTGAGAAATTCCACAATTATACGTCGATCACAGCATTTAGCTTATACGAAATTGTTAACTTGGCGGCTACGTAACAATTCTCGCAGACGAAGGTTAATTTTACCTGTTCAGTCAATGAGAGACGGACAGTACAGATCTGCCGACCACCCGTGGTCCGTTCACAAATTAGGAAAATGTCACTATTCCAAAAAGTTGAAATATTTTTTTTGACAGAAAAATGTTAAATTGAAATATGTATCTATTATAGAAAACATTGTTATGAAAATTTTGAGAATATATTTATCTCTATTATAAAGTACATGTGGTTAAATTTTTTTGTATCTATGACGGAAAAAGTATTCGTTAAAAAATTAGGAAACATGTTTCTCTGACGGAAAAACTTTTTAATAAAAATTTTAAAAGCATGTTTATCTCTATTATAAATTATAGAGTACATGTGGTCCAAATTTTTTTATTACCATTCATCATCTGTGTCCCAAGACACTTCAGAAAGAGATTTAGGTTGTTTAAAGTTTTCTTCTAGGTCAGTTTCACACTCTGAGTATTCAGAAACTGTCTCAGAATCCGTTTCATAATCTATTTCAGAATTCTCTTCATTATTTATTTCATTTTTCATTTCTTTTTCCTGACCCATTTCATAATTGTCTGTTGTTTTAGCTAAAATTTCATCATTTTTCATTTCTTCATTACAATATGATAATGGTTCAGATTTTGGACACTTATTACAGTAATCCGAAGATGAGTTTAGTGATGTACAAGTAAAATTATCTACAGACGAGGAATTTTCTATTTCCCAACTCAAAAAAACTGAATGTAGGGGATGGTTTGGTAAGTCCCAACTAAGAAAAGGTTCTTCAATTGGTAATGTCATTGAATTTTGCTTTTTATGTTTAAAAATTTTTGACATCTTCCCTGGGAAGGATATTTTTATACAAAATAGAAACACCAAATGTCAATGTGGCGATATAAATCTCCCCCCCCCCCAAAAAAAAATATAAATATATTATTTTTTTTTCTAAATATATATTATCATAGATGGTTACTGTCAAAGCAATCAGATGTACATCATGGTCGACGTGTTAAATTTTAAAGATGCGCTGGAACATATCGAGGATTTCGATGAAATAGACGTCATTGGGATGACTAGCTATCTACCTCTCTACCAGGCAATGTGTGAAAGGAGGCATCAATTGGATAGTTTAAATTTGAAACTTGTGAGAAACATGCAAGAAGAGTGGCATTTGAATGATTGTATTTATGTGGTGAACCATGTTCCTAAAACTTTGAAATGTATGATTTGTCATTGTTACAGGGCACGAGATAATCCTCGCAGTTTTTTGGATTTTTTATATAGTGATGAATCTTATATTTCGGCTACTTTAGACTACATTATACACGATATGAAACTTTCTGGTAGAGAAAATATGAATTATTACGTTGAAATTTACGAACCAGGAAAGGACGACGTATATCTGCATAGATCATTTGGTCCCGCTTCCAAAGATATTTCGATTCAACCTTCGACGTTCGAAGAAGCCTTACGACATATAGAATATGTCGAACCTTTACAACAAATCATTTCTTTTTTTCCAGTGTACCATGCTATAAAGAAAAATACATTTAAAAAAGATAAAATTGATATTGTGCGAAACGAATGTGGAAATTGGCATCTATCGAATTGTATTTGGAAAGATTTATATGAAGGTATTTCAAAAGCGTGTACCTACTGTCAAAATATAATTAGAAACCCAAGAAATTTATACGTTAAATAAATAGTTTTTTTTATTATAACGTGTCTGTGTGTATTTAATATTATAACATAGGTTTTGGAATACATTCAACAGTATCGTCATCGGGATATTCGATCATAAGTGTTTCACTAATACCTACATTTATATTTAAATTCATTAGACGTTCCGATGAAAGTGCTGATTGTTGGAAAACTAACATTTCTTTAATAAATCCCCCTATCTTATAATTATCAGCACCAAAGGTCGTTCGACTTAGTATCTGCATATGAAAAATTGCCATGAAAGATCCCATATTTCTCATATATTTTTGAGTAAGTATCGCAAAATCGTGTCTCAAATCTTTACCATCGAATATACGAGTTGTCAAAATACACCAATGTTTATTCGCATATGGAATTTTTCTTGTTTCACCATTACTATCTTTCAAACCTTCGTTATGATAGTATTTACACGGATAACAATTCATGGGATCGCACAATTTGACAAAGAAACGGCCCCCATCGTGTAGTTGTTTTTCAGGACTTTCTTGCATGGATATACCAATTTCCGTCAAAGGTTCCGATCGATGACAAAAAATCGATAAATCACCTTCACTATTTTTACTTAATCCCCATTCACCTGTCAAAATTATATTATATTGGTGATTTATCGATACAATGTTTCGAACATAAGCCATTTCCTTAGCACATGATTTACCTTTGGAATATTTAGCTTTTTTTGTTACTTGACACTGATAAACTGGAGAGTTTTGTAATACATCTTTCCAATTCGGAACTACTAGATTCAAAGCACCGGTTCTTTTCTGTAAATCTTCAACAGCTTCTTTGAGGGGTTTACTTTCTCCAATCTGATTTACAAGTGTCAAATATTCCATTTTCAAAAATATTACTATCTTATTCCATGAAGTGGCCTATATTATTGAAAATATATATTGTTTATCATATATATATTATAATATAGTATATTATTTATATGAATAATATTGAAAAAGAATTTTTTTTTTTTTTTTTTTTAATTACTATGCCCTCGTCGTAACATTTCAAAAGTTGCATCTTCTCGTCCAAGCCACGACATACAAGCCGTTTTCCATTGTAAAAGATACGTTTGATGTTTTCGGGGAAATAATATAGGCACATACGCGTAATCTTCTAAGATGTTCATATCTTTACAGGTTTCGAGAAACAAACGCCGTTTCACGGGATTCGTATTGAACCAACCCAGTAAATCAGATACATTTAACTTTGTTTTGAGTAACAAAAAAACTATCATAGCCATTTCTTCTGTCGATTTGCGAATCCGAACTTGATCGTATATTAGTGCAAGTTCTCTTTCTGTAAATTTTTTTTGACCGCGGACCATTTTTCTTTGTTCGACATTGGTAAGAAAAAATGCGCGCGTCTGAACGTCTCATAAAAGAAGTAAAAGACAAACGTCCTGACCTCTACGAAAAGATTCTCCACAGAATCCGACCACACGATTTGAATTCAGTCCTCCAGTTGTTCGAGCGACATCTTGAAAAAATCGATATTAAAATTTTTGACGAAAACCGAGTAGCAATTCCGGAATTCTGTTGGGCGTTTGTGAAACACTTAAAATTTCCAACTCCGGGCGACGCTTTCGGCATTCAGTTAACTTGTCGCATCACAAAATCGGACACCCAGGGTACGCTTGACAGTAAACATTTACAATCGGAAGGCAAACAAACAATTTTTAACGTGCCAAAGAGTATTCGAGACGAACTCTCGTTATTTTCGTCTCAGCTCCAAGTATTCGAATTAGCAAACAGACACCAATACGCAACAATTTTTTTGATCAATATCACTGTAGTAGAATTATTTAGGATGCTTCCAGAATCAGGACTATTGGAACGCGGGGCACCTTACAACAAAGGTAGGGATTCAACCGGAAAGCTCAAATACTTAAACATGTTTCGGTTTATCATAGTGGAAGACCGCGGTGAAATAAAAATATTGTACGAATTGTCGCGGGACATGTTCATGTTATTGAAATATTTATTGATTGATAAAATCGTCGCGTTTTCGGACGTCCGTTACGTTTTCCACAAGTTCGGTATTGTGTGCCATTATTTCAACATGGAAGAACTCGCCAACAGGCAACTGTTGAAAGAAAAAGGCAGTGTGTATGAGAAAGACATCAAGACTGTCATGAAATTTCAGTCTTGTAGAGGAAAACCGTTGCCATTGACCAGAGATGGGTTGGCAAAGAATCCTGATAGAACCCCCATCGAAGTGATGAGTTTCGAAGCGATTAAGAAAAATTGTGTTCTTTTGAGTACCGGTCCGACACGAGATAAGTGGGTGGAAGTCAAAACGTCATTCGATAAAATTTTCTTTGGTCAACAATTTAACGAAGGAACTGGGTACAGTTTTACCTTAATGCCTAAAATAACTAGTTTATAATAATTCTCTGAACAATTTAACTAAAGAACTGGATACAGTTTTACCTTAATGCCTAAATAATTAGTTTATAATAATTCTCTCAATTTTAACAACAGCTATATTTAAAGCATTAAAAAATTAATTCTACCACCATTTCTTATTGTGTAGCTGTTTTATCTAGCACCCACCCATTCTAATATTATATTTATGCATTAAATTTGGTTGTTCTATATCCAATTTATTCTGATCTTTACATGAATATCTTTTAGTTGACTGCATTTAGAGAAACTGTCATTCCAGCGGCATAAAATACCGATCCATCAGTATTTGGTAATCAAATGAACCTTTTTCTAGTTTTTCCTCTCCTTTGAGAGCATCCTAATGAATAATGCTGTAATTTGAATTGAGCAAAACAAATGTTCAAATTAAATTTGAACTTAAATAGCAAGTCCAGAAAGAATTAAAGTTTTCAAAGTGTTTAACGAAAATATTTCTAAGTTTTCAAATTATCAATTTTTTTCTGGACACCACTATTTAAATATCGTTTTAATTTTATGGTATAATAATTCAATTTGAGGTTAAGTAAGTTCTGTAAAAGTTCAATCAAATTGATAATGCTATACATTATATTAAATTTGTTCAACCAAAAATACAATTTTGTTCATCAATAATTATTTATTTTCGTCGAAAAATACTACAATTAAACGCCATAGTTGCTACCTCCATACCGGCACACGGTCGTCTGTGGTCCATGAACTTGGACCTGTGTCGATGATGACAAGCTACGATCTTCAAATCCCAGACGCTTGTGCAGCTGATTAGAAACACGTTAATAAATTCGCACATTTTTTCGAAGAAATATTTCTGTAGATTGCCCCTGACGAAAATCGAAACATTTGGAGGAAATTTCTCGAAAAAAAAGGAACGCAGTTCGTTGAACCACGTACGGGATCCCAACTTATACTCTCTCGTAGATTGTCTACGGATTACGGGCGGTTTTCCCCAGTGATTGTTGAATCGATGTCCGTCTCGGAAATTGGATTTGGTCCTCGCTACGTCTTGAACAGTGAACTGCATATTTGAAGGCGGCACTGTCTGGAAGGTATAGATTTCTCCAGAATCGGTGGCAAATGCAATTTCCAGCGGGAAAACGTACTTGTTTCCATAGCAGTAAACCCACACGGCTTCGGCAAAGACGTGCTGAGATCCATAGTCTGATGTTAAAGCCATATCGAGTGAAATTAACATCAATTTTCTCAAATTGTCCGTCAGAATTTAGATGCGACGTATATATATGTATACTATAATATATTTAAAATATATTTTTTTTATTATTTATTTTATTTTAAGCATATATTCACATCGAACATGTTTAGTTGCAAATTTTTTTTTTAATACTGTTGCAAGTTCGGTATTGTGTGCCATTATTTCAACATGAAAGAACTCGCCAACAGGCAACTGTTGAAAGAAAAAGGCAGTGTGTATGAGAAAGACATCAAGACTGTCATGAAATTTCAGTCTTGTAGAGGAAAACCGTTGCCATTGACCAGAGATGGGTTGGCAAAGAATCCTGATAGAACCCCCATCGAAGAGATGAGTTTCGAAGCGATTAAGAAAAATAGTGTTCTTTTGAGTACCGGTCCGACACGAGATAAGTGGGTGGAAGTCAAAACGTCATTCGATAAAATTTTCTTTGGTCAACAATTTAACGAAGGAACTGGGTACAGTTTTACCTTAATGCCTAAAATAACTAGTTTATAATAATTCTCTGAACAATTTAACTAAAGAACTGGATACAGTTTTACCTTAATGCCTAAATAATTAGTTTATAATAATTCTCTCAATTTTAACAACAGCTATATTTAAAGCATTAAAAAATTAATTCTACCACCATTTCTTATTGTGTAGCTGTTTTATCTAGCACCCACCCATTCTAATATTATATTTATGCATTAAATTTGGTTGTTCTATATCCAATTTATTCTGATCTTTACATGAATATCTTTTAGTTGACTGCATTTAGAGAAACTGTCATTCCAGCGGCATAAAATACCGATCCATCAGTATTTGGTAATCAAATGAACCTTTTTCTAGTTTTTCCTCTCCTTTGAGAGCATCCTAATGAATAATGCTGTAATTTGAATTGAGCAAAACAAATGTTCAAATTAAATTTGAACTTAAATAGCAAGTCCAGAAAGAATTAAAGTTTTCAAAGTGTTTAACGAAAATATTTCTAAGTTTTCAAATTATCAATTTTTTTCTGGACACCACTATTTAAATATCGTTTTAATTTTATGGTATAATAATTCAATTTGAGGTTAAGTAAGTTCTGTAAAAGTTCAATCAAATTGATAATGCTATACATTATATTAAATTTGTTCAACCAAAAATACAATTTTGTTCATCAATAATTATTTATTTTCGTCGAAAAATACTACAATTAAACGCCATAGTTGCTACCTCCATACCGGCACACGGTCGTCTGTGGTCCATGAACTTGGACCTGTGTCGATGATGACAAGCTACGATCTTCAAATCCCAGACGCTTGTGCAGCTGATTAGAAACACGTTAATAAATTCGCACATTTTTTCGAAGAAATATTTCTGTAGATTGCCCCTGACGAAAATCGAAACATTTGGAGGAAATTTCTCGAAAAAAAAGGAACGCAGTTCGTTGAACCACGTACGGGATCCCAACTTATACTCTCTCGTAGATTGTCTACGGATTACGGGCGGTTTTCCCCAGTGATTGTTGAATCGATGTCCGTCTCGGAAATTGGATTTGGTCCTCGCTACGTCTTGAACAGTGAACTGCATATTTGAAGGCGGCACTGTCTGGAAGGTATAGATTTCTCCAGAATCGGTGGCAAATGCAATTTCCAGCGGGAAAACGTACTTGTTTCCATAGCAGTAAACCCACACGGCTTCGGCAAAGACGTGCTGAGATCCATAGTCTGATGTTAAAGCCATATCGAGTGAAATTAACATCAATTTTCCCAAATTGTCCGTCAGAATTTAGATGCGACGTATATATATGTATACTATAATATATTTAAAATATATTTTTTTTATTATTTATTTTATTTTAAGCATATATTCACATCGAACATGTTTAGTTGCAAATTTTTTTTTTAATACTGTTGCAAGTTCGGTATTGTGTGCCATTATTTCAACATGAAAGAACTCGCCAACAGGCAACTGTTGAAAGAAAAAGGCAGTGTGTATGAGAAAGACATCAAGACTGTCATGAAATTTCAGTCTTGTAGAGGAAAACCGTTGCCATTGACCAGAGATGGGTTGGCAAAGAATCCTGATAGAACCCCCATCGAAGAGATGAGTTTCGAAGCGATTAAGAAAAATAGTGTTCTTTTGAGTACCGGTCCGACACGAGATAAGTGGGTGGAAGTCAAAACGTCATTCGATAAAATTTTCTTTGGTCAACAATTTAACGAAGGAACTGGGTACAGTTTTACCTTAATGCCTAAAATAACTAGTTTATAATAATTCTCTGAACAATTTAACTAAAGAACTGGATACAGTTTTACCTTAATGCCTAAATAATTAGTTTATAATAATTCTCTCAATTTTAACAACAGCTATATTTAAAGCATTAAAAAATTAATTCTACCACCATTTCTTATTGTGTAGCTGTTTTATCTAGCACCCACCCATTCTAATATTATATTTATGCATTAAATTTGGTTGTTCTATATCCAATTTATTCTGATCTTTACATGAATATCTTTTAGTTGACTGCATTTAGAGAAACTGTCATTCCAGCGGCATAAAATACCGATCCATCAGTATTTGGTAATCAAATGAACCTTTTTCTAGTTTTTCCTCTCCTTTGAGAGCATCCTAATGAATAATGCTGTAATTTGAATTGAGCAAAACAAATGTTCAAATTAAATTTGAACTTAAATAGCAAGTCCAGAAAGAATTAAAGTTTTCAAAGTGTTTAACGAAAATATTTCTAAGTTTTCAAATTATCAATTTTTTTCTGGACACCACTATTTAAATATCGTTTTAATTTTATGGTATAATAATTCAATTTGAGGTTAAGTAAGTTCTGTAAAAGTTCAATCAAATTGATAATGCTATACATTATATTAAATTTGTTCAACCAAAAATACAATTTTGTTCATCAATAATTATTTATTTTCGTCGAAAAATACTACAATTAAACGCCATAGTTGCTACCTCCATACCGGCACACGGTCGTCTGTGGTCCATGAACTTGGACCTGTGTCGATGATGACAAGCTACGATCTTCAAATCCCAGACGCTTGTGCAGCTGATTAGAAACACGTTAATAAATTCGCACATTTTTTCGAAGAAATATTTCTGTAGATTGCCCCTGACGAAAATCGAAACATTTGGAGGAAATTTCTCGAAAAAAAAGGAACGCAGTTCGTTGAACCACGTACGGGATCCCAACTTATACTCTCTCGTAGATTGTCTACGGATTACGGGCGGTTTTCCCCAGTGATTGTTGAATCGATGTCCGTCTCGGAAATTGGATTTGGTCCTCGCTACGTCTTGAACAGTGAACTGCATATTTGAAGGCGGCACTGTCTGGAAGGTATAGATTTCTCCAGAATCGGTGGCAAATGCAATTTCCAGCGGGAAAACGTACTTGTTTCCATAGCAGTAAACCCACACGGCTTCGGCAAAGACGTGCTGAGATCCATAGTCTGATGTTAAAGCCATATCGAGTGAAATTAACATCAATTTTCCCAAATTGTCCGTCAGAATTTAGATGCGACGTATATATATGTATACTATAATATATTTAAAAATATATTTTTTTTATTATTTATTTTATTTTAAGCATATATTCACATCGAACATGTTTAGTTGCAAATTTTTTTTTTAATACTGTTGCAAAGTATTGTTAATATTCTTACACTATTCACATATCGTTAATTTTTTTACATTATGTATTATTCTATTCATTGGGAAAAGATTGAAACTAGACGCAATGTTCATCGGATTCGAGTTACAATGTTGAACGAGCAAGGTTCAGTTTTCAAAATAGTCAAAGAGTACAAAGACTGGATAGGTGTGTGTACAAATAATATCGATAAAGTAATAAGTAACATCCAATCGAAATTTCCTAAACATGTAGTCAATTATGAATTCCTTGGAGATGTTAAAAAAGTTTTACCGTATTTCGAAAATCGTTTAAAAACCGGTAAGTTGGACTACCGATCAAAACCGTTTTATAAAGTTTATACTACGGCTTGCTACGAAGATGTAGGTTGTCTTTTCCAACGATATAAAATTGGATATTTCAACAAAGCTGATTGGCTCGCTAAAATATATGTTGATTTCTGTACTCGATTTGACACTCGTTCATTCTATTACAAATGGTATGTGATCACGGATCAATTGCCCGATTTAATCAGTTCTTTCGAGATGATCGTAGATCGTACGAACTCTCCCGATTGGACTATAGCCGCCTTCGATTTAGAAACTGTACCGATGAAAGGCTCGCACGTTCCACAAGGATACTACGAATCCGACAAAATTGTTATGATCAGCGTGTACAAATGGAATCGGCGAAAAGGTGTCAACAAATATATACTGTATCTTTTACCGGATGGAACGGATCAGTTACCGGAATACAAACACGCTTATAAAGACGAAGCTAAAATGTTGAACGATTTTCATGTTTTGATTCAGGATGCTCACATTTTGACAGGTTATAACATTAACTCATTCGACCTTCCCTGTTTGTTTGCAAGACTCGTATGGCTACGCCAAAATGCCATACTCGCTCACTACTCGTCGTCGAATGTTGGAACTGAGATAGTTACAACATTTCAAAAAAAAATCGTAGTGGATCTCTATTCGTATTTTAAAAAATTTTCGGGTTATAATTTACCAAGTTTTAAACTGGATGACGTGGCTCGTGTCAAATTGGAAGGGTATTCCAAAAATCCCGTAAAATCAACGGGAATTTGGAGTTGGTATACTTGCCGTAATTTATCGCAAGAAGTGTTCTCTAGCCACGATCGAGAAATATGCTACAATCGTTTAAAACCAACGATAAAAGCTTCCGAGTTCGGAACATTCAGCATGTATTTAGATTATTGTTTGAAGGATAGTGAACTTGTATATCTATTGTTCGAAAAAGAATTGGTGTTATCGTTCCTGGTGGAACGAGCTAATTTCACTTCCCTGAATGCTGTCGAAGCGTTACATTTAGGGAATTCGGGTTACTTGTTGGAATTATTCAAAACGTACGGGATTCGACTAGGTTACTTTTATAATGCGAATTTTTTCAAAGGAGAATTAGATTGTAAATTTCTTTTACAGAATCGGGAAACTTATCAAGGAGGCCTTAATTTTTGTATTCCGGAAAAAGTGTGTGATAATGTTGTGGTGATGGATTTTGCAAGCATGTATCCGAACACTCTTTTAAGTAGTAATTTGTGTTATGGGACTTGCACTATCATGACGCGCGAAAATTGGTTGGCGAATCCGTTAGTCCAAACACTGACTTGTATTCCGTATCGAGAACACTCCGACGCTGATTTCGAAGAACAGACCGATATTATCGGAGAAACATTTTCTTATCCCAGGTTTGACCCGGCTCGCGATAAGTTTGTGATTGTTATCAATTCGAATACCGAAGCATTTTTGCCCTGTATAGTGAAACATTTTATAAACTTACGTCAATTTCATCAAAAACAATGGAAATTTAGTAAAGATATCTATCATTATAATGTTCAATTATGTATCAAACTTTTAATTAATTCGATGTACGGCGTCATGGCAAACAAAGATTCTGACCTGGCTTATTTATTTATAGCTATTATAATTGTGACTTTGTCACGATATCAATTACTGGGAAGTTATCATTTTGTAAAATCCAAGAAATTTTCAGTATGTTATGCCGACACCGACAGTTTGATGGTACAGCAGTGGCCTGAAAACAATTGCGACGACATTAACAAGTTTTTGAACATTCGATACGTGGAATTGAAATACGAACAGCGTATGAAGCATTTGTTAGTCATATCTAAAAAACGGTACATTTATGAGCAGTTGGACGGTAAAATAGTTTCTAAAGGGTTATCGAAGAAGAATAACTATTTAGTAGAATTTATTATCGAGTCTGTTTTGACTAGTGTATGGAAGGCTTTGTTTGAAGTGAATGACACGACCGAGAGTCAAGGATGGAAAATATGGGTGGATATTTTATTGGCGGCAAATTATATGTGCCGCGATCCTACGAAATTTTCAATATATCGGAAAATTAAACCCTTGGAAGAATACAAGTCCAAATCGTGTCCTTCTGTTAGATATATTCAGAAATATCCCGATAAAGTTAACGAATATGTCGAATTTACTTACACTCGAGCAGACGTAGCTGAATTCGAAGCTTTGAAATGGGTAACCGATGCAGATACTTGTAAATGTGTTAATTTTAGGCAGCTGATTATGCCTTCGAAGAAGTCTCTGTGTAAAGTGTTAAATGTTACATTTTGGAAGAATCCAAATTCAGAGAAGTATAGTGATCATGTATTGAATAACTTTTTGTGGAAAAAAATTATACATGCTGAATTGTTACATTACTTTAGAACCAAAAAGTCGCTTATAATGCTTGTTATACCAAGCGTAAGGTATACATTTTATATAAATAATCATATTTGTGCAAAAAATAGAGTTGAAAGAAAAAGAAAAATTCAATTGTAAAAAATAACTTATATTTAAGAAAAATTATTTTTTTGAAAATATATTATACAAGATAGTTATGTTGCACGAATATGTGTTACTTAATTTAAAACGAAAACCGTTTTATGCTAAAACCCACGAAGGTGAGGAATTTTACCCAGTGGATAAAGAAGGAAATAAATATTATGCTGTCGATGATTACGGAGAATATATTTTTGCAAAAGATAAACTGGGTGGGGAATACAGTATCTATAATACACCAAATGATCCCGAAGTAGCGTATGACGCAAATGGTGTCATAAAATATCCTAAAAATGAGGAAGGCGATGAATATTACCCGAAACAAGTTATTAAAAGAAGCGAAAGGTACTACACCCGGGATAAAATAGGTGAAAATTTAAAAGGTGGAAAACCTCCTTATGCAAAAAAAAGGAATGGTAGAGCGTTTTATCCAATCAATGAAAATGGATATGAATTTTTCATAAATAATGATCCCATTATTTATGAAGATAAAATTGTTTTCCCTTCAAATGAGTTAGGGGAGCCATCATATCCTCTCAATGATGAGGGTGATGAAATATACATTCATTACATGGGAAAATATCACGTGTTGGAATATGAAAAAGGTTTTAAAAGATATGCTCGCAAAGTCAATGGCGATGAATATTATCCGCCGGACAACCTTACGTTTATAATGACAGATTATGACATTCCAAAGTATGCCCGTACCCATGATGGAGAAACTGTATTTCCCAAAAATCTTGATGGTTCTGAATATTATTTCTCCAATCCAAAAACGAAAGAAAATTATTATAATGGAGTTAATCGCTATGTCAAAAATTTAAATGGATTCGAAATTTATCCAATATCAAAAGTTAATAATTTTTTTAAAGAAATTACAATATATGATGAATATGCTGTTCGTGAAAATATTCCATATTATCCTTTAGATTCTTTCGGAAATGAATACACTAAGATAGAAAATAAATATATTGAAATTGGTTATCCTATAACAAATGACGGTTACATAATAATATCATATCCTCTTGAAATCACCAAATTTTATGATAATAATGTTCCTGCCGTTACAAACAGCAATTTGATAGGTTTATTAATTAGAGATGATGAGAATTATGATTTTATTACAAATATTAAATCGCGACGTATTCCGCGTAAACCCAACTTCGATTATCAACCGTCGTATAAATACAGAGATAAATATAACAAAATAGTGGGAAAAAAACCTAACCTTTTAAAAGTTTATAATAATATACTTTTTTTAACATTTGGAATTATCCCGATAATTTTCTTACTAATTTGCGTGTGTTATTTAATGTTCAGTTTATTATCCAACTATACATTAAATTAAAAAGAAAATTACCCAGGTTTTAATCGGAGACCTCTGCAGTTTTATCATTGAGCTATATACTCCCAAGTACAATACTATGTAAAATATTATTCTTGAAACGGATGCAAAACATGTTTTATTAGGAAAAAAGTTTCCTTTAAATTGTCCCGGAGAGTGTCAATCCATGTCATATATTTCATTCGTACTTTCAATGAATGATATAAACTTTACTAGCTTTCTATTTTGTGACAATCAAGCAGCCATTAACTTTTCTAAATCACCTATTGAGAATAGCCACACGAGATATTATTTCCTCAGAAACTTAAATTTAGAAGATCTATTCGAACACCAAAGTAAATTTTGCAGATATTTTTGCAAAACCTTTGCCTGAAATTGTATTGGAGTCGTTAACTAATAGAATTTTCGTTTAAATATAAATTCCCATTTTGAATAGCTGGTGTTTTTTGGTTCACGCATCTATTTAGTAAAGTAATATATTTAAGTAAACATATGAAAGTATTTATGCATGCATGTATGTATTTAGTTGAAAGAGGAAGATTATAAACGAAGTTCGTTATTTAAATGTTTTTCTTTTCAAGTAGAATAAAAATTTGTTATATTTAATCTTTAAGGGTATTGACAGTATTTTCACAAGTCGTGAATTACACTTCATTTTGGGTAGTATATTTGTTTCTTTAAGTGTGCCAATAATATATATCTTTGTTTTTTTCTTTAAGAAAATATATATATATATATATATATTTGTACCGCTAATTTTTTGTTCCATTAAGAATAATAGAATACTTTTGGCTGTTCTTTGACCCAGTATTCTTTAAATTCTGACTAAAAATTTGTAGGCACTCAGTTTAGGCCTACTTAGTTAAAATTTCATAAAGATTGCACTTCCTATTTTGTGGGAAACTAGCGCTCCGACTAAGCGAACACAAATAAAAGCACAACAAAAAAACTTGATTATATATGATTTTAAATAAATATTTACAGGATGGGCTGCCAACTATAATCAAAAAGAGTAGATCAAAGTAAAAAATGAAGCTAATTACTTAGTTTTTAGCCGAATGGTTTTGGAAGCGAGTAAAGTTTGGTGTTGGACCATCGTCCTTAATTATCCATTCAAATATCTGGCGTTCGTCGGGAGACAGTTTTTTCAGTATTTCATCGACCATTTCCTGTTGATAATCGGTCACGGCAAACTTTATCGGACAATCGTCGACAATCATAGTCGTCATTTCTTCGACAAGTTTTATTTCGTTTGGGGTCAATTGTTTAAATATGTCACAGGTTATTTTACCGTCCTTAATTATCCATTCAAAAATCTGGCGTTCTTCGGGAGACAGTTCTTTCAGTATTTCATCGACCATTTCAATCTCCTGTAGATAATCGGTCACGATATCTTTCAAATCGGGTAGAGGAAATTCGTACGATTTGTTGACGAGATTCACAATCTGGTCCCGGGCCAACAAAATGCCGCCGACGTAATCAGCAGGAGATCGCATGCGAACAAATAGTTGCACCGCAAAAAAAATATTTTACGAATTATTTCTTTGAGAACGTGGTGAGATTCGTCTCATAGCAACAATAGAGAACCGATCGTGCTTATTAAATAACCGCTTCCGTTTTGATTAATAATAAAAAAAAAAAAAAAAAAATTATTTTAAATTAAATAATCGCTTCCGCTTTGATTAATAAAAAAATAAAAAATTTATTTTATTATTTATTAATAAAAATTTTATTATTATTTTTTTTGTTTGTGTTTAATAGTGAAAGCTGTCATTTAATAAGCACGCTCGATCTCTTGCAATGCAAAATATGGATCAATTAAACTTTTTTTCCGAATGCATAGCGACATTTCGGCGTCCCAAATACGAGCTCATGAACGATAATACTCGATATTTGATGCTCGTCGGATCTCTGATGAACCATCTCGGTTTGAAATGGGAGCAAATTTTTAAAATGTTCCAGACGCATACCTTCGTACATCCGGAAATCGCCACGCAGTTCGGGACCTCGATCTACGGATTCGTTCCCACGGAAAAATTGCTCCCTTTGATCAAAAACGATCCGAACGTTCAACGATTACTTGCTGTAGACGGACTCGCGGGATCGTTAATACCCAATTTCGATTACGAGTATTATCTGAAGCGCCTGATGGTTCCCGAAAAGAAGAGCGATTTCGACGACTTGCCCCGTTACATGCGTCGTCACATTCGAGCCGTGAGACTGATGCACGAAGAAATGATGACTGATGAAGTAGAACAACCGGCCAAATGCGTGTATCAGATATTGTGTAACATAATCAAAGATGAACTTAAAGAGGAATTACCCGAGCTTAAAGAAATGGAACAGTTCCACGAACACTTAGGTATAGAATCTTATAACCATTGTATAAGGATTTATAAGTCGCATATGTCGAAATACGATATACTTAAACTGTTTGAAAGTTTACAGATGTAATATTTATGATTATTAAAGGGAACTTTGAAATCAAATGGCATATAAAATTTTTGTTTAATGCGTAGCTAGTATAATTTTGGAGGCTTTTAAAATAGAGATTTTTTTATTTTATTGAATTATGAAACTACGTACGAGTTGGAAAAATAAATTTTAATTAATGTGATTACTTTCCTAGGTATTTGTATAGTCGAAAAGCTACTATGGTTCCGTTGCACATAAGGTAAGTGATATTTATTTTTAAATTTAATTTAGATATTACTAAAGATGGTAACAATAACTTTAAATGTGTTTTTCTCAAAATAAACATTTTCACGAGAATGTGCATTTCTAATTATCGTATTGCTTTTTGGAAATTTTAAGTTTCATACACTTAACGGTATATAAAATTATGCTCAAAATTTTGCATTTGAAAAGATGATTTATATATGTTAGGATAAAACTTACTAATAAATGCATTATACTATTTTAAAACAACTTAAAATTTTTACAATAAAAAATAGTTTTTGATAAAATTTTGCATAAAATGATCGATTTTTATCGATTTCTTATCTACCTTTTATAAATATGACTGTAAATCAAATATTGCTAGTAACTTTTATTATAAAGCTAGCTTAAGAGATAAAATTAGATATCTGAGACAAAAATTGATGGAAGATTTTTTAAATAGAGTAATTAACAAACTGATTTTAATTAATATCTTAATTAATTACATTTTGATTTTTTAAAATTCAGAATTTTCATCTCTAAACAACACTGTATGAGTATACAAAATTTCATAGCAATTGGTAGATAAATAAAATAAAATTTTCTTGGTTGCCTTGAAAGTTTACAGATGTAGTGTTTATGATTATTAAAGGGACCTACGAAATCAATGCGTATAACTGAGGAACTACCTGATAAATATAAATTTAATAAAGAGGCTTTCAAAATTGTGAAATTTGCGATTTTTTTATTTTATTGAATTGTGAAACTACGTACGAGGTGGAAAAAGAATTTTTAATTACTGTGATTACTTTCCTAGTTATAAGCATTTGTATTTGTAAACAAAGTTGCCTGAAGTAGTGTTCCAGTTAAATTTTGTTACTCATCACGATGTAATTATGATAAATGTTGAAAATCTAGTATGGTTCCGTTACAAAAGGTAAGTGATATTTATTTGTTAATTTAATTTATATATTATATAATTTCTAATAACTATAACTTTAAATGTGTTTTTCTCAAAATAAAATTTTTTGAGAACTGCTCCATGCACATTTCTATTTATCGTATTGCTTTTTTGAAATTTTAAGTTTCATACACTGAACTGTTATATAAAATAAATCTTATTGAAATAAATTATGCTCAAAATTTCTTGTATTTGAAAAGATGATTTATAAGGTGTTTTCAATATTATTTTTATTTATTTAAGTTTTTGATAAATGCTTAAAATAAGCAATAAGTTTCAATGTCAGTTCTATAAGGTATCCGGTAAACCAAAATTACTATATTATATGCAAAAGAAATGATGCATGGGACATTTATAGATATAATTATTAATTCATAAATTATTAATATTTAATCATTCAATTTTAACTACTTTAATATATCTATGGTACTAATCACATATTCAAATTTCAAGCAAATCCATTCAAAATAAAAACTAAATGTTAGGTTTCCCCTTAAATATTTCAAGTGCACTGACGGCCCTTTAAATGCCACCTCAATGTTTACATTACTTTACTCGGTTTTAATATAAAATCACTCAGGGAATTTGTTATGACCTAAAAATGAAAAACTTGAGGTAGCTGAAGGGTGTTCTTACACACCTGTGGAGGCCGAGGGGTCGGAGTCGGGTTGGTGTGGCTTTCCCCCAGGGCATCTGGTCCATAGTGAGGACCTCGGTGCTTGGTAACGGGGAGCGCGACTGTGAGTCTCCTGGAGAGAGTGGGATCCTCTAAGGGAGTCACTGTAGCACCCTCAAGGCTTTGGCTGTCACCACTTCCACGCAGTCTCGGCTGGAAACCGGGCGATGTCCCGGGCTAAGAGTGACAATTGACGTTGGGGCCTCGACTTTCGCCACGTAGCGTTAGCTTCTGTTGCTCCGTTCGTCCTAAAAAAAGTACCGTGAGAGGTGGGATTGTATCACGCCCGAAAAATTATAGAATCATCAGGTACTAAGTTGTCGCATACCGAGAGGTGGAACGTCGTATTATTTTGCACAGCTGGGGAGTTTTAAATTGGGTGAGTGTATTTTATGTCTTACTTTATTAAAATTTTAACTTTGTTTTCTCAGAACTATTCGTAAATTTTTTTAAAAAAATGTACTGAATATATTTGTTTAAAATTTTGCATACTTGTATATTTCATTATATTCTATAGTATGAATCAATATAATGAGGAAAATTTATTATTGTTTTTAATTTTGTATGAATTTTTATAAATGTTGTTGATGTCATATTTTTACATAGTTGATTCATTCTATAGAGAAAACATTCCTTAACATAGAATTAAAGTTTATAAATTAATTTTAACTTGAGAGTTACTTTACGGATAGTAACTGGCCATGTAACAAAATCTGAAAATATCATTGTAATAAATGTGTCATATTTTTTTTAAAATTTAATATCAAAAGCGTTTATTTTATGAAAATATTAATTTTGAACTAGTTCTGAAGAGCCGAGAATCATCTCAGTCCTATCGGATATCTGTTTATAGCTTTGACTTCACTTTATTAGGAATTATTTATTTTTTATATATATAAAAAATTTCAAGTGAATATCGTTGATAGTTTCTGATAAAAGAAAGGTACATTAATTTAACATGGGGGTTCAAATGTCCTTAAACGCGTCGTGAACCACTAGACTAATGCGTGTATATCCAGATATTTTTTTCTCAAATTTGAAGAAATCTATTTTCTTTCAAAAACTCTTATTTCCTCCAGATATTTTCAAATTTGTAGAATTATATTTTCTCCAGATATTTTTTTGAATCCTGGAAGAAATTTCATTTATTTTTCAAATCAGGTTTTCCAACAAATTTAAAACAGAAAAAAATTAGATTGTACAATTTTAAAAATAAAAAGTTTTTTAAATTGACGATGAGTTTTTTTTGTTTTTCTTTTAAGAAATGAATTCCTGGGCCGTCTCCTGTATGAGGTTGTTCTGGACGGATATCTACCAGTTGGAAAGCGAAGACAGTCGTTTCGAATGTGACTCCTGTATCGTCGAAGTGCAGTCACCCATCGTCCATCTGGAATGCGGGCACAATTTCCACAAGTTGTGCATTAGTTATTGGATCAAGAATGTCGACGGGTTTTGCCCGAGATGCGCGCAAGAAATAGCAATAAAAAAAACAAATACTTATGAAATTTGGAACAACTTTGAAAGTACAGTAGAAAGATTCGGATGGATCGCCGAAGGCCGGTTGTGTGTAATATGCATGGCTAAAGACCCGCTTTTCCAACTGGAATGTCGACACAGGTTCCATAGACTGTGTCTGATACGGTGGGCGGAAGAACACAGAAATTGTCCCTCTTGCAGAAGCAATATTTCGAGGAGTATGATGATACAGATGCGGTCGAACAACCTCCAGGAGAAATTAATTGAAATAAGCAATTACGTGTAATTTATTTACCTTTTTCTCCTTCGAGATTGGAGCGAACGTCAAAACAGACGTGTTCCTGCCTGCTTCGCCAGACCTGAACCTTCAGTCTCCAGGATCCGATGATGAGATGCATCAGCACAAGATTTCTTTGGGGGCATGCCCTTTTTCCTTTCCCCCTTTTCTTTATTTTTTAGTTAACAGGCATACTGAGGTAGTAGGCCATTTAATTCCTTTTTTTAATTTTTTCGTGTGAGCTCAATTAATTTGTGCGAGATCTACTTTTAAAAGAAGTTTTTGAAATCAAGTTCGTACCAAGCAAGAAAAATCTCGCTGATCCATTTACTAAGCAAAAAACTAGATATGACCTCTTGACATTTAGACAAGTTCTATTTAAATCAGAAGCTACGGATTCAAACTAACTTTAAAACTCTAATAGACCGGACTATATCAAAACATTTGAATTAGATAAAGCTAAAGCGGTTTATATTATGAGTTATTTTAATTTTCTTTTGTTCTTTAAGTTGTTTGCGAAATTAAAACTATTGCTTCGGTTTTATTCTATGAGAACCTTCGCTCCCAAATAATTGGGAAGGGTTCGCTTTGTTTAAAGACCACTTACGGGTGGTATATGTGTACGTTTACACTCCGTGTTTTTTTTCCTCACCCTACCTAGGCGAGACCAATTTAATTTCCCGCTGGAAACCAGTAAGTACCCTCAGGGGGGGAAACCTGAGAGCGAGCGGCCTCCAGTTACGTCTCGTTGGAGGTGCAAATGTAATCTGCCAGAGCTTTTGGGGGAACCCTTTTGGGGGAGTACTGCTGGTGAAAGGCCTTACCGTGGGCATATTTTTTTTTAGTCCCTTTTTTACGATAGGAATGCCACTAAGCCCCGGTCTCCTCTGGGCAGGATGGAAAACTAAACTATTTGTTTATATATATGTATGACCTCTACCTTGCCCTCTCAATTCCTATTTAATACTTCCTCAGGCATGACAAGTGCCCACATTTCCTGTTTCTCCATCTTCGTTCTTGACAAGGTGCTGTTTTGGGAGTCATGTCCTGTGGGAGAATAACGGTTGGTCCACTGTACGGCCACTTACATTTTCACACAAACAACTACACACCCCCTCACTCCTTAGTAGTAAAGTTATAAAGAATTTGAACCTAGGGTATTGTGGGTTACACACACTCCAACACATGAACACTCTCCAAATATTTCGTTTTACCAAAGCTATTTTTGTGGTTAAGACTGTGGGGAAACATTTGAACTTGCTCTCCTCTGACCGAACTTGGCACAATTTTGCAGAAAACTCTACAAACAAATCATGAATGCTTAGAAAATTCTACACAGTGACCCCTTTAAATGGGCGTGCAACGCGATATAAACAAACTGACCTAATTAAATTTTTTTAACTTCTCGTTGTTGTAGAAACAAAATTAATATATCATTCGAAAGGGGTCAAAATATTAAAAAATTATAAAAATGATTTTTTTACGAATTTGCCTTTCAACTAATTTTATGGGTAATTTAAAAAGTTCTTTCCTTTTTTAAAAAAGTTTTATATTATGAATAAAATGAAACGAGAGAAATCACTAATTTATTTATCGTCTGAACAGAACGGTCATTTTTTTGAGAATTTCCGTTTTTCCATTTCGATCTTATAATATTTATTGTCTTCTAGACGTCCCATGGCGTAATCCTGCACGTCCGGATTCACGTAACCTCGTTTCACGCATTCGTCGTAAGATGGAAAATCTAATTCCCAAAAATGTTCCGGTGTCGCAGGCGTCTGGGCTCCTCTGTGCCTGCTGGATACGTCAGCAGTTCCCGTCTCGGCATAATATTTCTCGCAGTCGCGACAAGTATGGGCTGGTAATTTTTTACGCTCCTTTCGTGATCGCGGTAATTTTTCCGCATATTTATACGAAGGTTTATCCGACTTCACAACGGGAATTTGATCGAACGAAGAAAGTTTTTCGGACATTGTTCTGAAAAATTTATGGGACGGTTATCGACACGGACAATCTAAATTCTAGCGGGTCGAAAAATTTATGGTACGGTTATCTTATCGAAAAAAAAATATTTATTTATTTATTTTATTTCTAGCGGGTCGAAAAATTTATGGTACGGTTAAAATATCGAAAAAAATTTATTTATTTATTTTTTTTTTTATGTGTGTCAATAAAAATGGCTCACTAGGATTTACCAATCCATATTTCAAGATGGAATATATCGCGACTTATTCTAAACTCGATGCGATCCTTGCGTTTTGAAAAAGAGAAGTGCGTCATTCTGATAGTATTCCTAAAATAATTTCTTTTAACTTTTATTATAGTGGACCTTTATTTTAGCAAATCTCGTAAAAAAATATTTTTGTAGATATTAAAATGGATTTTTTCAAAGTTAAAAATTATTTATGAACTAAGCAATTTATAAAGCATAGTAGTAAACTTTAAATCTGTTTTTCTCGAAACAGATTTTTAACGGCTACTCGTTCAGGAAGAATTTTATTATAAAAAATTGGGTATTTCATTAAGAGAATCAATTTATAACTTATTCAAAGGTAAAATTGAAGATTTTGACAATAGAAGTATGTTTTAAAAATTGACACTCTACCATTGGAATTAAATCTAAAAAGGGCTCCAAACATGTCCTTAACGGGATGGTGAACTTTCAAATTACTAAACATCGAACAGCAATTGGAATATTTTTGGGGTGTACAAACAATTTAAAAATATTGGAACAAAACGCATTTAAAAAGAAAATACATTTTCTAATAATTCATGATTAAATACTTCAATTTCGATTTATTTTGTTGGCCGATGAAGTTTATTTTGTTGGGATGTTCATGACTTCAGAAAGACATTTATTTAACAGTTTACTGTTGAACTTCAATAGTTTATACAGGGTGCCGGAAGACTTAACTTATCTTATAATGAGTTTCCAAAAGACAATATTCGCGGTGGATATCGTTAAAACGTTCGCTTTTAAAAAAATGCTTCAAAACATATTAAACTAGGAACTTACTTTGAATTTTTTTTATTTTTAATTTAACTATTTATTTATTTAGTTTTCTTCTCAAGATGTCTGAATTATTCCCAAGTAATCTGTCTGGGGAATTACAAGCAGTCGTCAATTTTACGGTTGAAAAAGATTTCCATAAAGTAAAGTCCCAAGTAAAGATGGCTGTAATTTACTTATCAGGCAATAAAATAACACATTCAATGATGACCTGGACAGAAAAAATGTTAGAACATTTTCTGAGGACTGGAGTAGAAGCGACCCAGATGGACAAAAATTTTTCTCCCGACAAAATTTTATGGCACAGAATCCAAAAACGTCTACAGAGGCCACTGCGAGCAGAAGGAAATGCAGATGTTAGAACATTCTTCAGATTCAAGAACAACTTCCTCGTGAAGTCATATTTCACGTTCGGTCAGAGGACCGTCGGAAAGGGGACGGCACACGTTTTCCAGACGACTAATGTGCCGCTTTTAATATACCGGCGGAAAAGGAAGTCGGCCGATGAAGCGATGTTTATGGCATCGGAAAGATATTTATTTGATAGTTTCCTGTTAAACACTTATAGCTTTTACAGGGTGCCGGAAGACACAACTTATCTCATAATGAGTATCCAAAAGACGATATTCGCATTGGATATCGTGCTGGATAACATCGCGTTAGGAGTTTGCAAAAGTTATGATGAAATGCCCTTAATAACAGACATTCGACCGGATTCGCCGCCTCGTGCTGTTTCACCACTGTCTCTTCTGGTGACGCCACTGATTCATTCTAATTCGCCACCGAATTTTCCTGATATGCTCTCCGTTTCACCACCCGTCGAACCAATACCTCATCTCGTCGAACCAATATCTCATCTCGTCGAACCAATACCTCATCTCTATTCGTTTCCGGTTCTGTACCAGAAAATGAGACCTGATAATCCAGCAGAATACCATCATCCTGCATGGCAACCGCCATGTAGGGAATCCTTAATAAGCCATGAGGCAATAAACGACTCCCCAATGGATCTTTCCGTTCGGTCAAGATCCCAGGAATTGTCAGATTCGAACTCAAGTCTTTCGTTTATTTCCCCATCGACGGGAAACCCGGTCGAGGAGCCGTCTGCCACGCCCCCTGAGCCAATAAACGACTCCCCAATGGATCTTTCCGGCGAGCCAAGTTCACTTTTTTCCCAGGAACTGTCAGATCAAAATTCAAGCCTTTCACTTCTATCTCCGTCGATGGGAGAGCCGGTGGTCGAGGATCTATCTGCCACGCCCAGAGAAACACTCCAGACCTTCACACTGGAAGACGTAATGCCGCAGAGTTATTATAATTCCTTAGACTATTTTGGCGAACATTCATAAAAATATGAATCGTCCTCCGATAAAATTACATTTACCGCGTATCTTATTAATAAATCACGACTCCCTTCAAGATTGCAACCTAAAAATAATGTATGTTATAATTTATATTAGCAAATCAGACATTTGAAATATTTGAATTCCATAACGTCACCATATCTGGCCCGAACCGAACACCTCATTAAAGTTGTATATAATAAATAAGTCATGTTTTCAAATTCTTCCTTTTGGTTAAACGCAAATCTAACAAGCGCGTGATTTAGCAATTAATTAATCCCCGTGAGAAATGTATGAGTAAAACCTTCTTCCTGACAAGATATATTTCTTATATTCGCCATGTATGCTCTTGCTATTCTTTTGTGAATGAAAAAATATCACTAGACTGAATCTTTTCGGGTATTTATGATACATACATTATAAACTCTCTTCCACGTTAGCTGTTGTTATATTGGAATTCAAATTAATGAATTTCATTAAACCCTTTTTCAAATGGATAGTTACTAGAACCTGTGTGACAGGAGATTCGTGTTTTGGAAGAGAAACATTCGGAGGGCTTCCAGGAAAGTTTGAGCGATACTGGTGATGTTTTTTAATTGTTGAGTCTAAAAGAACTTTAAATAATTGACGAAAATTACTTTCTTCTTGTAGTCGCGCAGAATATTCGAAGCCTTTCTGAACCTAACACTGTGTTTCATTTTTCATCCTAAAATCAAAACTACGTGGATTTTTTCCAAAACTTACTCAGATAATCTTCAGTCAAACTCTTAAAAGAGTAGGCAAAAACAGAAAAGACGTTTTCCAGAGTTTTCTTGTGAGGCATTTGTCTCTATCATAACAAATTGAATCCATCTCAGAACTAGTCCTGATTCTCAGCATTCATTTCGTCACACAGTTATTTTTTCGTTCTCTAATCCTCGTTCTTCCGGTAAATTTCCGATCTTTTTATACACTGACGGTTCCAAAATGAATAACATAGTTGGCTCGAGTTTTGTTGTTTTTGATTATTCTAATAATTTAATTCGTTCAGGTTCCTTTCCCTTAAGTGGTGAGGCTTCAGGCTGAACTCTGTGCAATTATCAAGGCAATAGAATGGTCCTTTACAAATATAATATCAAGTCTATTTGTTTGGTTTCTGATTCTCGCACATCTCTGGAGGCGCTTTGACTTTATCCTAAATATAACATGATTAAAATCCGGTCTGTTTCACTATAACTCTTCATCTTCAATTTTTAAGTTGTGTTGGACTAGGACTCATTTAGGGACTGCTGATTTGGCTGCCGCCAAATCAGCAGGGTGGTTAACTATCGTCGACCGTAGGGTTGGTGTTTCCCCAAATAGGTGTCGTTGCCGCCTAATGAGGCACTTGTTGATAGCTTGTCAAACGCGTTGGGAGCTCTTGGAATCCAGTGGGTTCGCGTGTGGTCTGGTCCCTAGTCAATAGAAATTGATTTTCTTTGTCAGTTCATAACCGGTCACGGAAAATTTCCTTCATATTATCACAGATTTTTAAATAGATTTCCGGATTGCATGTGTGGAGATCCATATGTTATAAATTGTTCATCTCTGATCACATTTTGTTAACTTCGCCGGACGACCTTTTCTTACCTTCTTTAGAACGTTTTTTCACATACTGCACAGTAGAATGGGATAAATTAAGTAATTTCCCAATATTTCATCCGGCATAAAACGACGTTTCCTGAGTCAAAAATCATTCAGCTGTATGAATAGCATAATAAATATATGTTTCTAGCCTTACTAGATATCGTAGTCTTCTTTTCTGACATTCATTGGAAGTAAGGAGATACTTTTATCAAGTTCTTCGCCAGTCTCGAATTCAAGCGCAGGGAAGAATTTCGGAGATAGCGGAAGGGGAATCGCCAAGGTACTTGCAGCTCGTCATAGCGCTATTTTTCTTTTCAATATTTATTTGAGAACGAAAGAGTAATATTTCGCACATCCAACGCTGTCTAATGATAATGTAAACATTATTTTAGTGACCGAGACATTGCCAACAACACCACGAGTTTGGTGATAGAAAACATACATACATTAATTTGAAAAATAGCATTTTACTATTTCCTCTCTATTGATCGTTAAACCTTGGAAAACATACACCTACTTCAACATAATTTGTACTTTGACAAATCGTTTGTCAAATATGGGACTTGAATTTCAATATTTGGATTTATCAATCGTTGAATTGCGCTATGGTCGCTTATTTTCGGCATCTTTATCTATTAATAGCCAGAATTACATGTCTGTTCCTTAACATGTCGTTCGCTACCTGGTGTTCACAGTGAAACACTGCTACTATTGACTCAGAAGGAGATTTCCTTTGATCTTCAGGCGTCATTTCCTCAAACTCCACGGCATCTTTACTTTCAAAGTATACTTTGTTTTGTGTGGAACCTATCAATGCAGCAGCAATCTTTTTAGAGCTGAAACTATAAGCATGTACAATAATCGATTCTTTATCAACACGGGGTTCATCCGGCATAGAACGAGGTTTCCTGAGTCAACATTTCCTGAGCTGCATTACATTATGTAAGGGAGCCCTGTGAACGTTTTATTCGCCTTGGTAACTTTCGTGAGAAACAAATCTATTCACATGTTTCATAACTAATGTTGTTTTAAGCTTGCCATTTTGTAAATGTTTTAAATTGAACGAATTATTTTTCAGACTATGAAGAAAACCATCAGAGAACGTCCAATAAAAGACGGCAGACTTATAATATCAATCAATGGCGTAAACTGCTATAAGTCAAATGCCGTAATGCCGGCAAGACCCGTAAGTTTGTCAGCTACACCTCCCAAAACCGTGAGTAGCGGAATAAATATATTCTTCTAGTCTTATTAGATATCGTAGTCCAGTGTAACTTTCACAGATAAACATGAATTTATCTAAGATATCTCGTTATAATATAGCAAAAATCAATTTTTTGAATTTTAAAGGTTGTGTTCCCCCCCTCTTCTTAGTTAGACTTTACAAAGTATTATAAGAGTGTTATTTTACACTATCTGGCCAAAAGTGTCAAGACACCCAGTGGTACGGAAGCATATATTAATATGATGTTGGTCCTTCTTATGCATTTATGACAGCCTTCACCCCAAAATCGTGAGTAGCCGAAGAAAGATATGTTTCTAGTCTTATTATATATCGTAGTCCTCCATTCCACCATATGAGTGTCTGACATTCTTTGGAAGTAAGGAGATACTTTTATCAAGTTCTTCGCCAGTCTCGAATTCAAGCGCAGGGAAGAATTTTGGAGGTAGCGGTAAGGGATGAAATATTAACGCCCCCAAGTGAAGAGAGCGCGAGCGAGTTGACGCTTTTGAAAGTTAAGTGGGAAGACGTCATTAAGGAGCAACGAACATGTCCTAGTCTGCAGCATTTAATTAAAAAAGAAACCTGGTTTCAGAGCTAACGTTCGAACCATATTATATGATGGACAATGAGGTATTATTTCGATTTCAGAAGGACTATATGTGTAAAGTGAAAAGACGAATTGGTAAATACCTATGAGTGTTAAAGCTCAGAGGCAGGCCGCGTTTGTAACATCTTTTGGGACCTACCGTCCATTACGCAAGCCTTTCGGGCTGAAAAATGCCCAAAATCTTTAGAGATATCTTTCACCAAAAGTCACAAGGCTCGCACAGCGAACTTTAGGCGCCGGACAAATCCGAGGCTCAACAAAACAGCCACCCTCTCACGCTCTGCTTTCTCCTTTTGTTTTTTCAGCCAGCTGGCCGGGAGTGTGTGTGCAGGAGCGACCCACGATGGTTTTCTTGGAATGCAGTATTCGTCTGTTGCTTGGGTGGCATTTTTCACCGAAAAGCCCAAGACGCTACTGTTTTAGAGTTCAACCAGACCAAACCATGAAAAACAACCCCACGTCATGATGCTGCCACCACCAAACTTTTACAGTCGGCACAATGCAGTCACGTAAGAAGCGCTCGCCGGGCACCAATCGGACTGCCAGATTGTAAAGCTAGATTCATCACTCCAAAGAACATTTTTCCACGTATCCAATGATGGGGACCATTGCAATAGACGCTTCGCATTCTGGAGAATGATGTTCGGCTGGAATCTCAAGTTTATTTTTAACTCTCGACGAACAGTCCTGCTGTTAGCACTAACTCCTGAGTGATTTCAATCAACGAGGACTTGCGATTTTGTTTCACTACCCTTTTCAAAGTTCTACGGCACTAATTTTTTTCGACTTGCCACTTCGTTTTTCTGCAGTTTCCCTACCTCGACGTTTCCACTTCACAATTAAATCACTCACGGTGGATTTTTGCTCCTGTAGAATCTATATATATAAAACGCGTAGGCACAAAAATCGGAGATATTTCTACACCGGCTGCAACTACCAGATGTAAACATTAGCGGCCGACCGGGTGTGTGTAGTAGTTCGACGATAGCACGTAATTTGGTGCAATTTCATTGCTGTATTTTACACGTGAAGAATTTTAATTTATTCACGAGATAATTTATTCTTTTGTTCCATCGGTTTTCCTAAATGTAAGTAAGAGGTCAAACTTTTGACAAAATATGTTTAGACCTATCAAATCCAGTGTTTAGTCACGGACAGTTGTATGTAGATTTATCTAGAGTCCATTCTTTTGATTCTGTCACTGTAGTATCTCCTATTTCTGAAATACTCAACTGTGTATATCAAGAAGTTTGAGGAATATCATAGTAAAATATTAATAATTGCATTATAATATCTTAATAGTAAGTAAGAGTTAATTGTCTACACTTTTTTTAGTAGTACTTGCTGATTTTTACTCCATTTTGTAAGTGAAGAAATTTTCCCAACAATTTTTTATTTGGTATGATTAAGTGTAGATATCTGAATTGTGAACAATAGTACATATAGGGAGTATTTTTACTCTTCTTTTGATGAAAAAATTTGTTTCTCACAATTTCTTATTTGATTTAATGATAAAGTGTAGATATCTTAATTTTGAAAAATATTACATACAGAGATGAGTGTAATTTTTAAAATCTTTGTTGTTGAGTTTCTCAGTCTTATTTTTAACTCTGTTCTGAAGTAATGGAAATTCATATTTTTTAAATCATCCTTATAGAGAATTTTGCAATGATTATAAATTTTTTGCCTGAGATCACACTACTACTTAAAAAAGTATATTTATGATGACAGGTAATAGCAACATTCCTTACATAGGTTTCTTTCAGTTGAGTTGTTTTGCAAAAGAAAATATAAAACTAAAAGCGACCATGCTGGTCGCGCAGCGGCTAGTGTTAGAAATTTCACGTGCTGATTTCCCAGAAAGGTGGAATCCCACTATAATGCCACGATCAAAGTCATTAAGCTCATTTGACTTCTTTAGAGGTGTGTCCGGATACAGCATATGTAAATTGTCTGTTCTATATTATAAGAGAAATAACTTATCAAAATGGTTACGCATATGTCGATCACTTCGAACCAAACATATTGATAACTATTTTATTTTTTTATGCGATAATTTGTAGTAATCTGTTCGAAATTAAATCTAAATTTTCGCATCGGTGCCCGAGATGAGATAGACTTGCGCACGTTTCGATACGAAACATTAATTTATAGACTATAAGAGTTACCGATATGGGGCTTTCGACTGACATAAGTCCGACAACCGTTACAAAGCCTGACAAAATGTGTATTATTTTATGTATTTCCCCAACTGTATTGGAAAATGCATGAATTAATGACCCCTCTAGAGACACTCTGACCTAATCAGAGATTCAGTTACTAGTAATACGGAGTATGACTCAGAATAGTAGCATACATCCTATTCGCAAGCTTGTGCATTTTTACACAAAACACACACCTTTTTTATTTTGTATTATGGTTTTGGATAATAATCATTTATCAACATTTATCGTGCACTTTTACACAAAACACATACCTTTTTACCATGTTTTTATTAACTCGCTTTCTTGTTTGTTTGTCCAGTACAAATCTTGCAATCGATTTTAACTAACTTCCCGACTAGCTAGACATTTGAACACGATGACAATGCATTATTTAATACTTTTAGCCATCTTTAAGCAGGATCGTATTCATTTTCAGTTAATTTTGTTTTGTAGACTGGTGCGGCCATCTGTCGGACTGGACTGGAACGAAAAGTTAAACGCAAGTTAACTTCCAATTAACTTCATTTTCCTTCAAGTTCATGGGATGATTCATCAAAAAATTTTAAAAAAGTATTTATTAATACACTGAATTGTCAAGTTTATATGATTCAATAGAAATTTTAAAAACATGGTGTATAAAAAGTCATTTTTATCTTGTAATAGTTTTTATTATTTTGTATTATGGTTTTGGATAATAATCATTTATCAAGATTTATTGTTTATTAAGAGTGTTATTATTTATGTAGAGCGTTTGTTCTATAAAAAATAATTAGTATATTATATAAATAAGTGTTTCATTTAATACGAATAGATAGAGTTAAGTGTTTTAAATATTATTGTAAAGTGGCTGGTGAATTTTATCATAAATTTAAAATAACTTTAAACAGAGCAAAAGTATTCCCCTTTTGATTTTTCTTATTTTTTATGAAAAGCTGCAGCATGAATCCTTAAGATTAATTTTTTTCTTAGTTTTCTTTGTTTTATTAGTGATTTCTAATTCGCCAGCCACGCTATTTTTTTATTGATTTGTACTTGTATTTGATTTTTGTTTGCTCTTTTTGTTTTAATTCTTCCTACGGGAGTTAACTAAAGAATTACTGTGTTCTTTAACCTTTTACACGCCGCACTATGATCGAAAGGTAACACAAACTATTTATGATAAAATCACATTAAAACTCAAACAAGAACTATGAGTACTTTTTTTCAAGAAAAAATTTTTGTATATGATTTATAATATGTTCCCAAAAGGGAACATTGGCGGGAAACACTTACTTTTTCCACATGTTTTTGTAAAATATGATTAACTACTATTATATTCAAATTTCGATTTATGTACCTAATTTTTTTAATAGCTATAAGTAAATTTCTAAAAGTTATAGAGTAATAGCACAGGTTAAGCCGAAAAAAAATCGGGGTCCACCCCCCGTCAAGAGCTATACCACCTTAACTTGTCAAGATGTGCAACGAAGCTTTCAAAAGAAAAAGTTTTCCCACTCAATTAAAAAAATTAATTTTACAGTTGATGATCAAAAATTACTATATTTAAACAGTTTTACAATTATATATTAGCATGTTAATCAAAGAATTGAAAACTCATTAGAAAAAAGGAAGTAACGGATAATCTCTGTGTAAAAATTCACAGCACAATAATAATATGAATGAAAATCTAAAAAATACAAGGAGAAAAAAAACTACAGAAATTCTTTAAAATAAGAAAAAGAAAACGAAAAATGATTTTTGTTCTTAGCTTTTTTACTCTACGTGTTTTCTGCTGTCCATCGTAGGTAGGAAAATATTTCTCATGCAGTCTTTTCTCACACAAAATATTTTTTTCTAGTATTCATTTGGAATACAACACAACATCCTTGTGCTGATGGCACAATAAAATGTGCATCTGATTGTCTCAAAGATTCATAGCAATGTGCTTGAGGTCCAGGAACAGAGAGGATATTCAATTTCATGCGAAGCAAGCACACAGTTGCTTCTCTCCTGAGATACGATAGTTCTGCTGTTGTGCAAATGTAAATGCAAAATCCATCCAGCAGCGACAGCCATGTTTAGCGCTTTGCTAAATAGATTCCAATACCATTTTTTGTTTCTAAACATAGATCTATATGATCGAAGAAGTCTGTCTAGTAAATTGACACCTCATTATACATTTTTATCAGATATGGCTGAGAAAGATCAATTTTTTTTTGTTTGTTTTACGATAGGCTCATGGGTCGAATAATTGGATGTCCAGCGATAAGCTTGACATCACTTCGATACTCAAAATTTCCTCTTTGCCATTTTGAGGCTTCCTTTGGTGATTTGAAAAAGCATCTTCCTGTCCCGAATCGTGCCAGTTGCTTTGAAACCCTTTTTCAGAAAACAGCTTGTGTGATAAGAAAAAGTTGTCAATGAAAATTTCATGCATCTCTGGATTTTCAACATTGGATAGAAGCTCCCACACAACTCTAGATCCAAGAGGAGAGTTTTCTATTTCTGAACTTTTTCCACTATAGATTCTCATAGCATATGAATAGCCACTGCTGGAACACAACATCCATATTTTAAAACCAAACTATATTGGTTTACCCCGTATACACAATTCATCCGAATGATGATCGTAACAAGGCACTATGGACTCATCTATACTCAATTTAGAATGGAAGTGACATATCCTCTCTCAATTGAAGAAAATCGCAGAGTAAAGGAAAATAATGAGAACACATAATCACGTGTTTTCCAACATATTATGTGCCCCTCCAATAGAGTCATAAACAACGTCTAACTATCAACAAACACGCGTTTTTCAGCGGCAGCTATGAGTAATCCACTTCAGACCCATCGGAATCCCCTTCTCCGTCACACACGGGGGGGGGCGGAGGTGAACAGGCGTAATGAAAGGAGATCACAGTCATAAACATCTTTCCTTGATACGTACTAATAGCTCTCGTATTCGAAAACATTTTATCTATGCACTGTAATCAAAATAACTTAATTATGTTGAAAAACTAACCTTTACACGTCAATGTTCCCTTTTGGGAACATGCATATTTTTCATCTAATAGTAACAACTAAATTTAATCTTTATTGATATAACTTAAGTTCTACCAAGAAAATGATCATTTTTAATTACTCCCTCTTAATTTTAAAATCATTTGTTGAATTTTATACGAATTTTATACGAATTTTTGAATTTTGTTCGATGAAAAAAACCAAAGTTACGATTTTTCCCCCTAGACACTATTTATTTTATCAACATAACCTCGATGCCAAAAAATCAATCCATATCTTCGTTCTAAGTAATAATTTTTACAGATAAATAGAAATAAAATTGTATTTTTCACAGAATTTTGAAGTTGATGGCGTGTAAAAGGTTAACAGCGACAAAAGTTTTCTTTGTACATTTAATGGAGTTTTTTTTAACTCGTATTCTATCTTTTTATAAAAATATTTTTATTATTTGTTTTATATTACTGTTTTAACACGTTCTATATTTGATTGGTTTTTTACTTGCTGTATGTGACTGTTTTATCACCCGATAATTATTTTATGGATGACTTTTTACTTTGTCACTGTGTTCTCAAATAGTATAGTTGAAATCGCATGGTTAATGTTCCTTTCACATAGTACTTTGATTTATTTTATTCATATGTATACACTTTTATCATCGTTTTTAAGGGGGTCATACGACAGTTAAACCGTCAAAAAATATAAATTTTTTAAAAAAATATAAATTTTTTAAAAAAATATATATATATATGTGTATATAGGAAGGATTAACTTTTTCTGAGTATTTTAAGAAAATCCGCTTGAAAAAAGTCCCATAATTACGGAAGTTATGAATAAAAACGTGTCAGATGTTTAATGTAAACATATATAAAGGGCAATACTTCAAAAGGATTTATCTCAAAATGTGTTTTTTACACATAACGCGCATGTTATCTCTAGAACTATTTTGTATTTTTGCATGAAATTTTCACAGATAGTACATATTATCATTTGCTTGAAACTGAACCTAAATTCGTTTACAGATCTCTAGAGAATGCATTTTCATGCATAGATAAAATTTAATTTATTAATAAAAAAATGTACTTTTTTCAGTTTCATAGTAAAATAGAAATATACCTTAAATATATACAAATTTAGGTTCAAATTAATCTTTAGTTTCTGCAGTATTTGTTAAAAGCAGAAATATTGTCTTAAACTCAATTTTTGGGAGTATTATGTGCGTTAGCTTTGATATCACTTTTGTCCAAAGCAAACAGCTTATTATTTATGACTATCTAACAAAAATTAATTTTAACTGTAAAAGAAGAAACAGGTATATATCCATAAATAAAACATTGTTCTATTAACACAAAATATTATGATTATACTTTTCAAGATATAGAATGTCGAATTATATTTTTTCGACTTTTAACAGTCGTCCTTAAGGTTTTAACTGTATGTATTTTCGGATTTCACCATGTGTTAGGCGCAGCATGTCTTATATCTGGACCTTGCGTCATTAAACCCCAAACAACCAAGTTTGTTTTATGAAGATGATGTAACTATGAATAATTTTGTGTGCAAATAAATCAAGTTAAAATGGTCATTGATCTGTCATTTTTTCCATTGTTGAGTTTAAATTATTTTATTTCAGCGGGTTTGAATATTTTTGTTTCAGCAGGTTTGAATTCTAATTTTCATAGATTTTGGTTTATGGTTCAATTTTAGATCAATATCCCCTTTCAAGAAAATTTTTTCCAAAAGTGTGTTTATCTATAATATACAAATATTATAAGTAATGCTTATACAAACTGATTACAACAAGAAAAAATCATTTTGTGGGTAAAAATTGAGAAATTTAATTGCTTTTGAAAAAATTAAAGAATTTTAAAAATTATTTTTCTCCTTTAGTTTTCAAAATTCTAACATGATTTTTTGGAAGTGTATGACACTATTCTTTATAATTTTATGGATCGATTTTACAATTACTGAATTACTTCCTAATAAAAACATAAAATATATACCTACAGGCAAAATTGCAGCAAAAAGCATGGTTTCCTCAACATTTTGATTTTTCATTATATTGTAAAATCCATCCATAGTTTTATTAAGTACATTATATTGAAGCTACAAAAAATATTTGATTCATTTGATATATATTTATAGATGTCACTTTGCTTTAAACACAGTAATACGTCAAAAAACAGCAAACTGAGAAAAATCAATTTAAAGATTTTAAGCACTGTAAAAACCTATTCCAGTTTTCATAATGTTAATGTCACTATGTGACTACTTTTATATATCTTGAAAATTATAGCCTTTTTATTTGAATAGGTGAACATTTAGTTATAATTAGAGGTTTTTATTAAAAACTTACCCAAACTGAAATGACGAGAAAACTGGTGAAAAATGTGAATAACAATTTAAATATATTTCTTAGAGTGCTTTTTATTGCAACAGGTATTCAAATTACTTTTAAATGAATGAAATACTTATAAATATGTATCAGAATAAAAATTTATAGCATTAATTAACAGTTTCGTTCAGAGTTTGAAAATTTAAGTTGCAATGTTTCATCATCAACAGAGTACGTAAACTACACTCATAACACTTGATAATTTTAAAAACATCCAGCTTAGACCATCTCTCTTTCTGGCTAACTGTTCTCTTTTACGAATAGCTTTTTATTATAATTTTACGAGCAAATTGGTGCTTTGCATTATTACGCCTTTTCCGAAACAAAACTTTTCGTGAATCCAACATAATACCAAGTTTTTTTGGGGAATGACCAACATTCATTCCTAGTACATTTTGTCGGGGAATTCATTACGTACATCGAATCATGTTCTATGGCAAAAGTAAGCGAGGGGTGTCCTTCTCTCCTAAATATCAGGTTCCTCTTCGCTCCGAAACTTAAACAGGCTATAGGTGCACTCGAGACCATACAACGCTCGTCATCTTTGTGCGGTGAAATGTAGGCGTATCCGTCTTTATAGTAATTGAGCAATGCAAAGTTAAAGTGGACGCCTAGATACTTTTCCACGTCGAATTTTATTTGATCGAGGACGGGCATCCACGGTTCAGATTGGAGCATGATCCCCGAAAAGGGATATTTCAAACCGTGAGCGCACAATTTTCTACGGGGAGTACAAATCTTGCCAAACATGTAAAAAGAGTAACTTTTAAAAGGTAATTGTTTTAATTGGTCCTTAATGTCATCTGCTTGTAGAGACGGATAAAAATTTTTAATGTATTGTACGTTCAAACCGTCCCATAGTCGAGGGAAAACAGTACACTTTTTTTAAACACAAGAGAAAGAAGTCGAACGATTCCTTTTGGCAAACCAGATGTTTAAAATATGAAAACGTACACAATAAATGACTGCGTGTTTTCTTAAAAGAACCAAAATTCCCCTTTATTTCATTTCAAACAAATGAACGTTCTCGTTCAGCAATTTCCATTTCTTGCATGTTCATTCATCCATCATGTTTGTTCTAAAAATTTGAGGATAAAACTCTCGGAAGCTCATTTTGTGAATTATGTTATTATTATTTAAAAACACAACAAAATACATTCAATACAGTCCGAGCAAAAGTCCCCCTTTTGAAATTTTCCCGAAACAAAACATTTTTCAACTTAAAAAAATTTTTTTTGATAGGGTCGTGGTTAAAAAATATGTTTTTTTACATAACATTTGCTTTATGGAGACTTTAATCGGTTCACAATAAAATATGGCCGTTTAGAGGAGTGGTCGACGAGAGAGGTTTAACTATCAATCGGAGCAAAGAAAAACTTGTGATCCAAACTATCTGTAGATAACGTGGATATATATATTTATATATTTATTTATATATTTATATATTTATATATAAAAATGAAAAAAAAATATATATATATATATATCACAACAAAATAGGGTCGTTTAGAGGGGTGGTCGGCTAGAGAGGTTTAACTATCAATAGGAGCAAAGAAAAATTTGTGATCCAAACTATCTGTAGATAACGTGGATATATATATATATATTTTTAATATATATATATATATATATATATATATTTATATATATATAAATATATATATATATATAAAATATTTATATATATATATATATATAAATATATATATATATATATATATATATATATATATATATATATATTACAACAAAATAGGGTCGTTTAGAGGGGTGGTCGGCTAGAGAGGTTTAACTATCAATAGGAGCAAAGAAAAATTTGTGATCCAAACTATCTGTAGATAACGTGGATATATATATATTTTTTTTTAATATTTATATATATATATATATATATATAATATATATATAAATATTTATATATATATATATATATATATATATATATATATATATATATAAATATATAAATATATATAAAAATATTTATATATATATATATATATAAATATATATAAAATATTTATATATATATATATATATATATATATATATATATATATATATATATATATATATATCACAATAAAATATGGTTCACAACAAAAAAAATGGTCGATTAGAGGGGTGGCTGGCTAGAGAGGTTTAGCTATCAATCGGAGCAAAGAAAAACTTGTGATCCAAACTATCTGTAGATAACGTGATTATATATATTTTTTTAATATATATATTTTATATATATTTATATATTTATATATATTTATGCAAACTCTCATTAGCATTTTGAGTTCCACACATCATATCACAATTACTTTTATGACCATATGTCGAATTCAGCACTCGATGTACCAAATTATCTTTCACGACATAACTTTACTTCGAATCAGTATGAATGTCATACGTGACACATATATCCTTACTTTCATCAGGGGAAATTCTTTGATATCATCATGAATATTCTTTGAAACATTTTCAATGATATGCTGAATCTAAACTTTTTACACATTTGTTGATGAAAAAGGTTGGATGCAAAATATTTCGATAGCTGAATATCCTTTTCCAGTCTCTAAAAAAAATCGTCAGTACTGCCATTTCTTTCACAAGATGAGTTAACAGAATTTATTTTCTTATCACAAGTTAAATTCAGATCGTATGAGAATCCCAATTTCGCTCAAGTTTGCATTTCACAAGTTCAAAAATAACTTACTGATTTGAGCACCATAATATAATCTTCAGAATGAGAGTCTTTATCATCAATAATAGATGGAGTCTGAGATTTGAATTTAGCACATTTGTGGCAATGCTGGAACCTAATCTTTCATTGACCTTTTATTGTTCATACGAGATGAATGTGCTTTCCACTAACCATATTAATATAAATAATGCAATTATTAATATAAAAATCGTTAGAAAACTAAATAATCACTAATTGGTAAATATATAAGGAAGAAATCAAGAAGCGTGGTTAAAAAAATATGTTTGCATAACATTTTATCTATGGAGTCTTCACAACAAAATATGGCCGTCTAGAGAGGTTTAACTATCAATCGGAGCAAAGAAAACTTGTGATCCAAATTATCTGTAGATAACGTGGATATATATATTTTTAATATATATTTATATATATTTATTTATATATTTATGTATTTATATAAATAAATATATATATATATATATTTCAGTGAGAAAAACTTTCTGTGTTCATCACCATCTTACAATTTTAAGCCTTGTTCTTTGATATTGGTTGTCCTTAGGTTCCAAGAAATACGGTTAAATAACATGTGTTCGCTACAGAGAGAGAGCATCAACACTGCTTGCTAACAGGTATGGTTAAAAACAAAATCAAGTTATCGCGTCCCATTAAAAGTGTGATAAATTCCGCAACAAATCAAATTGCTTAAATTTTTGGAATACTTGTTACTCACTTTTACGATATTATATAAATACAGGAAACAACTTTTCCTGAAATAAAAATACCGCCTTAAACTAAAACTACATTTTTTGTGACTTTTCATTTTACAAATTAAACAGCCAGCAGCAAAATGATTCGAGCTTCCCAGTGGAAAAAAAAATGTTTAATCAACCTATATAAATGCTAGTTAGCACCTTCGATTGAATTGATATGAGTCTACATTTTTTTGTTATAGTATAAATTCATTTGAACATACAAAAACCATGGACCACCCTTCAGTGGGTGATCCATGGATATTCTACAAAAGAGTGTTTTAAACCAAGAATACATAAGCCAGATGTTGCCTCTACACGAGTAATCTTCTGAAACCACCTGATGATGACAATTGTTTAGACAGTCGGCAGCAAAACCAGTCGAGCAACAGTCCCTTTGAAGATTTTTCTTAAATCAAGTTTAATTTAACGATCCCTTCCAACGAAAGAATAAATAAAAAAATTTTTCTCAAATTAAAAAAAAACAATCAATAATAATAAATATCAGTAATTGTTGTTGCCTTTCGTGGAAATTATTTTTGACACCAAGTGAAGTTGTAACAAATATTGGATTCTCTTACTATAATTATGTGTAGAAATTAAGTTGTATTTATAAAAAAAATAAATAAATTTAATAAAATATAATTGAAGAATCAAAAACAGTAATAACAAACGTTCAGATGATTTTTCAAAATTCTTTCGAGCCTGAATAAAATCGGTTTTCAAAACATGGTATTTAACTGCTGCTGGAGAATCATTCTCTAAGCGATAGAGGGCAAGTATTTCCGGACTCAGTTGTTAGTACTTATGCAAAGTGGACGCCCGCAGCACACTGTTTGTCATCGTTTTCAGTTTGAAAATATAAATAATTTTGTGCACTATCGGAAAATTTCAATAAAACGTGATTTAACGAAATTTTTTTTTTTTCAGACGCACTATCAAATGGCCTATTGCAACTAATCCCAGACCAGAAATACGAGATTTCTTCCCTCCCTTAGATACAATACTATTTGTGTTGTTATTAATAAACAGTGGTGGGACAAATCAATCACTGAGGTTTGTCATCCTTTGATGAATATATATAAAACGCGTAGGCACAAAAATCGACGACCTGATGTAAACATTAGCGGCCGGGATTTACGCAATGAAATCAGGAAAGTGAAAATTCGGAAGTCTCAAGAAAGAAATAATTCATTAAGAGAGAGCATAAATGATCTCGAGGTGCCAGTTTATTTTCTACACCATTTTATAAGCGAAGAAATTTTTTCAACAATTTATTATTTGATGTGATGACGCTATATTTTACTCCATTTTTTTTAAGTGAAAAAAAATTTCCCCAACTATTTCTTACTTGATAAAGTGTATATATCTCAATTTTGGAAAATAGTACATACAGAGAGGGATGTAATTTATAAAACCATCTGTTCTGAAATTCCCATTTTTTAATCACGATGTTTAAGAATCAGATTTATAGAGAACAACGTATGCAAAAGAAAATATAAAACTAAAAGCGACCATGCTGGTCGCGCAGCGGCTAGTTTATAACTAAAAATGAATAAACCAACAGAGATATAATAAGAATATACACAAAAAGAAATCAGGGCAAGATTCTGTTCCGAACCATAAAACGACACCGATGAATATTTGTACCCCGTTCAAGGTTTTATCCGAACGCTAGAGTTGCAATAATGATCATTACTGAATTTAATCAACTAAAATTGATTACTGACTAATTAAATTGCGGGACCAAAATTTTAGTTACCGGTTTCGAATTATTATCACTAGGTTGCTTTTTTACACTATCGAGGAAGAAAGTAAAACTTTTTCTGCAATCATAAAACTTTCTATGCGGATTGAATGGGGTCTCAAAAAAAAAAAGCATCCTCAATGCAGTCGTCCCAAGCTCAGTGTTCAAAAAGTTGTGATCATAAAATTATACAGCCGATGCACGTAATTCAGCGATTGGATAATCGGTCCGAATACGAAAGGTGCTTGTACAGAATCCGAGGACAAACGAAAAATGGTGAAAAACTTATAAATTGGCTCGGTATATTGCTTTTGTTTGGTGAACTGTATGCAAAATTCGTTCACCTACGTGTCCGGTATATAAACACTTTAAGGATTGACCCTTGAATATTAAAAATGAGGAACAATTGCGAGGCCTCTAAAACTATTACATAAATTTCCTCCCAAATAGGTTACGCAATTTTTCTTATTAAAAAAAAGTTAGTTACATTGATAATATAATTTAGAGCCTCGTAAACTAAAATAATATTGTCAAGACCTTTTATTTTTAGACATCACTAATAAGTTTCAGTATTGGCAAAATATAATGATTCTTTTCAAAAATTGTGTCGAGTGGCATTCTTTGCACTCGATTTCTTCTTTTAAATTCATATCGAATTGCGTTTAATTCTTAAATTAATTCCGCTTATTGAAAGAAAATCTCACGTTCCCAAATACCGGTTTATGACGAAAAAATAACAGTAATATGTGATTCTTATAAGCGGTTCTCTTTTTTTTGAACTAATAAAATTCCTATCATTGCCTTTATGATAACATTTTTTATTTGGCCATCAAAATTGTCGATTTCGGGGAAAAACATTTTTGACTTTATAAAAATGTGGTGGGTTTAATTTTGCATGCATGAAATTTGCGGGTGTCTAACATTCTAGCTTACGTTTCACGGTTTGATAACGTGCTGAATCAGTACACAATGTCACGTTCGCCGAAGATTCATGTGGGAGTCCCTATTTTTGTTTGTCAGTGGAGAAAAGTGAAATCGGACGGGGTCAAGCTAATAGGACAGTGTTGTGTTAAGGGATAAATTTTACGACCCATCTTTATTTTAAAAAAAAGAAGAAATAACTTCGTGCATTTGAGGGTGGAAAGGAAAGCGAAGAGTGTAAACTGATCCGGTGGATTGATTCTTTAAAGAGAAAATTTTAGCATTACATTTGTTTTCGCGATATTGATTCTTATAAGCGGTGTATCTCAAAGATGATTATTGTTACCTGGATTCAAAATTTCCTTTCCTTTTGAACTAATAAATTTCCTATCATGAAATACATCATTGCCTTTGTACCTGACTAATATGAGCATTTAAAAATAATTTACTTTCATTTGAATGAGATATCATTTTTATTTTGCATCAGTAGTTTTTTAACAAATGTATTATCAATTAGTAATTCATCTACGTCGTGCCAAAAACGGTAAATTAACATCTGTCGTAAACACATACATGACCTGTAAAATGTTTGATCGCGCAATGCTGGCAGATTTGATGCGTAGAAAGCGGCTTTATTTTTCGGTCTGCAGCTGAGAAAATAAGATTGCAGTTTTTTTCTGTTACAATAAACTAACCCGCAATATAAAACTGGCTAGTCTTTTTATATGGTTCGCGATTCTCAGAAATGGTGCGCATATCACCTGAGTTAATAAAGAAATCATGGCAAGTGATTATAAAATTTTTAGTCCCTATGTTAAAAGATTTTTTATTATTATCAAACTTACACTGTGTAATAGAATTGTTTTAAACAAAATTGGGAGATTAAACTTAAAATTTTAAAAAACCGTGTTTTTTTCCCACATGAATCTTCGGCGAACGTGACATTGTGTACTGATTCAGCACGTTATCAAACCGTGAAACGTAAGCTAGAATGTTAGACACCCGCAAATTTCATGCATGCAAAATTAAACCCACCACATTTTTATAAAGTCAAAAATGTTTTTCCCCGAAATCGACAATTTTGATGGCCAAATAAAAAATGTTATCATAAAGGCAATGATAGGAATTTTATTAGTTCAAAAAAAAAGAGAACCGCTTATAAGAATCACATATTACTGTTATTTTTTCGTCATAAACCGGTATTTGGGAACGTGAGATTTTCTTTCAATAAGCGGAATTAATTTAAGAATTAAACGCAATTCGATATGAATTTAAAAGAAGAAATCGAGTGCAAAGAATGCCACTCGACACAATTTTTGAAAAGAATCATTATATTTTGCCAATACTGAAACTTATTAGTGATGTCTAAAAATAAAAGGTCTTGACAATATTATTTTAGTTTACGAGGCTCTAAATTATATTATCAATGTAACTAACTTTTTTTTAATAAGAAAAATTGCGTAACCTATTTGGGAGGAAATTTATGTAATAGTTTTAGAGGCCTCGCAATTGTTCCTCATTTTTAATATTCAAGGGTCAATCCTTAAAGTGTTTATATACCGGACACGTAGGTGAACGAATTTTGCATACAGTTCACCAAACAAAAGCAATATACCGAGCCAATTTATAAGTTTTTCACCATTTTTCGTTTGTCCTCGGATTCTGTACAAGCACCTTTCGTATTCGGACCGATTATCCAATCGCTGAATTACGTGCATCGGCTGTATAATTTTATGATCACAACTTTTTGAACACTGAGCTTGGGACGACTGCATTGAGGATGCTTTTTTTTTTTGAGACCCCATTCAATCCGCATAGAAAGTTTTATGATTGCAGAAAAAGTTTTACTTTCTTCCTCGATAGTGTAAAAAAGCAACCTAGTGATAATAATTCGAAACCGGTAACTAAAATTTTGGTCCCGCAATTTAATTAGTCAGTAATCAATTTAGTTGATTAAATTCAGTAATGATCATTATTGCAACTCTAGCGTTCGGATAAAACCTTGAACGGGGTACAAATATTCATCGGTGTCGTTTTATGGTTCGGAACAGAATCTTGCCCTGATTTCTTTTTGTGTATATTCTTATTATATCTCTGTTGGTTTATTCATTTTTAGTTATAAACTAGCCGCTGCGCGACCAGCATGGTCGCTTTTAGTTTTATATTTTCTTTTGCATACGTTGTTCTCTATAAATCTGATTCTTAAACATCGTGATTAAAAAATGGGAATTTCAGAACAGATGGTTTTATAAATTACATCCCTCTCTGTATGTACTATTTTCCAAAATTGAGATATATACACTTTATCAAGTAAGAAATAGTTGGGGAAATTTTTTTTCACTTAAAAAAAATGGAGTAAAATATAGCGTCATCACATCAAATAATAAATTGTTGAAAAAATTTCTTCGCTTATAAAATGGTGTAGAAAATAAACTGGCACCTCGAGATCATTTATGCTCTCTCTTAATGAATTATTTCTTTCTTGAGACTTCCGAATTTTCACTTTCCTGATTTCATTGCGTAAATCCCGGCCGCTAATGTTTACATCAGGTCGTCGATTTTTGTGCCTACGCGTTTTATATATATTCATCAAAGGATGACAAACCTCAGTGATTGATTTGTCCCACCACTGTTTATTAATAACAACACAAATAGTATTGTATCTAAGGGAGGGAAGAAATCTCGTATTTCTGGTCTGGGATTAGTTGCAATAGGCCATTTGATAGTGCGTCTGAAAAAAAAAAAATTTCGTTAAATCACGTTTTATTGAAATTTTTCCGATAGTGCACAAAATTATTTATATTTTCAAACTGAAAACGATGACAAACAGTGTGCTGCGGGCGTCCACTTTGCATAAGTACTAACAACTGAGTCCGGAAATACTTGCCCTCTATCGCTTAGAGAATGATCTCCAGCAGCAGTTAAATACCATGTTTTGAAAACCGATTTTATTCAGGCTCGAAAGAATTTTGAAAAATCATCTGAACGTTTGTTATTACTGTTTTTGATTCTTCAATTATATTTTATTAAATTTATTTATTTTTTTATAAATACAACTTAATTTCTACACATAATTATAGTAAGAGAATCCAATATTTGTTACAACTTCACTTGGTGTCAAAAATAATTTCCACGAAAGGCAACAACAATTACTGATATTTATTATTATTGATTGTTTTTTTTTAATTTGAGAAAAATTTTTTATTTATTCTTTCGTTGGAAGGGATCGTTAAATTAAACTTGATTTAAGAAAAATCTTCAAAGGGACTGTTGCTCGACTGGTTTTGCTGCCGACTGCTGTGTCTAGAGCAGGATAGTACTGGAGCTGCATTCCTCGTAGCTCCCCAAACTCGCTTATCTATCAATCTTAACAACCTTTTTTCAACCCTCGTATTAATCAAGCTGCTTGGTATTTATAACAAACGCGTATGCCGAAATTATCATATCTCAAGCAGCTTCTTTAATTCATTCACTCAAAAGTTCGATTCTTGTGAATCGAATCTTATGTATACTTTACACACTCACAGATTATATTATGTTCTTTCAATATATTTCTATCAGATAAAACACTTTTAATTTTTAAATACTTTATTCTTAACTCTGAAATACATTCTATAGATAATTTAGAATAAAAACTAAAATAACTTTCCTTCAGACTTTTCTGTATCTTTCATTTTACAAAAAGAAACCAGGTTAAATCAATTTTTTTTCTTCAAAAAATTAGAATATTAGGCCGTAACTCCCAAAAATATTCCAGCACGAACAAGTTCAAAAGCATTCGGCTATTTAATCAACTGATTTCAATCATTCCTAGTTCAAAAACGTTTATTACGTTATCGAAATTTTAACATTAATCTGGACTTAATTAAGTCATTTACTTTAATCATAAGTAAATATAAATTATTTAATAACACCAGAATACTCCAAAAGAGAGAACGAAAATAATTGTTTTCAGACACTTTTTTATACATGAAAAACATTTATTTGTTTCACAAATACAATAATTTGAATAGTTCTTTTTCTTAATTTCACCAGTTTCTAATTTAATTATAGATTTATACTAAAAGAAATAAACTGCGTTTTTCTTATCTAATCGAACCAAATTTCCCTTCCTATCGTGTATCATTTAGGAAATGTTCCGATAACAAAAACCAATAAGATTTCATTCAGTTTTTTACCCTATCACTGTGATGTGAGAAACGTTAAAACGACTGAACCCCGTGAGAGTTTTGTGGTCATTAAATTCTGGAAGGGTGTGGTCACTACTCTATTTATAGATAGAGACTAAGACTGCACCATACAGGGTCCAGTATTAACCACGAAGAAATAACCGTAAACACCCGTTTCTGCGTCGATACCAATCAATGAGGCACAAAAATTCAGGAGAATTTATTACGTGTGGTATTAGACGCTACTGTCATGCAAGAGTGTCGATTATTATACGGGAAAGATTTATTACCGTTTTTATTCAGCAGTGCGTGGAAGGAAAAGTTTTAAAAATGTTTTCGTTCTTTCGTGTGGAAAGAGGGCTTTACTATTTATGTTGCTGAATAAATTAAGCTGTCGGATCATCGGTTACGTAAACACGTAATGTCGAAACTCGAGAAAAGAAAATGACTTATGCATACAAAAATATTGCTGTGCTTTTCAACATTTACTGAGAGGAAAAAAAATATATTAAATTTCACAAACTTTTACTAAAAACTTCTTCAAGATTTCAAATATTTGCGATGTATTTCATATCGATGTCTATTACAATGGTACTTATAAATAAAAGTATTCTAAATGCACTTCAAAAATTAAAATACAAACAAATATTTCTAGCGTTATGTGATCATTATATTTAAAGTAAAGTCAAAGTTTTTAATTTATACTACTTCAAGTAAAACAAACATTTAAGAAAAAATAACATGTTATGAAAGTTATCTTTGAAGAAAAATAAATGTTTTTCAGCATTTAGTAACTGATTTATTCGACGAAATTTAGTTAAGAATTATCATGCGAAGAGTTAAAAAGCGAAAGATTTTTTTTTTCTTTCAAATTTTTCACCCCAAAATAAAGATCTTCTGTTTATTTCAGAATTTATGAATCTCGTTTCATGTGTATTTTTTTATGCGTGGTGATCAAAATATTATTACAATAACGTACATTATATAACATAGCTATATTATAAATATAGTACAAATATTAGCATTTAAATACTATAGAATTCAAAATTTTCAAAATATCTATCCCCCTCGAGTTTTTTCATCCAACTTATTTTTAAATATAAATAAATAATTCCATTAATTGTTAATTGAACCCTTTATTTCTAACCCTTTATTTTCGTTTGCATCTTTAAAATTAATTTTATCATTTAACCATCACAATGATATTTTATGATTCTAACAATTGTTCTTTTGATATTAAGCGATGTGTTATTATTCCAATTTTCAAATTAAGATAAGTTCAAGTTCAAAGTTTTAAAAGTTTTAAAATTCGAAAAAGTTGAAATTTACAGCCTTTGATTAAATACTTAATGATGATCAAAACAATAATGAAAATCTTTTCAAATAAATATTTATTCAGTTGGGAAAATGAGAATCCTTCTTATTTAAACGCATTAAATCCTCTACATTTAAATTACATAATATATATTTTCAAAATATTCTTTTCTTTGTATATACTTTTTATTCGGAAAATATTTTTAAATTACAAAAAGAAATAAATTTTAAAAAATATCTAAATTGGAATAAATTGATTAGATAACTTCATTAAACCATTTTCTGTGAACAGTAAACTAAAAAAGTTGATATTTAGATTAGCATAAGATAGACGCATTGTATATAAAGTATATTACATTACGTAATATTCAGTAATCAGCCCCGAATTTCCAATATGCTTAATCCCTTAGAAACAAGTAGCTAAAATACAAGGAAACGTAAATTAAAATTAACTGAAAGAAAAAAAATAAATTAAAATAAACATATATATATATATATATATATATAATAAAGCTAAAACGGAAAAAATATGAATTATCTAGCAGGAAAAATATTACTGAAGAAAAATATAGTATAGCATTTAATATTAACTTCGATAATGCATTAGATATTTTTTTCATTTTTTCGAATTAAATACAAGCAATTAGATAACAAAATTTCGTTGAGCCCGCCTGTCTCATATGCAAGGAAATTGGTTATCCAAAAAATCGATTATCCAAACCGATGCCAGTTCCGTCTGGATCCAATAATCGATGCTTTGTTATAACCAGAAAAGGAGCTCATTAGTTTTAAAATATTCGCGCAAACATTATGAGTTGAACAAAAAGTTAATTTTCGAGACCGAATATTATCAGTTGTTTGGAATGTTCGAAGTAAAATTGAAAACACGAATTGAGCCAAGCAAAATAAAATGCAGTTAGCGTTGGATGAAAAAAACAAATCTATTTTAACATAGCTCTTAACTAAATAACAGCGTGTGTAGTCATGTTATAACATTTTAATACTCGTCATTGTCCGTGATATTTGTCACTTTCAACGAATATTGATTTTGTCTCAGGACTTCCAGTAAAAAACTGCCTGTAGAGTATATTCAACTCATGTGGTTACATGTTGCTTGAAAACATGTATTGTTTTTCTACAGAGTAAATGAAAACTTCAATAAAGATTATTATGCAAGCATTATGAGTTGACCAAAAAGTTAATTTTTGAGGTTGAATATTATCAGTTGCTTGGAATGTTCAAAGTAAAATTGAAAACATGAATTGAGCCAAGAAAAATAAAATGCCGTTAGTGTTGGATGAAAACACAATTCTATTTTAACATAGCTCTTACCTAAATAACAGCATGTGTAGTCATGTTATAACATTTAAATGCTCGTCATTGTCCATAATATTTGTCACTTTCAATGAATATTGATTTTGTCTCAAGACTTCCAGTAACAAACTGCCTGTAGAGTATACACAACTCATGCGGTTACATGTATTGTTTTTCTACAGAGTAAATGAAAACTTCAGTAAAGATTATTAGAAATAATGAGTGCTGTATATTTCAGTTCATAGATAAGTGTAACTGTGGTTCACATTATAATTTAAATCTAGAAGCAATTTAAAAAAATTATATAGTCTGTAAACATTTCGCATGATGTAAAATTTACTGAAATCAACGTTCGCTGTTTATAATTACCTTCGCACTGGTGCATTATGTTGCTTTGAATATGTTAAAATAATATTACAATTCGCTGCAGTATGTTTCCGGAAAGTTTTCTAAAATAAATTAAATTTGCGTCTGGTCTGAATAGGCAGTTATGTCCTGAATAAGCACTTGGTCTGAATAAGCAGTTATGGTCTAAATAAAGCAGGCCTTATTTCTAAGCCGATATTACATCCTGCGATATTGAGCAGACTAAAATAATGTATATTCAGAGAGAGATTGGATATATGCACTTATGCCTGTGTGTGTGGGCGTGTTTTGATGTGACATACCAAATTATATATATTGATGAAATTAATAAAATGTTTTGAATATTTAAGCATCATGAACAAAACTCTAAAAGTTTCCGATGATTCCTTAAAAGTGAAAAAACGTTGGTTTTTACAGAATTTTTTTCTCTGTTGGTACAGAATCAGGAAATGAAAAGTAACAATTACATATGCAGGTGAGTGTAGGAATATTTGCATTTTTTTTCGTTACTAAGCATGGTAAAGTTAGTCCAGAAGATGATAAGAATAATGAATAAGAATTTTAACAGTTATGGTGACTGATGTCATTTTTTCAATCACAGTTAGCGACATTTATTCCCTGTTCCCAAAATCTATTATTATCTCAATGTCTTTAAGAAAAGTTATATTGTTTTGTCCCTTATTATGATTATCTAAATTTGATGATATGGATAGAATTGATATGTTTTACTCATAACAGTTAATTCCCCCCTATCCTTAATCGGTGTCTAGACAACTTGAAATCTGCTATTAGTAAAATAAGTGGGAAATTTACTTTAATAAATTAATGAAAATTTTGGAAGGGAATTAATTTCACAGATAGATTGAGTTAACCAAAAGTCATACCTAAACGTTAAACCCTGTTCGATGAGCATTCCAAAATAAATTATTTAAATAGATATCATGTAGCGTTATCCTCTACAAAACGATCTATTTTGTTTCATTATGTCTTGAAATAGGACGATCCTAAGCATTTTATGATAGGTATTCAATGATAGCACTTAACTGTACTGTTACTCGATATGATTTTTTAGATCATAACTGAAGTGAAAACAGTTTAATAACATAACTAGTTACTCATAATTATTTTGAAAAAATCTGCTTTCAATAATTACTCTAGCCGTGAAATAGCATCTGAATGAGTTTTGATTGCAGAAGGTTGTTATTATTAAACTAAAATGCCCCAGATTGTTGTTGAGAATTATCTGCTGGAGGAGTCGTAGCGAAAATTGATCGATATCTTTAAGACTCTAAGAACAGAATTTGGGAAAATATTGTTCGTTTCCCACTCATAATGTTTCTTTTAAGTGCAAACATTGTTATAAGTTAGTTAAGTGGTAAAAACTTTATGGAACAAGTTACTTTCTCCTGTTATTTCAACTTATAACAATAAAAGCCTATTAGGCTAATAGTGAAATGCGGTGTTTTCTCCGTAATAGTAGGTAGTTGGAACAATGGATTTTTGCTAAAGGACTATTTTTTCTGCATTAGCTCTCATACTAAAAAACAATAAACGATAGTAAAGAAATTATTTAACACTATGCATTTTTGTGAAAATCCTAATCTAAAATATAAAATCTGAGACTATCATTAGACTGAAGTAGTGGTCGACAACGCTATGCCTACGCGCATCAGGTCTCCCACGACACAATTCTAAAATGCTTGCCGTTGAAATATTTAAAATTTATATATTTGAATAGCAAACGCTCGTAGTAGTAATAAAGAATTTTATTAAAAAATTAAATATCGTAAAACCATAATAATCAAAAACTCAACAAACCGCTCTTTCGAAAGTGTCTCTCTCACCTCGCTGTGAATCAGCTTATTTTTCGCGCTCTGAAATTGAACTCTTTCTGCGCGTCAACATATGCTTATGAATCTTTGTTTTCCAATATGAAATACTTAAAATCAAAGTGCCGATTAAGCCTCACTTACGCTCATTTGTACCAAAGCCTGAGAACTGGGAATTCAACTTGAGTGCCATATTAGAAAGAGTTGACGGCAGATTTGAGATGTCCAATATCGCATTAATTATCAATTTTAAGATTGTATTGTTTAAATTAAAATTTGAATTTATGTATAAAAATTTATTTCGCATTTATATTTTTATGTTTAAATATTAATCCCCTTCCTCCTCTACAACCAGCAGTGCTCCAATGGACTCCCTTATTTCTGAAATATAACTCCTAGTAAAAAAGGTTGCCGACCCCTGAACTTAAGATTATGATTGAAAAATACAAATTAAGGGTAAATTCTGTGTTGTTATGGACAGGATACAAAATTTGAAGACATCAGGAAGAAGCATGTTTATACTCAGCCATAGGTAGAGCTACCGATATACAAGTCCTCGACAGGCAGCTTTAATTTTCATTAGAATGTCACATTCAATATGCAAATATGGACTTGCTTGAAGCAATAGTGGGCAAACCAAAAAACACTTCCTGCATGTTTTGCATACCAATATTTTTCACATATTAATAATCAACAATGAAAAAGAAATACCAAAATAAGTAGTTTCTTGGTAAGTTGAATCCTCTGCTGATGGCAATGTAATTAACTTTCTAACTTAGATTGCAAATTCTTTTATATGCGTTTTTACGTATATATCTTCATATTTTCGCTGTGATTTTCTGAGTAGATCTAACTTTAAATGGGTCAGAGTGCTTACCTTTAAAGTATAACAATTCTGTGTTTAATAAACGAAATATATAATATATTTATCTATCTATCTATCTCTCTCTGTATAAATAAATAAATATATATAGATATATATATACATATATATATATATATATATATATATATATATATATATATATATATATATATATATATATATAAAGATATATATATATATATATATATATATATACAGTGGGATCTCGATCTATCGTTTTTAAAGGGACCGATTGAAATGGACGATAAATGCGGGAAAACGATAGATGCGGAAAAATAACAAAGCAATATGATAGTTGGGACTGGATAAAATGAACGACACATACGGAAAAACGATGGATCCGAAAACGATCGATCGAGATTCCACTGTATATATATGTGTATATTTAAATATATATATATATATATATATATATATATATATATATATATATATATATATATATATATATATATATATAAATACATGTATATATATATCAAAGGACTGAAAAGACTCTAAATTTCTACGTCTTAAAAATAACACGTAATTAAATCCAATATTAAATTGATAGAATTATGGAGAGAAAAGTCCAATTTACTCCGACCAAACGATTGTGTTCAGAGTTGCGTAAAACATGTCAAAAATAATTGCTCCTCAGCCATAAATGAGAAAGAAAACTCATTTTAAGGAATTTAGCATCAGTAAGGCTCGTAGTGGAAGACATTGTTAGTGTATTTACTTCTCAGTTGTATACAAGACAAATATTTTTGGAAAATGCTGTTCTTTCTGATAGCTAATCAGTTTCTTTCACTCTTTGTATCAGGATTCCCGGATATTTAATTATCTGACATGAGTGCATACTTATGGCAAAGAAGTAAGCTTGTTTAAAGATCTTAATTGAATTTAGTTGAGTATACAACGTAATACGTATTTTAATTTTGACAATTATTTCATTCGAAAATATTTAATGCATATTTATATAAGATAGGGAAACAATGTTTGCTACTTGTTCAGATATAAAAAAAATTCCTTATAATAACAATCTATTTAAATATACTGTGTAGATAAAACAATTAAAGAATTTGTAAAAATATAACTGTTGAATCTGAAACATAATGCAGTAGTTATCTTTTATTTAATATTTGAAATTTTTTATAATGCGATATTTATTAATTTTCAGTAATATTTACATTGCGAGTAACATTGTTTTCATTAATATTAAGACAGTTTTGAACAAATTAAGTAATATTTATTACAATATTCTTGCAAGGGTAATTATTTCTGTACTTTTGAATAGGACCAACACTCATAAAATTGCCTTATACGTACGCACACACACACACACACACACATACACACACACATACACACACACACACATACACACACACACACACAATATATATATATATATATATATATATATATATATATATATATATATATATATATATATACCGGGTGTTCCAAAGTCAGGACGAACTTTAAAAATGAATAATTCGAAAACGAATAAACAAAAAAAGATGCGGTTTGCACCAAACGGATGGAAAAGAAGCCGGGTTTTTTGCGGCAACGAAAAAAGAAAGTTCTGTTGGCGACCAACAGATGGCGCTATAGTTTATTTCACCAAAAGATGATTTACAAATGAAAAAATGTTTACAAGTTACAAGTCAGCTTAATTACAGTTAATTACAGTAAATGTTCAATGTGCTGTCCATCATTCAGAAGTACCGCTGTGAGACGAGTCACCACACCGTTCACAGCACTGAGTAGCATTTCTTGCGTTATAGCAGACACATTTTGGCGGATGGCATCTTTCAGTGCTGCTAGTGATGCCGGTTGGTCGCGGTACACTTTTGACTTCAAGAATCCCCACAGCCAAAAGTCGCAAGGTGTCAGATCGGGAGATCTTGGAGTCTATGCGTGATTAAAGCATCGACTTATAATGCGATCCTCCCCAAATGTTGACAGTAGCAGGCTTTGCACAGGCAGAGCAATATGAGGTGGTGCTCCATCTTGCATAAAGGTGACTGTTTGGAGTGCCTGTTGCGATTGCAGTTCAAGAATAATGTTGTTCTGTAACAGTGCTGCATATCCCTGATCAGTGACAGAAACTGCTTTGAAACCCATCTTTGTGACTTCCTCGAAAAATTAGACCAGTTATGAAATCAGCAGTGAAGCCACACCAGACTGTCACTTTAGGCTGTTGCAAGGGTACCTCAACAAATACATGTGGAATTTCTGTGGTCCACACTCGACAATTGTGGGTGTTAACAGCGCCAGAGAGTGTGAAATGCACCTCATCTGTCCAAAGCACAGTGTGAAGTCTGTCGTGCTGCTCTTCCATCTTATTGAATACCATATTTGCAAAATCTTGGCGAGAGTCGAAGTCAAGAGGTTTCAGTTCTTGGTTATGTTGCAACTTGTAGGGATACCGTTTCAGGGTCATTCACAGTGCTCCCCAGACACTTACGTACGACACTCCTGTCTGCCTCGAAACTTCTCGAGCACTACACTCCCCATGTGCAGAAACCGCCGACATGGTTTGCACCGTCTGCTCCACTATCGTGCCAACAGCAGCGCCCGCTGAGGGGCGTCCACTTCTTGGACGTGACGCCAAAGAACCTGTAGCTTCAAATTTCTTCATCATTTTGTTCAATGCAGAAGACGTTATTGGTCCTTTGCTATCTCGCATACCCTTCATGTAGCGATATGCTCGCAATGCCGCAATGGCACTTTCCGAATTCTTATAATACAGTTTAACTAACAGGGCTTTCTCAACTATGGACAGCATTTCGATGCATATAAGCTTCGACTACCATTCCTTGCTGCAGTTGCTCTTTTTTATATCGTTTGTTGCTTTGCATAATCCTATATCATAAATCCGACAGCGCCATCTGTTGGTCGCCAACAGAACTATTTTTTTTTTAGTTGCCACACAAAACCCGGCTACTTTTCCATCCGTTTGGAGCAAACCGCATCTTTTTTTCTTTATTCGTTTTCGAATTATTCATTTTTAAAGTTCGTCCTGAATTTTGGATCACCCGGTATATATATATATATATATATATATATATGTGTGTGTATACATACGTATATATAATGCTTACACAAATCTGTAATTATTAATATAATTATAAATCAGCTAGTAAGAGTAAATTGGCTTTGTTCTAAGGACAATAGGTATAAGCATATTATAGAATTGTTAGTAGTGCTAAAACGTAATTATTACCCTGATGGTCTTTCCAAGCACATAATTGGTTCTTTTAGATTTCCTGAATAGCATGTTTTGTTGCTAATAATTAGTAATACTAAACTAAAAGATTAATTAAAGTAAATAACTACTAAAAAATAAAAATAAAAAATAATAAATAAACCTGTGTAATAATAATAATAAATAATAATAATAACTGTTAGTCATAATAAATGTCTAAGTTAACTTACGTAATATTGTCCTATAATACAGTACCCTTAGTAAGTCTTCTTCTGTGTTACTATTTGCTCCATGGTTGCAAGATTTGTGACGTCAGTCTTCTTACGGTTTCCTTTACTTAACTTCCACTTTGTTTGACGCCGGGCTTGGTGTTCTATGATTAAGCAACTGTTTATTCCCTTCTTCTGTGTCTTATGGATTGTACGGTGTCAAAGTATGTTTATTGTTCAGATCATACTAATCAGAAACAATCCATTCGTTTTTAGACAGTATCGGCACCGCTGATGACGCGATGCTGTTAAAAACCAATTTTTCACTTATCTTTCCATGTTTTTAGTTCCTGGCTGCTGTAGTTTTGAGCATATACTGGTTTTTCACTTTCAACTTTGTCTTATATATATATATATATATATATATATATATATATATATATATATATATATAACTATTAGGAGACGTAAGTCTTTATAAAAAGGTAAGTAGTTAAAGAGAAGTAAGCTACAATGTAAGGGCAACTAAATCAATGAACTCAATGTATAGAGAATGCGAATGTCATCTAATCTAAAATGTCAGTCTCCAGAGTGAGTTAGTACTTGAATTCCGTTGGAACAAGAATTTTCTCCCAGTCATGTTTCTAGGTTCTGATATAAGTATTTACCTGGTAAAAAATTAAAATAGATATCAAAACAAATGAGTTGCGAGGAAACGTTTTTACAACTCCCTCCTGACCTCTAAAAAAATACATTATTCTGGCCTTAAGTAAGAAACAACAAATGGCACTCAACTATTAATTCTTTCCGGAAAGACTGAAAAGTACAATAACAACACACTTCAGGGAATGTAACTCCATTCACATCTCAGTCACTATTCTTTGAATAGTACATCGTCTGAAGTTAGTACTTTATTCTGATTTAAAACAACCTCATTAAATTACTATTAGTCATAGCTGATGATATGAGGTACACTCATCATTTATTACCTGTTTGACCCTGCACATTACCCCAGCAAACCTCTCTCAAAATTGAATATTTTCTTCCAAGGATGAATGAAGTCTCTTTCTAAAGCGCAGTTTTAATTGCTCGACTATCCACTTGCTAACGATTTGTCAGTAGGGAACAATGACTTGATGATGCACTTAAGTAACGACTCTCCAAATTCTAGAAACGGGGAAAGAAAATGTAATGATTACAACTAACGCCTAAATTCTTCCCTTAATGATGACATCTTCTTGATAATTGAGAATGTAATTTGTGAATTAACAATTGCAAAGTATTCATTTTGTTGACTTAAGCAATCATTTTGTTGCTTCTGTTGAAAAGTTTAAATTAGAGGAGTGCTTCTTATTAGAGTTATTTCAAGGAATTTAATCTTCAAATATGAAGCAGATCTAAACTATATTCTAATTACTAATTTTCAACAACTTGAGACATTTTTGATACATAAACATCAATTATTTGGTAATTGTAAATTTTAATTTCTCTGCAGAAACAGTAGTCAGTTTTTCACTCTTCTTCAGCTTATACAACTACTTCTACACATCTTAGCATATTTGGATTGAGGAAGTTTTGATGTTTAAAATAAAGCATTATCCTTTCAAACTTCTTAACAAATACTACAAAATAAATTATTATTTATAAAAATAAATATATTTTTCAATTATTACCATTTTGAGATAAAATAGATGGTTCGTAATATTACTTATTCCTTATAAATTTATTAACTTCGGTATTTTATAAGATATTCATGAAAAAATGCAATATTTTTAAAACTTTTACTTTATGACGATAACATTTAATTTTTTACATCGATTTTATACTTTCAAACTTCAAATACATAATTGTTAATTTTTCACCATTTGTCGCAGTTTTCAGCATAAATTGTTTTTCAGCATAAATTGAGTCGTTTTGTTCATATTTTTTTCACAAATAGCCTGAGAATACTGCATTATTCCGAGGACAGTAAATTATAAAAATTATGCCTCATAAATATATGAGAAAACAATATATCAGTCGATTCTAGGTATTTGCATTTTTTGAAACAACATCGTATACTCAAGCACTGAACTACGTTCATTCTTCTAATTAAATAGAACAGCAAATATGTATATTTCTATTTAAGATATTTTCATTTATACAAATATTATCATACATCTTTATAACCGATTTCAGTTATTGATGTACATCTTCGATTCAAAGTGTGAACATCTTAATCGTTGTATAACGTGCAATAAATCATCAAATTTCTAAAAAAAATTCAGATTTCCAATATGTTTGTTAGTGAGTATTCTACGATAAGTTATATAGATTTCTGTTAAAAGATATAAATGAGGAAACATTTTCAGGGAATGTAAGTGCAAAATTTATTATATGTTAAATCTTGGTGATATCTCAATGAATTTAAACCCGGATGATATGTCAATAAATATTAAAAAAATTCTACTGGTTTTTGTGCACATTTAAGTGAGAAAAACCAATAAAATTAACAGTTGGCTGTTATTTAGATCAAATCTAATGACTGGAACACTTAACATTTGCGAAAAGTTGCATAATATCCTTTAAGCATATCAGCAAACACATTTCTATTTTTTAGGACTCAGTAAAAGGACATAGTATGAGAATCAAATGTCTTATCACATTAGTAGCATTTACTAAACCAAAGTAGGAAAGGAAAGTTTGAAACGAAAACAAAAGTTTTTATATTATATAATTACAGGGGTGCGGTTTCCCAGTTTGCAATGATAGCGAGCCAGAGATCTGAACGTCACTGGTTCGATGCCCGTCACTGACAATCCACCACAGTGTACACTTATCACGGCTGGTGCACGAAAAATCTGTCGTGGCTGCAATGTCCTCCAAGTTCTCAAATTTACATCTGGAGGTGCGGGGTCAAGTTTACCGGTCTCATCACTTGACTCGGATCTAAATTACGGTACCGGCTTGTAGGGGGAAGGGCTGTCCGCCTATATGGTGTCCCCTTAAATGAATGGCCAGGAGTCTCGTGGTGTTCATACCGGCGAATGTCCAGCGACAAGTGCCTCCGCGTTAAAAAAAATAACATAATTTCCATATAAGAAAAACAGTTGCTGAAGAAAAAAAACAGAATGAGAAAAAATAGTTTACTGGTCTTCTTATTAACTGATACATACAACTCCACATTAGAATAGTTGACAGCATGGCATATAAAGGGATAGAAATAAGAAAAACAGTCAACAATTTGAACAAAACTAGGTGATGATTTTTATGAGAAATGTGTATGAAAATGTGGGTATCGACCGCCCATATCGTACAGTGGTTACAGCCATTGATCTCTATTGAGTGAAGTCTGGTTCGATTCTCGACTAATGCATCAAAGTCAATGTTTTATCACCTAACAGGGAACGATGTCAGTTCATGTGTATGGTGCTCCCATAATAAAGTAACAAGTTTCCGGTATGGAAGAGCGAATCCCAAATCGAAGTGTCTTACTCAGTTGAAAATAAAAGTTGCATACAACACTATATTCTTACTTCTGCAACAATACAACTCAGCAAGTTCAGTACTATTAACAGGTACAAAACTTATATTGAGAATTTACACACACACTTATATATATATATATATATATATATATATATATATATATATATATATATATATATATATATACATATATATATATATATATATATATATATATGTATATATATATACATATATATATATATATATATATATATATACATACATATATATATATATATATATATATATATATATATATATATATATATATATATATATATATATATATATATATATATATACTTGCATACATACATTTTGTGCGCGTGTGTAATATAAATATATAAATGGTTTTCTTCGATTCTCATTTTTTAAACTAATGATACTAAATAATACGTTAAGTGTTATAAATAGGATATGAAATAAGATTCAGAATTTAACAGAGATGTTTAATATGCTTAAGAAAATATTTGGAAAAATTCATTAAGCATTAGATCTTGGAAATTGTGGTTTTCTTTCTTTTTTTTTTCTTTCTTTCATTTTGAGAGAAGCCGGTGTTTTTATGCAAAGGCAGCAAAGTGATAGAAAAGAAATAAATTCCGTCTTGAACATCATACTTATTCTCCAGCAATCATTCAAGCAAAGAGTAGTTTTGTTTCACATTCTTCGAATTCTTCAGACTTTGCTGCTCTTCAGACATTGAAAGAAAGAAGAGGTACTCCGCGAGAGCAAGTACTTTTTGCTGGAGCATTAGTATCATTTGCATCACTTCACATTTACTGTTCTGTAGCTTCTTTCAGTCCTTCAGTTTCAGGTTTAACAATTTTCATTCAGTTTTTTATTCTTATAGTAGTAACTGTTTTTCTAAACACATATTGCAAGGAAAAAAATAATGATATGGGTTATTAGTAGAACTCATAAAGTGTAAAGGATTAAAATAAAGAGGAAAGGGTAGATTATTTTAGCAAGAAAATCTTTTCATCATTCTTTGTTTTTAATAACAGTGTAAATATCATTTTAATCATTTCCATAAAACTTCATAATTTTGCTATTGAGTGCGAAAATTTGATGTTTACTTTGGATTTTTTTGGTACTGTTCTTTTCAATTTTACGAAGGAGATATATATTTGAATCATATATAATATATATCAGGGGTGGCCAACAAGTGGATCGAGATCGACCGGTTGATCTTCGACATGATTTTGGTCGATCGAGAGCCATAATTTTTTGAAAAATTATAGATTATAATAGTTATATATAGATGATCATTTTTATGAAAATAACAACTAGTCGATAGCAGAATAAACGATTCATGAAGAAGTCGATCGTTAACTTAAAAAAGTTGACCACCCCTGATATATATGATTTAAGACTAAATAAAACGAGAATTAGACGAGATAAAAATTTAAAACTATTACATATTATGTAATAGTCTTAAATTTTTATAAAATTTTTGAGATAGCGACTTTTGTTGCATGCATAAGAATTTGTTTTTTGTCTAATTCCATAACGAAAAAATAAACAAAAGACAGATTTCCTAATTTTATAGCATTTCCAATTTTTATCTATCATATATCTATAATTTATAATCTTAGACAAATGTGAGGTTATTAAATTTTTCTAACTTGGACATTTTAATGCAGTATCAAACAAACTTCTGCTTAATTTTATCTAGTCGAATTTTATGTGTAAAATAACCATAGAAAATTTACCCATTTGGAACAAATTTTATACTGATACGTTTGTTCAAGAAACCTGAAAGCTACCATAAGAGAAATTATATTTTCGAACGTACTTCTAAAGGTTCCACCGACCACAGCGATAAGCTTATACGAAGTATTTAATGTCGTTTGTGAACATATTACAATTTACAACTACAGCTTACATTTTATACATACAATTTTACATTCAAAGTGCTCTTTCAATTACTCTTACTGTTACTATTACATTTACAATTGCATTAATAACATACTACGATTTACAATTTCAATTTACATTATATACTAACAGTTTTACATTTTTGATGCAATTTCAATTACAAACGAGTTTTCGAACGTAAAGAAAATAATAGTAATCAGAAGAACAATATTTTTAAAGCAAAGAACATTCATTTTGCATGAACCTCGATACACGTTTTAACTGTGCGGAACTTTGTAAAGAAATTTTTCTCGATTAAAAAGTACATTTTTGTGAACATAACCCAATATTAAAAGGAATATATCAATATTTACAAATGTGAAATCTATATTTTATGGAAGATTTTGAGTTTTATTACAATCTTAGGTAATTTAAAAAAAAAACTTTTACATATGACTATAAAAAGATAAAATTTTTTTTCCAATATGAAAAAGGATTATTTTCAAGCATTAAACAATTCAGAATTTTTAGAATTACTTAAGTAAAAGAAAGGTTAAAAACATTAATACATACTATTACATAACAATACAAACCTTTTATTGTGGAAGGTTACTTCTAAAGACTTAACATACATTTACTTTTACGTTCCTTTATGATATCGAAAAGCTTGTAATAAGCCATTAGTTGTAACTTTGAGTAAATTTTCTACGTCAGTGTTTACCTTCATATATATATATATATATATATATATATATATATATATATATATATATATATATATATATATATATATATATATATATATATATATATATATGTATGTATGTATATACACATACCACAAGTGAAATGTTGGGTAAAATTTTTTATTGCAAAACAAATTATGCTTTTGGAACTAAGAAATAAACTTGTAAGGTATACACAAGATTCGATTCACAAGAATCGAACTTTTGAGTGAATGAATTAAATAAGCTGCTTGAGATATGCTAATTTAAGGCATACGCGCTTAGTATAAATACCATGCAGCGTCATTAATAAAAAAGGTGGTTAGGGTTGAAGAAGGTTGTTAAAGTTGATAGATAAGCGATAGGGAGCTACGAGGTATGCAGCTCCAGTACTATCCTGAGCTAGTGCTTAGGGGGCCCGAAGTTTACATGGCAGTACTGCTGGTTTGACTTACTGTTCGTGAGTATTGAAAAATATATTGTTCTTGAAAGCTGTATTTATATATTCCGTACAAGTGGTACGTATGCTTATTGCTGTAAAAGCAAATTCTATATGTGCAACGAATTCAGTAAACATTGTTTCATGTATAAACTGTGTTTGCATCAAATTCATTTAGAGTGCCACTTCAAATTATATACACCCAAGTCTGGGTAGAAGTGAGCTATATATACTCTATAAACTGGCCTATACTTTAACATAAAATAATTACGAATATATATCAGTAAATCATTACAAATGATTTTTACTAAATGCATAATTCAAATGTAGGTAAAAACTTCGAGTTTTAGTCAGAATGATTTTTAATTATTGATTTACAATATATTCGTTCAGCTTGTTAAAGTATTTTTTCATTAAAACTTCGGAAAAATAACCCGAGATCTGCTTAATATCTCCAAATAGTTTAATAATTTGAAATCATATCTAATTGACATGTAGAATTTAGAAAGAAAACTACACATGGATTTGATTCTGATTCTCTGTGCAACAGATTCATAATTAATATACACTGAGTGGTAAATTTATTATGACCACCTAGTGAGTTCAACTTTAGATCATCTTTTGCTCTCAAGACTATCGTATAGAGTCGTTTTCCTTAACTCTATGAGATATTTATAGGTGGCTTGCGGAATCTGGTACAATAGCCGATAACCTGCACTTTCCAGTTCTGTTAGATCTGATGATTTAGATCCAGCTGCCTGATGCCCCTTTTAACCTTATTCGACAAATGTTTAATTGATTTGAGATATGGTCATTGTGGAGGCTAACTAAGCGAGGGGAATTCTCCGTCATGCTCTTCAAATCACTTATAGACAATGTGGGCTTTATGGCATGGAAGACTATTGGATGAATATATCTCTATTGGGGTAAACTATTGACAAACGGGATATACTCGGTAAGCAACAATATTTAAATATATTTTGCCTTTCAGACGTTGTTTCTCACAAATTAAAGGGTCCAAACAATGTTAGGAAATACTTCCCCTAACTTTAACATTTCGGTTTTCTTGTAATGCATTTAGGGTTCATGTTTTTGCACTGTTTTTTCCATATTTGCATCCTACTACCTGCAGGTTTTATTAAAAAACGTGATTTATTGGACCACATTACCCTTTCACATTTTTTCACTGTCCAGTGCTTATGATCCTGGGTGAACTGGAGGCATCTGATTTTGTTAGCCACAGACAGAAAAGGCTTTCGAACAGACCATCGTATTATATACCCTGTATGTTGTAATGTGAGACAAACAGCACGTTGAGAGGCTGTCAGAGTTAGTCTACGATTAATATTAGCCATAATTTGACTTGCTATTGTCCTTTTGTTGAACTGGGTAAGTATGGATATCTCCTTTCAATCGAACAGTTACTAGCTGGTGAAGATCTCACCGACTTAGCTCACTTTTTGTAAACAATAGCAACAACTGCTCTCGAACACTTCATAAGCAAGGCAGTTTCACGGATACTCGCTACAATGATTCTAGTACGCACATTCATTATACATTGAAAGTCTCGTAAATCACGGCCACGAGCAATACACTGCATTTGTCATCCAGGAATCATATTTATACCAATCTCTCTCTCTAGCATCAATTGTGTAACGTCATAGCTGATTGGCCTAAAATTTTCAGATAATCGTTATAAATTGGACACTCAGTGTATGTGATACATAAACTTTTCTCACCACACATATAACATCTTCAGTTGCCTGTCCATTTGAAAATGAAATAGAAGGACAGCGTTTATAAAAATGCGTCACAAATGATATCTAAGTAACTGCGCACAAAAAGCACATAAAATGGAAAGGAAGGGAATTCAAATTAAAATAACTAAATTTCAATTTCATACATAGATACACAGAGAAAAAAAAGACTTAACGAGGAAGAAAATTTCTGCATTGTTCTTCTGCCAAATGTACGATTGAATGTCTACACGCAGCTAGCTGTTATAATTACAAAAATTGGGAAATATTTGGAATATTAAATAAAATTTAGTATTACGTAATCTTGTTACAGAAAGCTGAAAAAATTTTAGCGTACAAAATTGGAGCCAGAAGTTTCAAAACAATAAATAATCAAATTTTAAATTACTAAACTAAATTAAATTAAGTAAAATTTATGTATAAATATATTATTTATAAATAATTATTTAAAATGTATGTTTTAAATAAATAATAAAATCCTAGACGTCTCTGTGTTATAATATATATTTATCAGTTTATTACTGGCAATTTGAACTAATAGCTTTTGAGCTTGAAGGCTAATGGCTAATGATTCAATAGTAGATATTCTGCTGGGCGATAGCTCTCGATGCATTTGGTTCAAATGTTTACAGACCATTAGTTTTTCCTTTCTCTGTTCCATTATCCTCACGATGCACACAAAAGTCACCCTATTTCTACCCAATATATTTTTCAAATCTGGTATTAATCGAGTTGCTCAGAAATCGTCAAACCTTTCATTATCTGAGGTTAACCTTTCAAATCGTGACTTTTTTTTAACTAAAAAAGCATTGTTTTTACAATTGCTTGATTGTATTACAGAAATAAATTAAACCAATATTTACTTATATATTTTTTAAAGAAATTATAATTACTAATAAAAAGGCTTCTGTTTTAATTTCTGAACACCCGAAGGATTGTTACACAATAGCAGAAAACCTGAATTATTTTCTTAAACCGCAATTTTTTCCTCTATATTTCGTACAGTAATAATTTTCTAGAGAATCTGACATAATACAATTTTTAAAATATTTACCCCTAAAATCAGAAGTATTAAAATATACATCTTTATTTAGAACTCAATTTATTTATTTATATATTTTAGGTTACTGATAGAATATTAGTTTCTATAATACATAAACAATGTTAAAGGCAACTAACAACTAAACATCAAATATTATTTGTTCAATGTACTATATTAAAGAAGTGTCTCATAAAATAATTTTATTATTCAATACTCTACGATACACTATGATATAAAGTCTTATGCGTTGTGGGTAAATGCCGAACAATTGCCTGTCACACAATTACCTCACGTGCTTTCCAGTGTTTTTATATAATATCGCAATAATACCTCAGTGAACTGAACTAGTCTGGAAGACCACTGTCAGAACCTTGTCCAGCGTTACATTAATCACATAAATGTTATAGTCCTATCTTATTTCTATAGGACTCTACTATTTTAAATCCAGTCGTGCTCTATTATATTGATTTTGCAAATTTAATTCTCTCTCTCTCTTTGTATATATATATATATATATATATATATATATATATATATATATATAAGGATGAAGTATACGTGTTTCACTGTTTTATATCATTAAAAAAGTCTACGACACCCTCCCTATCTGGGAAAAAAATTAATTCCTCGAAATAAAACTTTTGGGAGCAAAAGGAACATGTAAAACATTATTGGAAATTCCCGGCAAAAAATCGAAATAAATTATCTCATTGAATCTTTTAGCACCTGAGATACCCCAAAAAGTAATTAGCTCAAACGCCCTGAGGATATATTTTAGGAACTACAGAACTATCGATTTTTTTTCCTAGAGTTAGCAAATATTTTTCTCCCAATGGACTGAGCAGGTGGGCTTCATTTTTGTTTCACAAATATAGCGGATCAATTACTCCATGTGAGAAGCTTTGGTCTTCTGATTCTTTATCTTCATTCGTGTTATCAAGTTATATTTATCGTCACTTATTTTTGATTGTCCACAAACGCTGAAACTTGTAAGATAGGCCTTCTCAACAGCATTGACCAACCACATAAAGTGAGGCTATTTATGCATATATATGTATATATGTATATATATATATATATATATATATATATATATATATATATATATATATATATATATATATATATATAAATATATATATTATATATATTATATATATATATATATATATATATATATAAATATATATATTATATATATTATATATATATATATATATATATATATATATATATATATATATATATATATATATATATATATATATAAATATAAATATATATATTATATATTATATATATATATATATATATATATATATTTATTTATGTATGTAAGTGATTAAAGTGTGAGTTTGTGTAGTTTAGTGAACTTAAGTCGCATACTGTTGTATAGAAGTTTATTTTTATTTTGAATTCTATCACTTGAATAATCTAGGTTAGTTTTATAGATGTGCATTTACAAATCTATTTCAAGCAAATATTATGGAGATTGTTGACCGATGCATGAAAACGAGGGGTAAGTGAACCGTACAATGATCAATGAATGTTATCTATAAACTGGCCAATGTGTGAACGAACTGATTGAACCATGAACTAAATAATTTAGTAAGTGCATTTAAATGAGTTCCCAACAGATATTTCGGAGAGCCAAAACTCTTAATTTTACGTAAGTATATGAGAATAAAGTAAGATATTGAATAAATGTTCTTCAACGGTAAGGGAAAGTCCGCGTGAAAGGCAGCAGTTTTTCTGCTACAAAAAAGAAAATACATCTAGGAAGGCATGCGTGTCGGTACGTATCCCTTTTTATATTTATAAATATGCGTGTGAGAATTCGTATGCGTTCAAATGTCAACCGATGAGTTCATAGCTGTAAAAAAGAAAGGTAAGTTTTACAAAAAGTTTGGTTTACTTACTTAAATATATATAACATATGAAGGACGTATGCTTTTTCATATTTTTTTTATCGTTTATTTTTATATGCTCGCATCTTACTTTCTGAAGCTTAAGGACAGATTTTTTCCCAACAAGGTAAATTTGACGAGAGGTTTCTACTCTTCAAGTTTGAGAAAAAATGGAATTTAAGGAGGTAAGTAATGACTTTCCTTATAACATTTAAACAGATATATACAGTATGCTTTCAAAAATATATTTGTATGTTACAGACAGATTTTTCTGAATGTTTTTTAACAAAAGTTACCATAAAAGTAGAGTGATAAGATTAATGCAATTTATGCAATTATAGAAATTTTAAGATTGTTTCCTGATTCCGAATGATTTAAATTTGTTTTGAGTTCCATTATCCTTTACCTTTGGATCCAGGCTTTAATACCTTTCTAAAACTATAATTTACATTTATTATGTATTCTATCTCCTCTGGGGAGCAAAATACAAGGACACGTTATGTCTTTACTGTAGATTTTTCTTGGGCTTTTGTGGATATCGCTACATAGAACTGGCAGCCATGATAATGACCCATCGCCTCCAAAGAGAAAGTACAAGTAGCAGTCGTTGCTAGGCTCTGTAAAGATTTATGCTTTGCATTCTGAAAATTCGAGTTACTCTCTCGATGGATTTTTGCATTGACATAAACAATCGTTTTGGTGAAACAATTGGCATCTGGTGAACGTACGTTTTTCTGGTGTTTTATACGTGCCTTCGCGCATCATTTGTCTTCAATGAGATCTAGGTCGTAGAGAACAATTTGTTCAGATAATACCACTATTATTCAGTAGCATCTGAAAAACCATTGAACTATAGTTTGTGGCAGAATCGTTCCCTAACCCAACCTAACGGTCTTTGAAATATTTGGGTAAAAGCACATATGGATGTATTTTTTTATTACCCTAACATTCATCGGTTACAGTACCTCATGTCTTAAAAGAAGCTCTTTACGACCACCCAGATAAATATCTCCCCACCTCAAGCGGTTTCAGCTGTCTATCAAAACCTTTCAGTGAAATTTTTCATACAATAGTACGCATTAGTTTAACTTCTAATTAGCTGATATGCAAATTCCATGATTACAGAGACACTTTGAATGCAAAATCTACCTTATGCCATTTATCAGTTGCTCCGTTGTTCTGCACTTAAAACCCTTGTAAATAGTGTCTTCACTACGTAAATGGAAACGAGACACAGGGAGTTACTCACCGGGCCATACAGTTTGGTACACCTCCCCCCCCTGTATATATCTTACAAGCTTCCTGAACCACGAAATTCTGCTTGGAATGTAGTTAGATAGCAACTTTCCGAGCTGTCTTGTGTGGAGTAATTTGTCCAAATTATTCGCTCTTGACTTGAGGAAGAAAGTAGTTGTCAATGTAGTAGTCATAAGTGGGATTTTCTTTTGTTGTGTACAACCATCTCTGGTCTCACTAAAGATCGTTCTGAAGATTGTCCGCTCACGGTATATAATGCTATGAGCGATACGGTAATTAGAGTTCATTCTATATAAATTTTCTTTATATAAACTTTCTTTTCATTCTGTATAAACTTAAAAGTTTCATCATGGCATCTATAGGGAATCTGAAATCGAATTGGTCATCTTTATCAATACTATTATTTAGTATACATCTCTATCAGTCAAAAAGAAATTACAAATTTAGGAAATGATTAGTTTACTATATACTTACACTCTGACATTAATTGTAGATATCTGAATCATTTGTTCATGTACATTTACACGATGCAACAGGATAGTTGCTTTGTTAGGAGTGAAGCAGTCATATTTAAATACATGAAGGCTAAATCAACTAAGACTTCAGTTTAAAGCCGATTTCGAGTGAATACAAACATGTTCGTCAACGGTGAAACTTCACCCACAAATTTTGATATAAATGTGTTTCCCATATTGTTTATGATACTTTTATTATGTACGTTCTGATAGTTCCAAAAATATAAATACAGGTGATATGTAAATATAATTTGCAAGTAACATTTTCCAGTAATTTTGTCCTTTTGAGTTGTGTACCATTTATTCAAATTTTGGACACTTAAACTAAATAATTGCATAAATTTGAGTTTATGACATTATCCGATTCTCTGTTCTGATGCATGTAGACAAATAATGCCATATACATTACGTTTCATGCCATATACATTAAGTTTTTATTTTTGTAAAAAATACAGTATATAAGAAACTTGTGTGTGGGATTTTTTCTTGATGTTTATACAAATTATACAAAGTAATGGATTATTGGATTTTAGATTTTTTTATGATCTGTTTAAAGCAGCACATATTTTAAGAAGAAATTTACTGTTACTTTTGAATCTTTTTTCTGAATGTGTTAATATTTGTTTAAATTTGGACACAATGTTTTTGAAAAGGAATAATTTTATTACTAGTTACAAAACTGTTTCAATTACTTTTTCTCTTAATAATTTAGTACAAATGAATAGAAACACAAATCTAAGACAGAGAAACATTTAATCTAAGGGCAAATCTTAACACTTTCAACGCATTGTTGGGGTTTTTCTATCTAAAATCAGGGCTCAAAGAATAAGCAGTCTTTTCCCAATTTACATGTTTCTTGCGCTGGATATAAAAGCTTACTCAAATTCTTAAAAAAAATTATTATTATTATCATTCAGAATAGACATAAACGATTTAAATGCTTTCGTGAGAACGTATTTAATTAAATTTTTAAACCATAAGATACATATTATTATTAAATATTTATACATAAATAAAAAGCATTTCCAATTTTTAAGAAATTGTTTGATAATTTGAGTTCAAAATAAAATTAATACTTTATTATTACACACTAATTGGATTTTAAGACAACCCTATTGTTTTAAGTTAGAGATTAAAAAATTATAATTAATGTGTGTTTATTGCCTTCCTTTCTTTTTTCAAGCAGAAAATTTATTATAAAATAAAGAGCTTGATAAAAACTAAATTTCACAAGGACGTATTTTCTTTTTGGAACACAGTGATTCAAATGAGGGAAACTTTATAGATGAAGACTATTTAACAATAAGTTTTTCATCATTCTCCTACCATTTTTCTCTTTCTCTGTAGAAAACAATCTGATATAGTTCTACCACAATTTCTAATACACATTAAGGATATTTGTTTATTCAGCTAAATATAAAGTAAAATTTTTCAAATTACAAAACTATGGAATACAGTTTTTATCTATAAATATTTTTTTCTGTGATATCCTATTGGAAATATCCGCATAAAAGATATTTTAATTCTTTAGCATAATTTTCAGCATAAAAAACAAATTGGAATTTAAAAAGCTACAATTTTATCTGAATATATTGTGAGTACTGTAAATAAATATTAGTTAAAAAAATAATTTTTTAAGTATGTATCAAATATTTTTTTATCAAATTAATCATCTTGATAATAAATATATTGTCTTAGAATTCTGAAATGTTGTTATTATTTACGCTTCTTGAAAAAAAATATTTCTATATATTTATACAGTAGTATTTCAATTTAACTTGTGAAAGGATCTATTTGCCTCTATGTCTAGTCTAAAAAACACAAAAAGCAATTTACAGGAAATAAATCTGATTTTTAAAATATTTAATTTTTTATGATTTTATGTTATTTGTCCGGTAAATAAATGTTAAATTGATAGTTTGTAGTATAGGAGGATACAAAAAACATATATATATATATATATATATATATATATATATATATATATATATATATATTTAAATTGCTAGATTTTTTTGAAAACGTCTGTTTCCTATTGTTTTAAGTTTCAAATACTGTTTATTTAATTACCATTTGTGGAATAAACTGCAGCTGCATTTTTCTATAGATTCTATAGCAAATTAATTTTTTAATGAATAAGTTTTGGGAGATCTACGATGTTAGTTCTGCATCAGATTTGCTGATAAGTGATAGTTTTATGAAAAAATTGGAATTAGAGAGTATTATATTATCAGTTTTAAGTTTTAAATTATCCATAAAATGGAAAGTTACAAATTTGTACTTTAACGGCACGTGTATAAAAATGATATGAACGACTGTCCTCTGCTCTAAAACGTACTAGGCTTCTGAGCTGTCTCGATCCTTATGTACTGGTATTTCACGTCGTGCTGCTTGGTCGGAGCTGCATAATCTTGGTTACTAAGGTAAGTCGGATGCTAACAAACAACATGTTAGGGTAGGTGTCCCTAACATCGCCTACTCTAACTTTTTTTCGACATTTCATCCAATTTTTAGTTTCTGATTAGGCTGGAAAGTCAAGAACATCCCTCAGAACAATTTCCTTTGGTATCCTGAGATCAACCAGCTCCAAAACCAATGCCAGTTTAAGTTATGTAGCTAAATCGGAAATATCGAAATTTCCAGTGAACTCCAGAGCGGTTCCTAATATCGACTACCTCTGTTCCTCTGACAACCTACCAGGCGAAATTAGGAGCACCTGTTAAAGTACGTTGTTAGCAAAGTCTCTGTTTAATGGACTTCAAATGATATAAGCAAAATTAGAATTTGGATACACCTACCTGGTCATTCACTGGATTTAGATTTTTTGGAGCCAAACTTTACGAAGACAACAGCCAAAACAACTTCAGACGCCATATACTTTCTGTGTCAGTGATAAGAGCGTTATCGCTATTGCCACTGTTAGTACAAACCCAGAACTAAGAAGTCACTGCATTTTCTCATACATAGCGCGAATCATACTTTAGAAATACGAGTAGGCGATATTTGGGACACCCACCCTACTCTACATCTTGGACCACAACGGAAGATGGTCTAAACTCGTCTCTCGTGGTCTATAGCAGTCTTATGCAAAATGTGGGTCACGATCCACAGAAGGCTTGTGAGAAAAAATGGGGGGGGGGGGATGGAGGATACGGACATTTTGAAATAAATTTATAAAATGTATTCTCAAATATTTCACCAAATATTGTGCCATAAAACCCCAAGCAACCAAATATTGAACAAATATTATTTGAAGACAAGGCACACAGATTCTCATTCATTTTTTTTTCTAATTTAGTTTGATATACATACGATGGAACTTTAATAGTGGCAACTAGGTATGTACAAAGTATACAGAAGAGATACATGGGTGAAACTTTTATAGTCCTTTAAATTAGTAAAAAGCATTGTTTAGCACCTGTTGCTAACGTTCTGGACGCTGTAGGATACCGTTGTTAGCACCTGACATATTCATCCTTCGGATGGAGCGGTCTACAGTCTACAGAATCTTTGGTGGAATCCACGGAGCAGTTCCTTCATCTTGTGGATCAGATCAAAGTCACAGCGACTTAAGTCCGGGGAATATGGGGGATGGTAGAGCACTTCCCAGCCCCAGAGAGCAAACACATCAGCCACAGTGTGTGCACAAGCATTTTCCTTCCATCAATACGATGAAAGAAATTATTTCGTACAATAGACCGGTAACTAAGACATGGCTGTGTTCGTCCTGTCAATATGCAGGCGTGTGATGTTTGTGGGGAGAGCGCATTCGATCTGAGGTAAGGCAGATATGTAACATAAGTGTGGTTTAAACTGCTTTCCTGGGCTTTGCTGCATGGGGGCTCTAAAACAGTGTTGCCGCTATTAAAGTTTCATCCCTCGTATTTACGTTTTTAATTTTCAATGGGTTAATAGGAAGCTTATAATTATGATACCCTGTTCTTTTTCAATTGTAATATTCGTTAATTTTTACCTAAATAATATATATATATATATATATATATATATATATATATATATATATATATATATATATATATATATATATATATATATATATATATATATATATATATTTATGTATATATATATATATATATATATATATATATATATATATATATATGTATATATATATATATATATATATATATATATATATATATATATATATATGTATGTATATATATATATATATATAGATATATATATATATATATATATATATATATATATATATATATATATATGTGTATATGTATATATATATATATATATATATATATATATATATATATATATATATATATATATATATATATATATATATATATATATATATTATCTTTTAAGTGTGAAGTTTGGGTTACGAGAGATTTTGAAAACACAAGTGTAGAATATGACGAAGGCATTTTTTTACTGTTATTCTGCTCAGTAGATATGTACCCAAAATCTACAGTTCATTGATTTTTAAAATGGTTTGTCAAAATTTGATTACAGCTTTTAGTTAACATTTTCCTAATTAAAAAAATAATAAAAATTACTACTATCAGAAAATTTTTATTGGGGGTAGAAAGATTTGTTATTTACAGACAGTGGGTCGTTGTCGTAAATATTTTGAGCACCACTGGTTTATAGCATACGAGAAAGATGTGATGTAAGACGAATGCGATGTTTCTAAATGGAATGTATAAGTCCTTTGGTTTTCGAGCTTTCATATATACAATAAGCGATGTACATAAATATTTTAGATCAGACTGCTTTGTTTACTTTGCAGCAGTATTTTTTAAATGGCTACTGTCACTTCCGAAGGTCAAAAACTCATTTTCTTATAACGACATGAGTTTGCCTTGAAGAGAAAAAGGTACACAATTTTAGTTAGTCGGCTTAATTTTCTTATTTCAATCATTTTTTTTCAAAAATCATTTTAAAAGTATCAGACTGGATCTGGCTCCGTGTAGATATGTCCTTCTTTAAGGACTGCTCGGGTAGTGTCTATAAGTGCGTAAACTAAATTCAGTTTGTCTAAAAATTTTCAGCAGTAAGTGCTTAATCTGTAAATTTGAAATCTTAGAACACTTTCACAGTCTTGTAAATTTCACTAGCTCTTTCTATACCTGTTAATTGGATTTAATATTTGTGGTTCATAGATGACTTTTTTTATTCCGTTTACATACTTTATTATCCGATCCTCTACACTCGATTTTTACTTTTATTTTCTTAAATTTCCATTAATATCAACAATTTTGCACAATAAATTAATTAATTAATTTATTTTTTTTATTCTGTTGACTTAGTTCCAAGATATTTACGTTGACGGAGGATCAATTATAGGTTAAATATAAAGCTATATTACCTTACAGCTATACTGTCCTATAAATGTTTTTGATAGTGTTGTTTAATTGATTCTGTATAATACATTTAATATTCAACTTTTAATCGATCATTCTATTTTGTATCATGCAGAATAGGAAAACATATTAAGTTCATTGCACTTATTTAATTTTTTAAGCACTCATGAGTCAAATTCTAAACACATTTATAAAGATCAACCTATAGTTTTTTTTTATATATTTGATAATAAACCCTTTTTTATCGTATATTTTTTATGATCAATATATTTTAGTAGACCAATCAATATTTTCAAAGTACATATGCTTCTCATACCTGGATACTTTTTCTATTTCTACATCGAACTCATTAAAATTTAATACTAAATATTACATCTTTACTGTCGAAAGTGGGTTACTCTGTAAATAAAGCTATAAAACGTACATTTGCATATAAAAATTCGTAGATTAATTATTTTTTCCTTTTCTTAAGACTATACTTTTAATTAAACCTCGATTAGAATTGACACAGATTTAACTTACACACGTTTCTAAATCTTCCATTCTTAGTCGCTTTATTTTTTGTATTACAGTGGACGCTCGTTAATTCGAACTCGGTTAATTCGAACTTTCGGTTAATTCGAACTAATCCAAAGGCCCCAAAAAACTTGTATTGGAGTTAATGTTAAAAATATCTCATTAATTCGAACAAAATTTTTATCACTTCGGTTAATTCGAACAAAAAATTTGACAAAAAAATTTCTTTTTCCTCGTTAATGGAGAAAATACACACTGTATTTATTATTTTGTGTGTCAAAATTTCTTTTCTGTGTAAAGAGGCACATGCTGGCATTCCTAGACTATTGCAGGTCCACTAAACGTTAGTAGCTACTGTCCTTCTTATTAGTGTTAAACGAAAAAAGCAATTTTCCTTTATTTGGATCGATTTTCTTAGAATTTCAGAAAAACGAGTCTTTACTACAGATTCTAGGGAGCTGCGTCAGTTATAACTGCAGTGCACACAAGTTAATGTGGTTTAATTTTTCTTCCTCATTGTGTGGTGTGAACGTGTAAAAATTCAGGATGTCTACACGTGGAAAGTACAAAACCCTAACTTTGGAGACAAAGGTAGAAATTTTAAAGAAAGTAGAGAATGGCGAATGTAAAACAAAGTTAGCAGCTGACTATGGAATTAAAAAAATGCCTTGTCAACTAATTTGAAAAACAAGGAGTCAATTTTAGATTCATGGGAAAAATCAAAATTTGCTAGAGGAAGGAAACGCATGGGAATTGCGTCGCAAGAAGTTTTAGAAAAAGCTCTACTGCTATGGTTCCTGGATGTTAGATCTCGAAATTTTCCGATAAATGGATCCCTAGTGCTGACGAAGGCTGATGAATTGGCAAGTCGAATGGGTATTGAAGATTTTAAATGCAGTGATTGATGGCTTTCTGGATTTAAGTCAAGGCACAATATTTCTTATCAAACTGTATGTGGCCAAAGCTCTGATGTAAACGAAGACGTATGCACTAATTTCGGTAGGAAACTGCCACGGCTTTCCTCTACTTACCTGCCGCAAAATATTTTTAATGCGACCATAATGGACAAAGCCATAATGGACTCGATTAAAACTCTGAAAGCATTTATTCGGATGTAACCTTTCTCTGAAAATGAATTGAAATGTTTACTTCAAATCGAGAAGCTGGCTGAACAATGTAGGCATCATAAATAGAACCAAGCATCAATTTTACAATTTTTCTCCAAAGTATAATTCATATTTTTAATAAAAGTTTACTTTATACTGCATATCTTCTGCTTCATTTTATGATAAAGATAAGTTTGTATTGCTTTTTAATATGTTTAACTTTAGATAACATAGTATAATATATTTTCTGGGGTTATACATACTAGGATAGTTTCTTCTTCAGTGATACACATTTAAAGTTATATATTTTTTCTTAACATCAGATAATTCGAACTTTTTTCTGAGAACCTTTGAGTTCGAATTAACGAGCGTCCACTGTATATGTAACTATTCGAGAAGTTTATTATTAGAAAAATTAATAGTGGATATTAAAAGAATATATAGGACATTTATTGTCTAAAATTTCAAATAATAGTAGCTGAGTGCTCTATATTTTTTGTTAAATTGATTCTCGTTTCTTGAGAAGAAATCTGTTTATAATTCAATTATAATTTAAGTCTTGTAACTTGAGGATGGCTTCCATAATTATCGCTATTAGCATGATTTGTAACATGTCAGCTACGCTGTCTTCAGAAAAAAATTAGTCGCTCTTCTAAGGTTAAAGAGTTGAGCTTCTATTCTCTATATTACAGTGATTGTAATTCACCCTAGATCTGTAAAATAATTTTCAGATTAGGTATCTGGTATGAAAGTCAGGGACATATCTAGAGACTTTCCCAAGAGTAGAGATGTAATTGATATAATTTCTTTGGGAAATCATATTTGAAGGATATTTAGAAGAGTATCAGATTGTAGTTAACCTTCTAAAACTTAATATCGATGGGGGGGGGGGAATTACATTTTCTGTAATTTATCTTTCCTTATTAATGGCTGAATAGAAACTATGTTATGGCTACGTAAAATTTTATGTTTTTTTCAAGATAATATGAATAGTCATAACATCGCACATTGAACAATTATTAAAATAAAAGAAATATATAAATATATAAATTATTTTCATCATAATTAATTAATTATTTTTTCATAATTAATTTTTAGTATTACATTAATTCTCGATTGATACATTTTTTATGGAAATGACAAAGATAAGCTTTAAACATAAAAACAGCCTCTTTGCCAAACTAAACTTTGGCAGCAACTTGGACGATATATGAAGCATGATTTTTATATCGTGTATTATGAACAAGACACTCCCGTACAGATTATAATATCAAATTATAGCATGTTATAAGAAATTATCACATCTGTGTGATACCATGGAATAATAAAAATAATATTAATCTTTTCTAGTATAAAAAAGTGGACAAAAGCCTATTTTTAGAGATTTCCGGCTTCACTAAAGACATTCATAAGTCAGCAATATCTATTTATTACCATGTTTTTATTAACTTGCTTTCTTGTTTGTGTGTTTGTCCAGTACAAATCTTGCAATTGATTTTTAACTAACTTCCCGACTATCTAGACATTTAAAACTTTTAGAATAGCTCAGAAAACGATGACAATGCTTTCTTTTAATACTTTTAGCCATATTTAAGCAGATTTGAATTCATTTTCAGTTAATTTTGTTTTTTGAAAGTTTCTTATAATTGCTCTCTTTATTACGCATTTGATCATTTACTTTTAATTTTATGGGATAATTCATCAAAAAGTTTTTTTTTAAGTATGTATTAATACATATAATTGTCAAGTTTATATGATTCAAAAGAAAATTTAAAATCGTGGTATATAAAAGGTTCTTTTAATCTTGTAATTATAAATTTATGTGTTTCAGCAAAGCAAAGGAATGTAGAGACATTATAATTTTCTTGCGTAAAATGTAGCATTTATATTTATAAAGAATTATAAATATTTATTTCTAAGACGATTATCTGCTAATTCGTTAAAATATCTTTGGATAAACTATATTCTACTGCCGAGAGAATAGGAAATTGAAAAGGTAGGTAATGGTATAAAATGATGTATGCTTAACTGGGGAAATTTTATTGCCCATTTAAAACCAAAGACCATACTTTATGGTAAATAGCTTAAAATCGCATAACAAGATTTTCTTTATGCTCTTTTAAACCTGAATCAGAGGGAAGTTCTTAAAAACGTATAGAAAGTTCTACTAGCAGCTGTTTGAGGTAAGAAAATGATTTCCTTGAGAGGAACACCATTTTTCATTTCGTCTTCAGTTTAGAAGGAATAAACTCTTCGATAGTAAACATTTACTATGAATGATGATCTTCGAAATTTCCCTGCCCTACTCAGGAGGCATTGCATTTGCAAGCCTATCCCGTAGCGAAAATTCTCTGCGGGAAAAAAGTTTTCTTTAAAATTTTACAGTTATATTACTTTAGTAAGAGTGTATTCAAAACATATGGAATATACAATGCAGTAGTTAGTGAAGCATAATTTCAACAGAGTGTCTGTTTTCCTCTTCATCACAGAACTGACTTTTTTAGCAATTTTACACCCGAAATTCATTAAAAATATTTTTTTACAGCAACTCAAGTGATTAGGTGGTATGTCTGTAAAGGAAGTATGTTATATTCAACTCAAAAGAAGAAAAATAGAACTGGTATTTCATAGAAAGCCCAAAAATTATCGTCCAAGTTACTAGAACTCATTAATTTTAATTATAATATTGCAAACAAGTTAATATGCGTCAGACTATAATTGTGAACAATTATAATAGTCTCTATAAGGCTGTTGAAAGCCACCAGACTTAATATACTAAAAAAAAGATTCACAGTTGTAGGAAAGCACAATGAAGTACTGGTACATTTCTAAACGTTTGGATATTTTTATTTTTTTTTTTATTTTTAATAAATACTTAAAAAATCCTAAAGTATGGAATACTAATATATGAAATTTATATCGATAGTTGTTCATTGCTGAATTATTTTTCAATTGTAGAAGTAAATTTCCAACTATTATTTGCGTTTATTTTCGCAATGAATTTTGTGACCTTCATTGTATGTTACTCTACTAGATTATTCACAGACTCAAGTACTGTGCAATATCTATAACTAAACAATTATCTCTGGCTGGATGAGATTTACATTTTTAATTGCAGAGCGTCATTAAGGAAATAAAGGCAATATTTTTATTGAGAATAATGTTATTTAAAGAAAAATATCTTATGTCCGCATTTAGCAGCCTAATCTACAAGGTTGTTAGGGTAGTAGTGCGACAACCTAGTGGGTTCTGATTCCAGTTTTGAGTAGAATATGGAAGTGTTCCTGTGCCGACTTCTTATAGGGTGTAAGTTCGTTTGAATGCTAATAACACTCATATTAATGCGAATAAATAAACTCCGAGGTTGTGAAATAACGAATCACAATACAAGTTCCTACTGCAAAAGAAAAATGCCAGTTCAGAATAAGAAATATAACATTGCGTACTATATGTAATACACTCTGTTCATTTTATTGAACTGGATTTAAATCTGATGAATGCTGACGGAGACAGCTAGAGGTTTAAGTAATGAATACCTACGAATGTCAGTTTTGCATTGAAATCAGTATATTAATATTATTAAGTAATATATTTCTGCATTGGAAGAAAGTAACAACTAGTTTGCAAATAAAATTTGTAAACAAAGAGAATGTACCACCGTCTCACCAAAGTCTACCACTGACATTCATCTTTTTTTTTAAATATTAAAGCAAGAGTGGAATCTAATTTCATTTCGGCAAAAGACAATTTTACTTTAAAGAAACTTCATAAAATCTTTTAAATATTTTTGACATCTTGCATTATATTAGTCCTAAAATGTTTTACTTCATCATCAACGTATCATATTAAAATTATTATAGTGCCCAAAACACGAAGATGATATTCATGTGACAGTTCAAAAAATTGCAAACATTATTTTAAAACTATACATAACAGTGTACTTTATACAAATAGAATATTAGAGAAATTGATAATTATTCGATATAGAATTTGCTGTCGTCGAGTACTTAAAACCTAATAAAAAGCTTTCCGAGTTTCGACATAACATCTGAAAAATTCTAAAATTTAGATGACATATATTTTAAGAATATTATCATTCGATGTCAGTTTTAGAAGCAATTTGAAATTTTCCCTCTTACAATGTTCCTCATATTATAAGAAGAAAAATTTCATAATGAGTAAACATTTATACATAAAAATAAAATGGTTATTAAAAAATAAATTGAGGCCTATCAATGTTCAAAAACATATTTCAAAAATATAAAATTTTTAAGATGGCTAACGCCATATGATTTTTGGGGAAGTTTGTTAGAAATTACTCTCTAACATAATGCTGGGTAGTAATTACACGCAACACTAAAGAAATTAATTGCCCCTGAATCAGAATCACAGTGTCATAAGACCAAATGCCACGACTATAAATAGAACCAATGTATTCTCATCTCCAGACATATGCTTTCCCAAGTGATCAGAGAGGAAGGAAAGCTGAGAAGTGGTCTGTGAAATTACTTCCTAGGATAATGTTCAGACGTAATTTTGCAGACAACTGAAGAAATTAAGTGGCCCTGGTAGAGACTGCAGTCAATTACGACTGACTGTCTGGACTGGAAAAAGGATCTTTCTCCTCTCCAAGGGGTGTTTTCCCAGCTTAGCTCGAACAAGGTTTCTAAAACTGCACACAGAGAAAATGTAAAGCACTGGCTAATATAAAGATAGTCAGTAATTTCACTCCTTAGTAAAATCATTAAGTTTCCCTGAAACAGAGGCATATCATATAAAGCCCGATTATAAGGCCTAGATAAAGAACCTCAGTTTCCTCATATCAAGAGAAGGCTCTCTCATTTAAGCTGTAGATACTTTGTACGGAAGTCGGCTTTTTTACTCATTCCTCTCATTAATATACCTGTTCCCAAATAACGAGAGTAGCGAACACGTATATAAACACATACACACGTATACATACATACACACACACACATAATATATATATATATATATATATATATATATATATATATATATATATATATATATATATATATATACACAGTGTGTAACAAAATGATAAGACCATTAGTTAAAACAAATTTTTTTAATAAAACTAATATGATGTTGATCCACCATTTTTCTGAATAACTTCAAATACTAGATTTTTCATTGAATTAATTAGGTTTTCGAGCAAATATTTGGGAATTTTGTCCCATTTATCCATGATAGCTAGTTCCAATTCATACACAGAATCATACTGACGGTTATTTGCATACACTTGACGAGCCAAATTACCCCACAAGTTTTCGATGGAATTCAGGTCTGGACTAAGGCTTGGCCAGTTTATACCTCGATTTTTTCTTTTTGAAACCAGTTTTTAGTTGATTTAGACACATGGCATGGTGCATTGTCTTCCTGAAATTTCCAGTTTGATCCTCCTAAAAAATGGGCCAAAAGGTATAAGATGTTGGTAAAGCAGTTGTTGATAACAAATTAAGTCCATTTTTCCAAGAACTCGCTGCAGATCACATTTCCCATCATATGCAAAAGCTCCCCACACCATCACAGAGCCACCACCCATCTGTATACTGAAGAAAACCCGAGGTTCCGTTCGTAAATCATGGCAGTAGAAAATATTACCGTTCGGTCCATCGAAATAAAAAAAATTTTCGTCGGAAAAAATAATATTTTTCCAAGCAGCATCCCAGGTAATGACTTCCTTTGCCCACTTCAGCCTTCCTTCTTTATGATGCTTTAACAGTCTTGGTTTTCTTTTTAATTTCCGAAGAGCAACATTTGAATTTGATCTTAAAGTGCGCCAGACTGTCATATGTGAAACAGTTTTATTGTCTGCTGTGTTATTTTACGAGTAGACAAGTTCTGTTTCGTTTCAAGCTTGAAAATTCGTCTATTATCGCGAGCTGATAATTTACTCTTTCTGCCAGATATTTTATATTTTCCATAGAAATCTCTTTTTCTTAAAACGTTATGAATAGCACTTTTAGAACGTTTAAGTATCTTACTTATTTCATGCTCCGATTTTCCAGAGCCCTTCTAAAACCAAATTTTTCGAACTTCTAGTTCAGATAATTCTCTTCCACGCGGCATTGTGAATTTCCTCACAAAAACAAAGAAATTAAATTCTATTTTCTTTTACAATATTATCGTTTGGACTTTTTTGTGATGTAAAGTTACAGTTTATCTACGATTTTGAAAGAAAAAATAAAATAGTTTTAAAAACGCAAAAGAATTTAAATAAAAAAATAAGTGGTCTTATATTTATGTTACACCGAGATTTCAAAAAATCATTTGCTGTGTGAAATTAACTCAATTTTTTTTTCCTGTAAGCGATTTATTTGAGAAAATATAACTTTTTTCATTTGCTTCAAATTTTAAAATTATTCATTTTATGCAGTGTAATACTAAAAGGAGTAATATTTTGGGTGGTCTTATAATTTTGTTTAAATATATATATATATACATATATATATATATATATATATATATATATATATATATATATATATATATATATATATATATATATATATATATATATATATATATATATATATATATGTATGTATGTATGTATGTGTCTGTGTCTGTGGGTGTTATTTATCCTCGTAGAGGAGATTTTTATGGTTTACTTCTTGAGGCCAAGTTTTACTAGCGTGATTCAATCGATCTTGGTTTTCCCTCTTATCTGAGTTACCCTGGAGGTGGAATAGCTAATTTTAGTTAATTGCAAACACTCTTTAAGAAAAGTTTGTAAATATATTTTCAAAGCTTAATTTTCAGAATTTCATGTGAAATTTTTACCTTAACAACAGAAAGTTGTTAGCAGAGGATGTAAGGCAGAAAAAATTATGCTAGTGGTATCGGAGAAACCCTTTTTCCTCCTCAGGTCCGACATCATATGATGTCAATAATTTAAAGCACATTTGACATATGGTATAGAAAGTTTGGAAATATAAAGAGGAATTCCCGAATAATTTCACCACACTGAAAAGACATTTAATTTATCTTTCGAAAATTGAAAAATTAAGAAGAGTGGAAGTTATTTCGTTCATATTAAAGTGTCGATGATTTATCCAATTGAGTGAGGTATCACTTAAAATCTATTTGTACGCAAAAATATGAAAACATATCTTAATTGATAGATATTTAACGAAGTAGAAAAAAATCTGTAGTTCCACATTTGATCTGTTTAGAAATCAATTTTAATTTATATACTTATAATTGAATATTGCTCTGTAATATTCTTAAAATAAAAGATCTTTATTATATTAACGTACGTTAATGTGTTTTTAAATTATATTCAAAGGAGTAAGTGATTGATTCCAGATTTTTCAGATGCAATAAAAAAGACATGTTTAGATAGTTTACAAACGGATTAAATTTAGAATCCCGTGCAATGTTTTTCATCTATCCCTCCAAATATTTGTTAACGGCTGGCTTGATGAAAACTTTTATCGTTGAATTTCAAAATAAGTCATTAAATATATAAAAAAAAATATTTGTAATGAAGAGTCACTGTCATTCAAATTATTTTATTTTTGTACAGGGGGAGAAAAAGGTAAGATCTTCAACTGATATGAGGCAGTGATGTGAAGTTTTGATCAATGATTATGATCTGACGTACTGCTATATTGCGTGAAATTTAGAATCATTCAACTTGCCCATGGAAGTAATATTTAAAGCTTCTAATAGTGCAATTATTGTCTCAGGAAGCTTCAAACTATAAGCTTTACCGTCAATTAAATGTCTAATATTGTCATTATACCCTCGACTTTTACAATGGAAAAAACTATGCTTTTGAAACATTTTTGATTGTGAGGTTTGTTTTAAATTACTTTAAAGACGACAGATTATTAAGTAGGTCTTTAACTTGAACATAACTTTTTGTGCTGTCAAAACTGTGATTCATAAATTTTCAAGGTCCCTTTGTGATATACGATTCTATCGCAACGTTCGATCAGGTTTAGAAAACAGTTCCTGCTACATCTCAACCTCGTTTCCTGTCAAAAGCCAGGTGGCATATTTTAAAAAGCGTATGGTGTACCAGAATGAAAATATTCTTAAATATCGAAACAAGTTGATTGATTAAATTTAAAACGGAATGCAATCAGGTGTCACGTACGTAACTCTACTATTCAATTTACATTGGGGTTTGACATTTTTGACAGCAAACAAATGTAAATTCAACCATACGCAAATACATACATTTTAACAACTTTTAAGTTATGAATCTCAAAATGTTACAAAGAAAAGTTTCAATTTATTCAGGTTATATTTTCGAATAATGATTTAAATATAAAGACGCATTTAAACCAAAAAATCATCTCGAAATTCATGGGTTCAAAAAGCAATTTTTTTCATTTCGTTAACTTAAATATCAATTAGATGAACTCATAAAGTTAATAAATATTAAAAAAATGGAAATTACCCAAGCTATTTTATTTTATTAATGTCATTAAAAAGAAAAGAAAATACAATTTTCTGTAAGCCTATTTAAAATCTTTTGTTGGCTGTATGAAAGAACATTTATTTAAAAGTCCTAATATTTCTATACATTCCTCAATCGGTCTTTGTAACAATCAATAGATCAAGGGGGTCTATGAATTTAAAACTCTCTAAAACATCACAATCTTATTTCCTTGGCCTCGAATATATTATAGAGCTTTTGACATCAAATAGCAAAAACCATATAATTCTACGATGATTATATTGCCAGATACAATATTTTAAACAATAAAGTAATCTACTGCACACCTGTACTTCAAGTCTATTTATCTCAGAATTCCACTTTTCGTGATTTACCATCTTTAAAGTTCTTTATCTAAAATCCCTTGAACCATATGCCAAAGAAATTTTCTGCAACTTTTTTTCCTGCATTCAAAAAATTGTCATGAGCGTTTTTTGTTTTAAGTAGAAATTCAGAAAATATTTTTCTACAACTAAATTGATCTAAAAGCAAATGATATACTTTAAATCCAAAGAACAGATTATTCTGAAACTTTTCTCTTGTACAAAAGATATATATATATATATATATATATATATATATATATATATATAATTTTTTTATTTCAGCAGATATATTAAATAAACTAGGAACCATTTAATTTTTTTAATTTTAAAAGTTTTGAAGGAAAAACTTCAATTTAATAATGCATCTTGATAATAAAAATGATGATATTAATAGATCGATCCATTTCAGAGAAAATTGTTACGAAATGCATTCCTTTAAAACAGAAAATTTGCCGTTTGGATAATTTAAATTTTGTTTACATGAACACTAAAAATTAATAAATATTATAAACATAAAATTTTCCAAAATTATATTATTTTAAAGAAGATTTTACTGAAGCAAAAGTTCTTTATATCCAACGATCAAATTATTTAAAATTGTTTCCATTGTATAAAACAGGAAAAATATGAAAATAAATCTTTCCTTTCAGAAGATATAATAAAAAAATTAAAAAAGACCTTTGAAATTTTGAATTTTATAACGTTTAAAAAAAAAACAATTTATTGAAGCATATTGATAATAATAATGATTTTAATAGAGAGAAATATACAAAGGGAATAAACATTAAGAAATGTGTTACATTAGAAACCAATTTTTCCATTTCAATAATTTAAATTTTGTTTATATGAACCCTAGAAATTAATAAATATTATACAAATAGAAATTCCACAAACTGTTTTAAATTAAATATGCCGTTGTCAAAGAAGAAAAATCTATTCAACTTTCTGAACATTTATTTAAAAAGATTTGCATGCAGAATTAAGAAAAAATGCTCTAAAAGCCTTAATAGTTTTAAGTAATATATTATCAAAGGATTTAAATATATTGTACCTGCCACTGGACTGTGATTAATTATGCTTCGGCCTGTCTTGATCGCCCGATAAAAAATTCTAGAACTACTTGAAAAGAATTATGCTGTGAGAGCATTTAAGAGCTCCGGGACATTTTTATGCGTTTCGGTAAAGTGACGACGACATTTCTAATTTGATTCTTGTGACAGTTGTTAAGGTGCAGTGATTTTGCCTTGTTTACGTGTTAATAAGCGTACAGTGTCCACTGAAATCTAGGTTTAGTGACGATATTCGCAATAGAAAAATTTAAAAGAAGATTCGGATTCGAAAAGAAATATTGTTTAAAAACTTTTCCACTTTTTAGTTATTGCTCAAGTAAATTTCACTAAAAGTTCTAATTTTATTGTATCTTCAAGTGGGCTTTGGGCTATTATGTATTATGTCAAAGTCTTCATCAATTGATACAATGATTCGGCAATACTGAAAAAAATTATAAAACTGATACACACACACACACACACACAGATATATATATATATATATATATATATATATACTCGTAAAGTCAATAAAATCGGGGACTTTATTTACTACAAAAACGAATACACTTACAAAGTCTTCTGAACACAATCACCTTCTTAATAATGTCCTTCCGCAACTATACACTTCTGCCAGCGTTGATACAGCTTCTGGAAACAGTCCTAGAAAGCGTTGCGTGAGAGCTGTCGTAAAGCGGTTGTCGCTGCTGCCATCACTTCTTCGGCATTTGCAAACCGCTTGCCCTTGATGCGATCTTTCAGTTTCGGGAACGGGTAGAAATCGCAAGGAGCGAGGTCTGAGGAATACGGGGGATGTGGCAGAACTGTGGTGCCGTGTTTATCAAGGGCTTGTTGCACCATCAGGGATCGGTGCGCCCGGACATTGTCATGCAACAACATCCACATGTTGGATTTCCAAACTTGTGGACGTTTACCACGGATTGCCTCCGGGAGACGACGAAGAACCTGTGCATAGCATTTGTTGACGATGTTACCTTGTGTTTGGCGCAGCTTGTCCTTTCTGGACCTTGCGCCAATAAACTTCAACCAACCAACCACTGCTCCTACCCGTTGGATGTTCGCCTCCGTTTGTGGGGTCACTGGCCACCCACTTCGCGGATCATCTGTAACAGCCTCTCTCCCATTTTCAAACAAGCTGTTCCATTTGAAGACTTTCGATCTGCACATAGCTTCGTCTCGATACGCTTTTTGCAGTAACCGTAACGTTTCTGCAGTGGTTTTTCCTAATTTGTAGCAGAATTTAATGTTGGAACGTTGCTCCAAAAAGGACATTTTGCTACATCGACAACATAGGCTGACAGTCTGCAGCCAAATGGAGAGCTGTGTGCCTTAGAAGTTGTGCAAAGCGTCATGTGACGTCTCACGCGTAAGCAGATAACCAGAATTGCAAACCACATCGTTATTTCGGTTCCCCCACACACCGGTTATGAGGGGGGAGGTTAGTCCCCGAACTTATTGACTATACTGGTATATATATATATATATATATATATATATATATATATATATATATATATATATATATATATATATATATATATATATATATATTTATTTATTTATTTATTTACTTTGGAAATGAAAATCTTTTTCTCCCATTTTAGTTACATTTATAATTAAAATATACAAGTGAATATAACTTACTAGTCACTTCTGTAAATAAAAATGGAGGGAACAGCATTAATCGTTTCAGCCGAAATTTTTAACCTTTGATTTCAAGATATTGAAACAAGCTTTTAAAAATTATAGAGATAATCTGAAAAATTCTCTTTTTTCGTGAAAGAGATAATGTCCCTATATATATTTTTTTTCTCAAAAATAATTTATTTTCTACATTATAGTAAAGTTTTCTAGTATAACAGGATATATATATATATATATATATATATATATATATATATATATATATATATATATATATATATAAAATTATAAATTTCAAAACAGTTTATTTATCTCTGGAATTATATTTGACGAATTTTGTTAAGCAATTCCCTACAGATATGATTAAAGTCACGATGCAGATAATAATTTTATAAAAATTACGACAGAAGACAAATCATTTTATGATATGTACTTTAAAAATTAAGTACATATAATGAAAAACTGTTTTAAAAGCTTATTAACCTCATTTTCATCATTCTCGTAAAACACCTATATTTCCTTTTCAATGATTTTTGTATTTTATTGCATAAATGTAAAGATGGAATCGTCAAATCCGAGAATTTAATATTAAAAGTAACATATACTCACAAATTAGCACTTAACACCTCATTCCCACTTTATAAATAATGAACCAGACGTCATTTATTGAAAGAACTCAAGATCATTTAAAGCAATCTATTACTTGAGGATGTAAAATAGAGCTTCCTCTAACAGCAAATGATATAATTTTTTTCACATCCTCTCAATATTTGCCGCAGGGCTTCTTAGTGCCTTATAAAGGGAATAAAATCGTATTCACAAATTTTAAATTTGTGAAAAAGTATTCAAAAATTTGCATCTAACACCTCATTCTGTCTTTAAAAATAATAAACCAGACGTCATTAAATGTTAGAGCTCGAGATCATTTTAAACGGTCTGTCACAATAGGATGTGAAGCAGAGTTTCCTCTGACAACAAATGATATAATTTTTTATGAAATCCTCTCAATATTTGCGACAGGGCTTCTTACTGACTTATAAAAGCAAACCGTTCAAATTTCGGAAACCGTATTCACAAATTCGTACCTAACAACTCATTCACTCTTTATAAATAATGAACCAGACGTCATTAAATGAAAGAACTAGAGATCATTTAAAATATGTATTACAAAAGGGTGTTAAGCAGAGTTACGCTGACAGCAAATGATATAATTTTTTTCACATCTTCTCAATATTTGCGGCAGGGCTTCTTAGTGTCTTATAAAAGGAAGAAAACCGTATTAAATTCGCAACTCATGACGCCTTCAAAGAATGCAGTTTAAAGAAAAACAGGAATGTTTATCGGCATTTCGAAAAGCAATATTGCTAGGGTACAAGAAAGTTAGAAACAAGGAGCTGATGAATAGGTTAAGCGAGGTACGTAGTTTTATATTATAGAAGAACAGTTTTGTAAGAGTTTTATTTCTTCTGGGTTTTTAAGGTTTTGAAGACTGCATCTGGAAGACTTTTTAAAAAAGTAAATTACTAAATTAATTTTAAAAAAGGTATTTGAGCAATTGTATATGAGAAGAAATGTTTGGGGTTGAAAACTTACTTATTTTTAAGAACATATACAGATGAGAAGACATATTTTGTTATGATTTTTTACATTAACAATGTAGTTGAAAACTCCGTAGAAAAGAAAGGAATGGCGTATTTTTTTAAAATATTGATTGACTTCTGAGTCACACACACACACACACACACACATATATATATATATATATATATATATATATATATATATATATATATATTATATATGTGTGTGTGTCTGTTTATAAGTCAGTCGTAAACATTTCCCCATCAATCATATTTAAGGATTGAATGGAAAATCTGTGAAATCATGAATGGATATCATAAATGTAAAATCTTTCAGAGATTGAAGAGGAACCTAAATAATCGGAGACTTTTTTAATATTATCTCGAAATATAGATAACTGTAATGTTGAATTAATTTTGAAAGAACTTGGGTTATTTTTCGCTATTTACTTAGGCGTACTCTGTTGCTAATATTGGGATATACTTAAATTATTGAAAAAGATTAAACTTTTCATGAATAAGATGTACTACAAAACACTCTAATGTAACAAAGTACCGTATTCTTAATAAGGTATGTAAAAGGCAACTTATCAATGCTATTAGGAAGGGAAAGCTAACGCTTCATTCAGAAATATTAGAATTTTAAAAAAAATAATCACAAAACAAACTAATTCAGAAAAATCTCAATTTTCCGAATAAGCTTATGTGGAAAACAATGGACAAATAGATGCTTAAAAGATATAACAAGGTGTTAGTTCCTACAATCTAATTTAAATCCATACGAGTATAGCTGCCTCATATATATAGCTGCCTCATATATATAGCCCTCATATATACGAGTATAGCTGCCTCTGTAACAATCTACAAGATAATACAGAAATTAATGTATGTTTTGTTTCATGAGAAAATTTTTATTGAAATATATAAAAAATTCTCATTAGTAATGCTGTTATTAAAGAAAGTAATTTTGCGATAAAAATTTCTCTTAGATTATTTACGGTATGCGGTTTATATTATTATCTTTGAAAGTTAATTATGCGTCTAGATAGAGTAATGAAGATGATAGGAGAAATTGGTAAATTTAGTGTTGATGACAAGAAAGTTTATAGCTATAAAAACTTAGTATAATTACACGTTGGAAACAAAACATATAAATCAAAAGAAGTGAAAGAAAGAAAATATGAAAAAAATATGTCTGGAGAGTAATGATCTGTCCTTTTTTTTTAAATTTTAAATATTACATGCATAAAAAATTGCTTTTTGTTATTTTTCATGCCCTTATTTAATTTTATAACAGATTTTAAACTAATTTTAAAAGTGTAAAAAAATACTTCTGTCTATTTTTTTCTTCTTGTATAAACTATGAGGATGTTACTAAATAAAAAAGCTTAAAGTAACCGGATTTCCAAAAATAGTATTATTGCGATAAAATAAGTATCAAGTAAAAACAAACAAAAATGGGCAATGTCGTTAATGTAATAGACGAGTTACACTCCCGGTTAATCATAAATCTGCTTACCTTGAAGATTTTAATTAACCAGCCTTAACAAACTACAAGAGAAAAAGAACTTCCTTCACTTTATGCTGCATTTTTGTGTAAAAAATGAGCCATTCAAAGAAATAACGGATGAAAAATTAACCGGTATATCCATTAACGGTATTTCCAGAAAAGTTTATTATTAGACAGTAATATTTTTTTAGTTATCTATAATACGTCTTCTTACACTAAATATTATAATGATGGAGAATTTTAAATTAACCATTTTCATTCAAATTATTGGCAAATTAATTAGGTTCATATTAAACTTGTGCATATAAGACAAATGAATATATATCTGTAAGAATTTTACTAAATTTGGAAGTTATCAGTCTAATAAGACTAGTAGAAATGCAAGTGTAACTTTCCGTGTTAATTTAGTGTAAAATACTTGGAAGGTTCTCTACAAAACTACTTATTCACAGAAGATTAATTCCCTCAAATCGTTGTCCTGGGATTTCCAAGATTTCTTGCGAATTGTACAAATAACACGGTTTCGCACCAGAACAATAAGTTTCCAATATGTGACAAAAGTTGAAGGTACAAATCAAGCAGAATCGATAGGTTCAGGGTGCAAGAAAAAAGCCGAGACATGCTGCAGCCATTTATCGTTTATTTTTTATGGAGTTGATCAAACAGCATATTTCGGGAACAAACTGTGAGTACTAATAAAACCGTGCAACCTAATCAATACTGGAATATCTTCATGAATTTTAATTATCTAGTAGAGTACTTGAAATTCTGAAGTTAGGTGTAAAGCCACAGAGTTAAGGAAATTCGTGAGTTTTGTGTTCGAATATTTTAATCATTAACCTACAAAAACTTAATAGAACGAACTATGCAAGAGCAATTTAATTTTTCTGTTGTTCACCTTACCCTACCCTCTATTGATTACAGACCCCATGAGAAACTTCTTTAGCTGAAGTGAAATTGAACAAAAATTGCATTTTACTTTAATTGAAATTTTTGGGAGAAACATTTGATAAATAAATCAGTGCAAACTTTATTACAACTTAAGGAGATGGTGGACCTTTCACAGCGATTTTTGAAATATTTGCCACAGAGATATGAAACTTTGCTTATATATTCATTAAAGTCTAACAATATTAAACACCTTATAAAATTTCATAGATATTTTTAAAAAAATATTTTATAATTAAAAAATTGAAATTAAATTACCTTTCTTTAAAATGCTCCTTGCGACTCAATTTTAAACTTTTCCCCTTAATTTTGCATTTATATTGCTTATAAATACCTTCTGAACAGAGTTATGTATTTTTTTGTACTTTCGTTGAATAGTTAATTTTCAGGCAATATTTTTATGCTTGTACTCTGAATTTTCTTGAAATTTTTGTACTTTTGTACACTTAAGTTAAACTTTGATAACCTTAATGACCTCGAATCCTAAAATGGATACATAACTTTATTTTCATGTATTACAGGAGTCTTTATTATAAATTTCATAAACTTTCGTCAAAAATTATGACGCGAGGAGCATTTTAAAGACTTGCAAATCTGGAAATTACTCATTTTGAGAAATATACATTTAAAACATGTTTTTTCACCTACCTTTAATACTAACTTTTGTAAAGTCACCAAGTTTTCATTTTACTTTTCACTACATATTTTGAATGCATTTCATTCCAATATTTACATGTTTTTAAAATATTAATACATCCCCCCAAAAAATTCCCATTTTTGCTCGATTTTTGGTAATTTCAAAGTCCACCATCCCCTTAAGGAGATATATTCTTAATAACGCCTTCCAAAAATTGTATCCATAAAAATTTCTTTGTGAAATTGCCTTTGCCATTTTGTAATTATCCTTTTACTTTAACCCTTCAATACTCGCGCGGTTCACATATGTCTCTCACCTGCTTTCAACTTCCCTAATGGTGGCCATCGGAAGGTTGGAAATCTCCCCTTTCCCTTCTACCTTCAAATGATCCTTCCCTCTTGCCCCCTCTCTTTTCACTTTAGTTAGTATCTAACTGTTCTTCGATTAAATCGCGCCAAAGTTCACTGGTTGACACCTGTCCCCCACGAGACCATCTACGTAACATTTCAAGAAAAGTAAATTTATTTTATTCTCTGTAAAATTTAGATTTTAGATCCTTTTCTTTATTTGATTAAAAATCTAATAAGAGAGAGTCAATCTCTAATAGGTTCTTTACATCAAACTTTTTTTATGAAATTTTTTAATGTGATAATAAAAAATGTTTGTTACAAATGTCAGAACAAGGCATGAAAACATTATAACACATATTTCAGGGTCAAAAGGCATAGCAGCAGATTTTTTTTCTCCAGGAAAAATATTAGATTTGTTTATTGACAAACAAGTCAATAAAATAATAGCAGACTGCACAACTATTTACATTGATTCTATCAAATGTAAATTTGAAAGGGATCACGATGCCAGAAATACCAACGAGGTAGAGGTCAGGGCCTTATTTGGTCTTCTTCTTTTGATAGGCACTTATAAAAGTTCCAGGACAAATAGCGATAAGTTATGGGATAACTCGATCGGTAATGGGTTAGAATCATGCTACCTAACAATGAGCAGAAACAGGTTTGAGTTTCCATTCCGGAGCCTTGGTTTTGATGACATTCGGGATAGGGCATCTCGCCGAGAATTTGATAAATTTGCTCCCATAAGGAATGTATTTGAAATAGTGTACCTCAAGAGGAAAAGAAGGTGCCAGAGGACGCTGCTCAGTGGCGCACCCAAGATTTATTTATTTATTTATTTTTATTTATTTTTTGGGGGGTGGGGCGAGTTGAACGGATAAAAATATTTATAATGCAAATTCAATATTCATAATGCAATTTCTATTTCTTTGGGGATGGGGCAGGGCCCCTTCGCCCACCCCCTGGGTGCGCCACTGACGTTGTTACGCTTCTGGACGACAGAGAGACAGAATAATGTGAAATTGGTGCGAGAAATGCGGAAAGTGGATATGTAATGACCATTTGAAAAATGTATGTGCAGAATGTTTTAATTTTTTGTATTTTGAATGTATCGTTGATTTGTAATATTTAATGTTTCTTTTTCTAAAATTTAATTGTGTTTTATTTGTAGTATATACTCCTAAAAAACTATAGAAATAATTAGGTTACAAAAAAGTTCAATACATATGGATATAACACGACATAAAAGTGGGTGACACCTGTCACCCACGCGACTGTTCGTGCTACAGCTAGTGACGCGAGTACTGAAGGGTTAATTAAACTCAATTATGACCATTAGGACTCAGTTATATAGAAGGAATAGCACATTGTTTGTTTTTGGTCCTGAAATTAACTATATAACAGTGGAAAAACTTTAAAGAATGATAGGAATAATAATTTAATCTCATATATATATATATATATATATCTTTATATCTATATATATAAAAGAGCTTGTCTGTTTGTTTGTCCGCTATAGAATCATAGACTGTTTAAACCACCGGGACCAAATTCGGCACAGTTGATGTTTAGGACCCGAGAAACTTAAATCAGCAAAAACGAAGTTTGGGGCTCAATTAGTTTTTTTTTTAATTAATTTTTTAATGTTTTTTTGTGCCCCTAGAGGTGCAAGTACCCCCTGTGGATTTCAGACCGTTCCCCACAACACGTTATCAGTGAAATCCGAACCTATCCCCCGCGCGGTTATAACCAACCCCTCTTTCCCCGCGCGGGAGGGGGGAGGGGAGACCTTCATGGTAATAACCTTTAGCCTTTAACTGACTGACTGACTGAGAGATAACGCACAGTCCACAACGTTGGACATAAAGAGCTGAAATTTTGCATGGCGATTCTTCTATAGTGGAGTCTATAGTGGAGGGGTGAACTGAGAAAGATTTTTGAAAAATTCTTTGATTTTTTAAAACTAAATTTTTTTAAGCTGTTTTTCTAATTTTTTTATGTTTGCATTTAAAATGATAATCCGAGGGTTATAAAATTTATATCACGAGAAAGATCATAAAAATTCCTTTAAAACGAAATCTTTTTCGAATCTTTACCTCCCTTTTCTGATTTTTGGTGAATTTTTAAAGATAACAGAATTTAATTAGAAATATAATTTAATTTATGAAATGCTGATCACGTGGTTTCTTTTCTTTTTGTGATACTATAAATTAATTTTGCGTCACGTGCATAACAACGAAATAAATTGACAAAAGAAATATTAAAATACGGTAAAAGATAAAAGTTAACCACTAGACTAACTGAGATGCGAGTTTTTAAGAATGCTGTTCAAATTAGTATGTTTTAACAGGACTTTCCTGGCTCTGCTTTGTGTCCTTTGTTATTTGCAGTTTTTCTCATCGCTTGAACTGATTTACAATTTGCTTTTTCTACGGTTTTTGGCCTTAGGAAAATTAAAAACCTATCCTTTTTTTCGCCTGTCGACAATAAAAAACCGAATCACCAAAGTAAGGAAAATAGGCTTCATGTGGAATCCCGCCTTACTTTGAATAAATAAAGGGGATAATGCATCTTGCCCTTTACCTCTTGGGTGATGTGGATAAAAGTGCGTCTCTTGGGTGATGTGGAACAAACTGAGCTTTTAAGGGAAAAATAAATAATAAAGGCAAATGTAAATTATAAAACTTATTTCTAATTAAACAGTGGATCAAACAAATCTAATTAAATCTAATTAAAAAGAATCTAACAAATATAATTAAACAGTAAACTTTCTCAATCCAAACGTGCAAATCACGCAACACTGTGTTATTAATTCTCAATAAAATCAGACGTATAATCAGACGAAGGTCCGCAGGCTCAAAGTTTCTTTCTTTCTTATTGTTTGTATATCATTTCAGTAGAAACGCGCAATCTGTCTAGCCAGATGAACATGAAGAGCTGGGGGTGCAGCCTAGTATTTTTTTGATGGAATGCATCAAAAATTTTATATCTATATATCTACCCGGGCATCGCCGGACAATAATGCTAGTATATATATATATATATATATATATATATATATATATATATATATATATATATATATATATATATATTATATATATATATATATATATATATATATATATATATATATATATATATATATATATATATATATATATATATATATATATATATATATATATATATATATATGTTTATTCTTTTAACAATGAGATTTCGTCGAAAGCTTCTACAGCGAACTTGCTAACCTGTGGAATTTGGCAATAGCGCTAAACCTTTCAATCACAATGTGTTTAATGTTGCTTTCCAAGACTAATATGCAGCTAATTAGTGACCAAATGTTTGATTAAGGTTAAATATATCAAAGGAAAAATAAGGTTTTATACCTTCGAGACTTTTATGAACTCATGTTCTTTAACAAACCTGGCATTTTTACCATGTTTTTATTAACTCGCTTTCTTGTTTGTGTGTTTGTACAGTACAAATCTTGCAATCGATTTTTAACTAACTTCCCGACTAGCTAAACATTCGAAACTTTTAGAATAGCTCATAACACGATGACAACGAATTCTTTTAATACTTTTAGCCATCTTTAAGCATAATTGAAGTCATTTTCAGTTAATTTTGTTGTTTGAAAATATCTTATAATTGCTCTCTTTATTACGCATTTGATCATTTTCTTTCAAGTTGATGGGATAATTCATCAAAAAAGTTTATTTATACATATCATTTATTTATACATAGAATTTTCACGTTTATATGATTCAACATAAAATTTAAAAGCGTGGCATATAAAAAGTTCTTTTTATTTTGCAATTATTTTCATTAAAATCGTCTTTACTCGTAATGCGATTACAAATAAACTCTATTATTCATACAAACATAAGTTCTCGTACTTCTTTCATAAAAGTAATTTACGTAAGCCTGTTTCATCTTTCTTCTATTTAACGTTTTGCGTATGTCAGGACGAAATAATTCAAGCGTTGTTACCAATATGGTTGCTCACAATACATTCTTAATGCTCACATTTAAATGTACAATCTTTAATCAATTACCTTTTTTAACTCATATATACATAATACATATGTAAGACTAATTTACATAATTTTACCCTTTAATCCACAATTCATTTTTATAAATATTCAATATGTCGTTAATTTATTGACAAACACCATAAACATATCTTTCCAAGAAGAAAAAATACATTCTTTTTGATAAAACATTGAGTCAGCATCACTTTAAAATCCCAAAAATTGTCTTAATAAAGAAAAATATATTTATATTTGTTGCTATAAGGCGTCAAATTCAGATTTGAAAATTTAAGGGCGGCGCTTTGCGTGTGTTAGGCAGGGTGTTCAAATAACATTTTTAACAGAAGTCTTCTTTAAATCTTTAGTCTTCTTCTCGTCTTTTTTTAATTGATCTCAGCGAGATAATTAAACTTCCATCGTTAAGGACTGAACACCTGTTTGTTCTTTTAATAAGTAATATCTAACAGTTTTTAATGAAACGAAAGGAAAGGATGATTTTTTTTGTTGAATGAACTGCAAGATATCTTAAAATATAAGGAAATTAAAATATTTGTTATGAATTAGGCCTTTCCATCTGAAAAAGTCTTCTAATTGTTTGATACTATTGAATTACAAAGCTGAAATTTTACAATTTGAAATGTTACAATCTCCGTCGCATAGTAGGCTTCTGAGTTTTTTGCTGAGGTAAAATACTCTTCTTGAAAAGAATTGTTTTATTTTTCGATAAGAAAATGCATCCAGTTCATTGTCAAGTTAACAGTCTCATGTTACAATAAAAATCCCTTCGAAATAGGACATTGTTTATTTTAACCTTCCTTTACAAATTTTGCGATCCACATTAAATCAAACATTCAAAACTTTAGATTTCGAGGAATTTTTTTAGACTGTAACGGAATAACTCAATGGCGTATTTCAAGACTAAAGACAGTTCGAAAGAAAACTTCGATATGCATGCCACATATAATTTTACAGATAATTTTTTAGGGAGTTATGTTGGAAATAAGGTTTTCTCAAAAGTTTAAATAGGTGTTTAATCACATTTGGGCGGAACAGACAGCCTTGAACGTAGCAAGCAATGATTTCCTTGTTGAAAATAAAGATGAACATTAACCTATTTTAAAAAGTACAAGTTCATAAATTAACTTATGGCATGAAATCTGTGTTAAATGTAATAAATTAAATGAAAAAAAAATTACATTAAATTAAAGATTTTAAAAATAATGTTTAGAATTTAAACTTTCTGTCCCTTTTTGTCTATTTTATTTATCCGATATTTTATGAGAAGAAAATTTTTTGAAAACTTCGGACTGAATAAATAATGTTTTGTGAGCATTATCTCTTCATTAAAAGTCATGGTGTCATAAAATTATACATCAACATTCGAAAATCTTTTATGCTAGAACTTTAGGAACTATTTTATTTTATTATTATTTATAACGTAACAAATTACTTGTTGTCAATGCAATATTTAGCAAAAATTTACATAATTTATTATAACTTGTTTTAATGTCATTATATAAAATAAACTGGAAATGCTGTATTAGAAGGAGAAGGGTATAAGTATATATTTTCAAAAGTTGTATACGAAAATAGGTATTTCTCATACAAAAAAATTAATTCTCCCACCTTCAGAAATTTTAAGGATTCTTAATTATCCATAATTACTACTGTTAAGTAAATATTGCTGATTATAATTATGTACAATATTAATCAAATGCATTTATGAACTTATCTATTGATTACTAAGATACATTCATTTATTTTCAGGTCATATTTCAAGATGGATTATTGTAGATAATATTCTACTATGTTGTGATTCTGTTACCGAAGACTGTTTAGTTATTGGGAATTATTTTTAAAACTGTGACTGGAGCTTTATAAATTGTGTTATGAAGATTCTTTATCCAGCGGAGAAAATATGAAGACTCATCTAATTAAACCGAAAATAAAGTATACAATTACTTTTGATTATAAATCAAGAAGAAAACAAAGGTGGGTCTTTGAACAACAGATTATTTAAATTATGCATGGAGGTTGGATGAATTATAGAGATATCTCAAGTGAAACTCATCAGAAAAATTATAAACAATTATATATTCATGATGTTGGTTAAAAACAATCATAGAAAATTTCTTTTACCATTTAAAGGAAGTAGAAGGTGGGTAGCTAAATCGTAATTTATAAATGTTTTCCTGATAATGAATATTATTTTATAAAGTTATTGTTTATACATATCTTAAAGTGTTTGAAAATCAACCTATGGTTCTTTTTTCAATAAAACATCCCATTACCTACAGAAAACTATGCATATTATGATATAAAATAATTTGTTAGAATACCACCACGGTAACAAACAGAAAACAAATTTTTAAATCTTTATTAAACTTTATGCTTTATGATAAACCGATTTAATTTCTGCTTAACTTTCTTCACTACCTGATAATAATGAAAATAATTAACAACTGGCTCATTCTCTAATGAATCAAAGTTGTTTTAAAAGGATTGCTTTTAGTTAAATTAAACAGACTTTAATATATAAAATATATTTGCGGTAAAATTTCATATGATTTAATATACATTTTTGTTCCTTGCTTATTATTCCAGGATCAGTTTTAATACTTTTCTGAGATTTTGTACCTTTTAGAGCTGTAATTTAAAATTAATTTTTAACTCTGATGTTATTGTTCATAGCATATTGTCATGTAAACTTTTCAAATTTCAATCCGCACAAGAAATCTACATTTAAATTTCCGCTGATGCTTTGCAAAATCATTGAAACGTATAAGCATAAAATGCTATTTTTATATTTTTGTAATGTACCACCTTTTTATCCGAAAATTTTTTTTCCAATTGTAGTGTTAAAACCTTCAAAAGCAATAACACCAAAATTTTGGTTTGGGAGAATGCTTCATTAAAAATTTCTTGCCCTAACGAATATGTTCTGATAGAATAATTTTTAAGTAAGTATATATATATATATATATATATATATATATATATATATATATATATATATATATATATATATATATACACCTATATATATATATATATATATATATATATATATATATAAAGTAAATTTGAAAGAAAATTGTGCAATATGTTAATAAATCCTTAGATACTTTATGCATCACATAAAAATTTTAAAGTATAACATGGGAAACTAGTTATTCATCGTTTATACCAATAAGAGTGAAAAGAGCATTCTCTACAGTTTCTCTGTCTGATAATTTATGAGGCGCGTATCATAATAAAAATGTCTAGGATAGTAAATTAAAAATAATACTCATCGCTTGAGCACATATTTTGCGCTCTTTAACGGAAATAGTCGGCAAAAGTATATAAGTGTAACTTTGATGGATGATAAATTTTAAACAATGCGAGAAACAGTTCATTTTATATAATGTGTTAAACATCTAAAATTTTATGACTCATATGTGAAAATGTTATGACCTGTTAAAATTATTTTTAAAACTTTCGAGAATAACATTTTATTAACCATAACATACTGTCACAAATGCATAAATATTAATAGTTATATTCCTACATTTATGGATTCCCAGAACTTGATTTGTTGCGTACAGACTGTATATCTGTTGAAAGTCCTTTGATGAATTTTAAATTTAGTCAAAGACATTTATCATTTAACGAATTTTATTATTAGCACATAGAATATTACTAAATAAAAGATCCCTTTGCGGAAGAGGAATGATTTTTAAACCTGTTTAATCACACGGTACTGTTATACAGTCTATATTTTTCTCAATATTATTTAATGGTGGAAAATTCTCGTTTAAGGTAACAAATTTAAATGAAACTAGCTCCTTTAAAAATTTACAATAACATTAAATTTTCAGTAAATAATACAGCAAATTGTATCATTGGTAAGGGTACAATTTTATAAAAATATTTTTTTTCTAACTTGTTTCGCTGAACATACTGAAATAAATTGAATTCATGTTAAAAAAATTCGTTTCAGTTAACCGTAGCTAGTATAGATCATATGAGATTATAAAATACTAAACATTTTAATATCAACGGTATATGAAACTAAATCATGATAGTTAAGGAAAAAGTTCAATGACCATTTTTTGTCATGCCTCTATTAACAATAGTTATAATTATGCAATAGTCTTGTGAAAATTTTCTTTTATTTCATTGCATCTTTATCACAGGATTCTTAACAAAATTAATTAACGAAGTTCATATTGAAAACTTCGTAATACACACACACACATATACGTATATACATATATATATATATATATATATATATATATATATATATATATATATATATATATATATGCATATAACCTTAGGTATGTATGTATAATAGGCTTACATGCATGTGTCTAATACTTATGTGTAGAGAGCCAATATTTTCCAAAAACGAAATGAAATCTATTTTACGAATAACTGAAAAGCATGAAATTTCTAAGAAAATTATAGTTTTCTCTTTTTATTTTGACGTCATACAAAAATAAATTTTAGTATAAAGTTTTCTATATTTGACAGTGAAATTAAATTATAGCTGTAAGTCATAACAATATTAACGATGTCCCAATTAACATCAATTTAAAGCGATTATGTAAACCTCAGTTATTAGAAATTTACGGACAGCTACTAAAATGGACAATAATCATTTAGTCGCAGTGATGTTGAACCTGCGAAACTCGCTTCTCCCAAAGACAGACCTTCAACTAGGTCATTATTGATTTGAGGCGAACTGCATTACAGTCGTTAGACAGTAATGTAATACCGCTACGCCTTCATGAAGGTATAAACTGATTTGAAAACGTAAGGAACTTAGAGTTTGCGAAAGGACATTTTTGGTTGAATAAAACTGACTATTTTTTTTTTGCATAAATTACTCAAAATAGAGCACCTACAAAAGTACTTTTTTAATATTTTGAAAAAAAAATTAAAATATTTTTTAAGCATTATATAAAATTTAATAAAAATCTAATACCTTTGTGCGATACATATTTGTAATGTTTATTTTTATGGATATTATATATAGTTAAGAATTCAAAAATGTTTTTAATGTAATTTATTTTTGTTAAAATTTGCTTTAAAATTAATGGAAAATTTTTTCATAACTTTTGCATATATTCACAGATGAAATGTATTATGAAAACAAAATTTTAAATGCTAAATATATGAAGAAACATAATCTTAAATTTATAAATATTATCCCATTATTCCCATTTTTATGCAGTTATATCGTTCTACGTATCATTTTTTAATTGACAAGCTCTGAGTCCTAAATTAAGATTATCATAAAATATATGAGTATTTGTAAATATTCTAATTAATTAAAACTAGATATTCTGAGACTTTCTTCTGCGACTTTAACTTGAAATAATTACATATAAATATGCCTAAATATATATGCATGAAATCAAAACAGTATGTAAATAATTGTGACATTTCTGTTAACACATAAAGGTTCCTCGGCATCTAAATTTTTATTTTTGTCGTTGTTTACTAATACACGTAAAATACGTGCAACACAAACACGGAGATTTTCACTGATGATGAAGTTCTTTATCACATTTAATCAATATTTAGGAAATGCCATTAGATTGCATATAAATTGTATAATATAATTGTTATATTAAGATACATCTTAATGTTTGGGAAAAATTTAACCTAAAACATTCTTCAGTTTTGATTAGTTATAATAGCAAGCAAAATCAGTTGCAGATGAATATGTATTCATAAAGATAGAAATTAATTTCTTGAATATCCATTCATAAAAATTTAGAACTGTGTGTACTAGATTACTAAGGTGTGTTTTAGTGATTAGCATAACCACCTATGACTCCAAATTTATTTCAAGGGAAATGATGTAAGTATTTATGATTATTTCATATATTATATGATATCAGTATGCATTTAATAAATTGTTGTACCAATTTGAAAATGAATAGTCTGAATAAAGGCAGATTTAAAACACCAATAAATATTATAAATGTATTTATTATAAGCAAAACATTTATTAAAAATAAAATGTTCTATGGAGTTCTATTGAGAGTTCATGAGATGGATAACGGGAATAACACTTTGAAAGCCAAATCAAAACATCTTTCACCGTTAGTGGTAGTGATTAGAGCCGCAATCAATTAAATAGGTACATGGAACTCGAGGAATGTTTGACAATAAGGGTTGGAATTCATCTATGGTCTGATATTTAAATACCGGTAAAATTTGTCTACAGTTTGCAAACCAACATATTTGTTAGGCAATTAGTTTTGCAAAAGATTGAAGTACGGTTTTAAGCCGACAATGGACCATGATTTTTTTTTTTATCAACCAATTGCGATGAAATTTTGTATACATATACAGTGTTGTTTAGAGATGAAAATTCAAAATTTTAAAAAATCAGAATGTAATTAATTAGTATATTAATGAAAAACAGTTTGTTAATTACTCTATTTAAAAATGCTCCATGCGCATCAGTTTTGTCTCAAATATCTAATTTTCTCTCTTAAGCTACCTTTATGTAGTTATAATAAAAGTTACTAGCAATATTTGATTTACAGTCATATTTATAAAAAGTAGAAAAGAAATCGATAAAAATAGGTCATTTTATGCAAAATTTAATTGTTATTATTTTTTTATTTATTGTAAAAATTTTAAGTTGTTTTAAAATAGTAAAATGAATTTATTAGTAAGTTTTATTCTTTCATAAATAATAATTTTATGAAATTTTATGAAAATTAAAGAAAACTTTTGACGCATGGAGCATTTCGAACTTACCGAAACGACATGAAATTTTGTTTTTAGAAAATAGCATTTAAAGTTTTAATCTGACTAACATTTCCATTATTTACGTTTGAAAAAAAATACTTATAACTCGGTTAATAATGATCTTATCAACATACTTTTTTTTATTTAAAGCTGATCAGTTGCAGAATCATTTTCTGAAAGAAAAACAATCGTTTTGGGGACATATTTTTGTCAATCTGAAGGTCCATTGTCGCGTTAAAATGCACATCATCGTATTTAATAAAGTACATAAAAACTGTGAAAAAATACGTATTATATTGTTTCAATACAGATTATATACGTGTGTGTCTTACTCTGAGAACTTATTAATTTTCATACATTTAAGTTGTGTTTAGAAAATGTATTATTAAAATCGTAATTACATACATTGGCGTCCAAAATTATCTTTACAATTATTAATTTATTTTTCTAAAATCTCATTACCACACTTTATTTCAATTTTAATTATTTCATCATCGTTTGCAAGTATTTTCCTTTTTTCAGTTTATATTTCTTTGTTATTTGTTATGATGCTATTTATCACTTTAAAAATTTTATTCAATTATGTAGGACAGTTTTGAGAAATCAGTGCTTTGTGTATGTAAGTATAATGTTGTATATAGAGGTAAATCTAGCTGTCTAAAATATCTATTATAAGGCATAGGTCGACTGAAACATATTTTAGTTAACAAGCCGAAGTTTAAGATATTTTATTGAAGAGTGCCTGATATTTGGCTGCAATCAAGAATGTAGGAAACGTAATTTATAATCCAGAGAGTTTAGATAGTTAGTCTAAAAAGCTGATCTTTTCTAAGGAGGGATATTACTGAGCTCACATGTACCCAATGCACTTAGAGGGAAAATTATTACACACTTTTATTTTTAGTATATTGCACATAACAACCATATTTGGATATATTTGCATGTATTAAACATTCTTGTTGTATGTTTTTTTGACTTGGTATGATACATAAAAAGAAAAATACTTGGTACATCATGCTGTAGAAGGTGGTTAATTGTGCAGTCACAACGATGTTTTGTACATTAGATATATATCAAATATCAGAGTGAAAAAACATATCAAAAATATAATACACACACAGACAATATATTATATATATATATATATATATATATATATATATATATATATATATATATATATATATATCATGAGTTTGTATTTTAGTATGCTTTTATATGTTTTCCTAAACAGTAAATATTTTTGTTATAAAAAATACATTCTATCTCTTTAATACTTATTATAGAATGGTATACGAACAAATATCTAATTTATGAAAAATAGACATCATGGATTAAATTTTTATGACTAAATGGCATTGCCATGAAGCATATGTATCAACAAATCATTACGGCATGTTCATGAGTTAATCATAGAAGATATGTATTCCTATAATTATGCTTTGGAGAGTCTTTTTCATTGGTGTTCTCCTAAAGATACGTTTGATACTACACATTTTTTTTAAATCGTGACTCTTGCGTTTAAAGGTACGTGTTTGACAAATGATCATGTCGATTTCAAACTTTGGAATTTTTTGGAGATAATATTTTTACACGATTATAGAAACATTTGTGTGTCTTCTTGGAACATTAAAAAATTATTCTCATTCTCTCATTTTTAATATCATTTCGCGGAAGAAAAAAAAATATATTAAATATATGTTTAACGCAGTGTAATATTTCAGAAGGAATCATAAAAAGCTATTTCGCACGACCGTAACACGAAAATTAAGATCATTTTTAGGTTTAATATGCCACCTTTGTGAAATATTATGAGAATTTATAGATTTCAAGGGGCGGACACTCTAGCTTAGATTTAGATTAATACATTTCAGTTTCATATAGTTGTGTATCTATAGAAATTACAATGTTCATAACCTGCGGATTATATTCATGTATTAAACCAAATGCGATAAACCTGTCACAGTTAATGAAGTCTGTTTAAATAACGGTTAACATAATCAGGAGAAGCACTACTACAAATACGTTCTACTATTTAATGTAAAATTTTGTTACTGTATAATTTTGTTTTGCCTTTAAACACATATACACTCATTTATCGGTACTCTTAGCATTTCGAGAAGAAAAAAATTGATCCGATACTCAACGTTTGCTCGGTACTCATCGCACATGCCATAACATGTATGAGACAAGATGGTACCCTCTCACTGGCTCTCTGGACGAAAAGAAAGACCGTCTCGCTATTCTCATAGAGCTTTGCGCTCTGCGCGAAAAAAATACATATTTCCCCATCTACCTCCTTTTTTGTAGTTTTTTCCATTTGATGCTTATTTTATCCCTTAGAAGACATAATGACTTCGTTAAAGTTTTATTGATACCTTTGAGTATAAAAGAAAATAGTGAGAATCACAAAATAACAGAAAAGAAGAGATAATAGCTAAGTATGAGCGAGGTAGCAGCGTGTCTGATCTCTCGGCACCGTACAAAATGCCTAGAACAACGTTCTTTTCGGTAGTGAAAAATGAAGAAACTATTTAAGGAGCCAGTGTTCTAGAGGTGCCAGACCAAGTCAAGCTCACAGATATTGGAAAAAAAGAAGAAACTGTTTTACATTTGAAATAATGAAAAACACTTGACAGATAATAGCATATCCGAGGCAATAATTTGTGAGAAAGCAAAAAAAAAATACATGCCGATCTGTTAAAAGCGAAACCCGAAACAAGTGATGGGAGCAGTGAAATATTTAAAGCCAGTCATGGATCCCCCCCCCCCCAAACAATTTCCCCTATCCTCTTCTACTTCGATATTATACCATTAGGCCATCAATTTATTTCATTAGAGGTTGAGTGAAGATAGATGTTATTTTATTTTGTCTAATTATTACTTTAAGTTGCGTCTGTCTACTTTAAAGATTTTGTACTAAAAAAACCCATCGGTTTATAAATTATAAAGTAATAAATACCCAGTAAAATATGAAATTCCTGGTTTCCAGGAACACATTAATTGAATTTAAATTACTCCTTATGGGGAAAATCTGCTCGGTGCTCGGCGTTTCCGGTACTTGGCATGCCTTCTGGAACCAATTAATGAAGAATACCGAGGTACCACTGTATATTTAATTTTAACTTGTGTTAATGTTTTTTTCTAAGATCCAAAAGCATATTCGGAACACCTTCATAATATAGAATTTTGCCTTTAAAAGTATTACTATACACTCTTTGGGAAAAAAAAATTGAGACACCCTGAAAAAATAATCTCATCACAACGAATGTTTGTAAGCTAATCCCTCCCTGCCAATGACGCAAAGGCACACAACCTTTGAAAACTGGGAAATGACCCTAAACATGATCAAATTCGAGCTACTGAAATTCCAATAATATTAATATATATATATATATATATATATATATATATATATATATATATATATATATATATATATATATATATATATATATATCATTTTTTTGTTTTATATCAAAATTACAAGTCTTCAGTTATATTTTATACAAAAATAGAACTTGTAAAGCCATAAATAATTTTTAGATTTTATTTTTAAATGTACACATTACTAAAAAGGGAAAAAAATCATTAGATGTTTCGCGCATTATAAAATTAAGAAATATGCATACAGAAAATATTTTTTGGTCAAATTAAATTAATAATATACTCAAGTTTAATGTAAAACCAAAAAATATACAAAAAATATAGTTTAAATTGAAAAATTTACATAAAATTTTGAAAAAATTTAAATTTAGCAATTTTTTAAAACATTTTCAACTGTAAATTTTTTTCTTACAAATTTATTTTTACTTTTCTGGTTTTAGGATGCAAAGAAGCTTATAATACAAATCTGATACAAATTTTGTGTGTCTAGCACACATAGTTTGGGAGTAACAGTGCGCGTAATCCAAAAATTCACATATTTGAGAAAACTGAAGTTAAAGTTGGAATATACATGGTCATGGCAATAGAGTTAGCTTTACATAAACTCTCATAACTCGAGAAATAATGCAAATTTTTTTATGCGGTTTTTTGCATGTTGTTCAGAAATGACCCCAAAATCAGAATATAGCAAACACCAAAAATAGATTTTTTGAAGTTTTAAAGGTTGTGTGCCCCCTTAATGTGTGTTACCAATGACTGAATATTGGTAGTCACATGGAATCAGAATTGAGCACTGGGATGGCATAATACAGAGTGATCCACGCTTTCAAGAACAAAACTTCCAGTTGATTTTGATCGCGTTCTTCTTAATTGACTGTGGCAGCGCCTTGGCGATGAACTCGCTCACACTACAACCAAATGACGTAATTCGAAAGAGGTCACTTTATCGGACTAAAAAAGGGTGGATTGTCCAATCACCGTACCGCTTGCCATTTGTTGCGGAACGATGCAAAAATTGGACAGTTATGGCAGAAATGGGTGATCAACCATGGTTGTCTGAGAAAAGTGGGCATCGGGTGGTTTAGGCCAACAACAAATTGCGGAGGGCGAGCAATTGTTTTAACAGCTAAAACTGCACCGGATGTGTCTCTTTTAAGCACCCATTGTGTTACTGATATTGAAGTTATCCCTGATCATTGCTAGGTGGCAACGATCTCGAAAACCATCACACAGTCTACCATTGGCAAGTGACAACAGAGACTACATCAACAACAGAGACCACAGTGGTGTCTGGCCCTATGAACAAGGAATTATGCCCAGTGGGACCAAATTGCCTTCCCTTATGTATCTTAATTTTAACTGAGCATCAATCACCCCCGTGGGTCGAGTCTGGACACGGTCCGGCCAAAGCATAAAACCCACTTTTACAGGAGAACTCTACACATGGTAACAACAGGGGTTTATGGTCTGAGGCGTCATTTCGCATGGAATCTGGATCCCACTGTTAGACCTCCGTCACACTTAACAAAACAGCGTTACGTCAACGACATTCTACGCCCAGTTTTGTTGTTGTTCCTTTCACAGCCACCGCGTCTTGTTTTCCAGTAAGATATTGCCTTTCCACATACGGCACTCATTTCTCGTGACTGCCTTTTTGTTTTCTACACACATACTTCACTTGTTAGATCGATCACCAGATCTGTTCCTAACGGACATATTTAGGATGTGAGGGGACGTCACCTACTTCCATCCAAAAATATGGACTAATTAGACCAACAGTTGGATATCAATTTGGAAGAAATCCCACAATCTACCTCTCGTAAATAATGCATGCCCCGCAGGGAAAAAGCTCGTACCCGGGCCAGAGTTTCTCCAACCTAATATTGACTTGCTCCATTTGCGTCGATCTTCTGGTACGAGTGATTCTATATTTATGCTGAAATTATAATCATTTGTTTATTACATCTTGAATTAACATACCAAATTTTATCTGAAAAGCATGATTCCTCCTCTATAATTATTTTTGTCTTAGATATATTTAAATTTATAGTATTTAAGAATAAAAAAAATTTAAGAGTATATTTAAAATTTTTAAGAAGACTTTCTTACACACCGTTCATCCATACACTTTAAACCTTCCAATAGCTATGAAGGTTGTTAGGAAAGAAACTAAACCGAATTTATTTGTAAATGTCTTGTAATTCTATTATTAAAATATTATGAATGTTAAATTATTTCTTCTGGTTAGAATTTCCTTGTTAATTCCTTGTAATTTCATATTCAATATTATTTTAACTTGTTTTAATTCTTTTTTTATAAACTGCAAGGCTATTTTAAATACTATAGGATTTATGCTCTCAATATTCTTTACAGAAAACAATAACAGTAAGAAATGGACAATTCAATCAAGACTTTTCAAATTTTTCACTTAGAAATATTTGTAGAGGTTTAACTACTTTTACAGAGTCATGAAAATTTCTCACATCATTAAAGCGTACCGTTAAATGCAGCGTGAAGAAATAAATCTATAACGCCCTACTTTAATTATAAAAAAAGAAAAATCTTAAAGCTTGAATGCTTATTGATTGCGTTGTTAAATTTTCATTCCTAAAAATGAAAAAGAAGAACTAATGAGTATGCTCAAAGATGTATTTAGTTAGTCTGCTTCTAATTAAATTTATACAAACCTAGGATAGAATAGTTTAAGGAGCTGTATGACCTAGATAACTTATAGACCGTAGATCCAAGATTTATCTTGTTTAATATACCATACTTATCTTTTTTTAAATATGTTCCAAAAGATAATTTAGGTATGCAATTAATTATACATAATGCATATATTTTGGAAGTATATGATACATGGTTTTAGGAAACTTTTAAGACAAAACCTCAATATAGCGAGGGTATTCATTTAAATTCAACTATGGTACGTACACACACACACACACACACACACACACACACACACACACACATATATATATATATATATATATATATATATATATATATATATATGACACGGGCGCTATTTTACACCCGTGTTAAATTCATCTACATGCAGTCATCGTGTCCATTAGTTAGTTGGGTGAGTGGTAGGCATTTACTCAATAAACAATCCAGGATCCTTTTAATCCTTCTTTATTGATTTTCTTCAATTAACCACGCTCCAGGGTATTTTTTTCCGTTTGGCCATTTTGATAACTTATTCGGCATGCAGCCACGCGCTTCCGCGGTCAAGGAGAATCCCCAGCAATCGGCCGTCAAAACCCACTTTCTCCAGAATTCTTGCCATCCAGCGCATGTGCAGACCCCTCCCTCCGAGCATCTGGAAGCCCCTTTCTGCTGACGTCCACTTTTACTCCGCGCCAAAAAAACCTGTACTATTCTAAATATAAAAACTTTCGCTAGAATAGCTCGCTTTTCGACCAGACTTTCGCCTCTAAAAGGAGGATTTCCCTACAGAAAACACGTGCTTTGCTAAATTGATTGTTAATTTCTTACTATTTAAAAAAAACCGTACTTCTCACTTATGTTTTGACATATATATATATATATATATATATATATATATATATATATATATATATATATATATATATATATATATATATATGTATTATTTAGTTATTTATATACACTCATGGACAAAAAAATTAGCGCACCAAGAAGGAGTCGTCAAAATGAAGTTCTGTGTGATGTCTTGAGACATTTCGTTCCATATTTGCTGTAACCTTGCCTCTAGTTCGTTCAAATTCGTGGGATGCCCAACTCGTCGTCCCAAATGATCCCAGATATGCTCGATTGGAGACAAATCTGGGGATCGGGCAGGCCAAGAAAGGGTAGTAACAGTGCGGAGACAGTCTTGTGACACCCTTGCCGTATGAGGCCGAGCATTGTCTTATTGAAAAATGGCTCCTGGGAGGCGTTGCATGAGTAGCAACACATGTGGCTGCAGGATTTCATGAACATACCGCTGGGCTGTCATGTTGCCACGGAACAATACTAGGGGTGACCGTGTATTGTAGGCAATGGCACCCCAAACCATCACACCAGCTGTGGGAGCGATGTGTCGCTGTACAGCAAAGGCAGGATTGAAGCGTTCACCACGGGCTCTCCACACACGAACACGATTGTCATCACTGCCGAGATTGAATCTGGATTCGTCGCTAAAGACGACCTGGTTCCATTCCACTGGTCCAGTTTCCTCGTGCGCGGCAAAACTCCAAACGGAGGCGTCGATGGGTGGACGTCAAGGGCAACACACGTAATGGGCGCCGCGATACCAACTGTCCTTCAGCCAGGCGCCTTCGTATGGTTCAAGAAGACACAGAGGCCACTAGTGAAGGTGCTACCTGTGCCTGGATGACGGCTGATGAAGCAGTTGGCTGTACGTGTGCATTTCTTACGATGTGGTGGTCTTCTCGACGACTGGTCTGTCGTGGGCGTCCTGAGCCTGGTCTTCGTGTACATGACATCTCTCGGGTCCACTGGTCCCAACACCTCCTCACAACACAATCAGAGCGGCCTAATTGACGAGCTACTTGCCTAGCTGACCACCCAGCTTCCATCATCCCGACGATTCTCCCCCTCACAAACTGCGACAACTGCTTATATTGTCTTCGAACACGGCGTAATGGCATGTCTATCTCAGCTCTTCCTTTGTAAATGATTCAGCACACTCAAACAAGCTTTGGTTACCTGTTTTATACTCCACAGAGTACGATGTTCAACGCCCTCTACCGGCTATACGTAATGCGCAATCACGCTGCATTTCTAATCATTTGCATATCTCCCCGACATGTACCTTATTCAAGTTTCGTTACGATCCCGCAATTATTTCTTGGTGCGCTAATTTTTTTTGTCCATGAGTGTATTTGTATTTCATTAATATAAAATTAGCGGAAATTTAAATTATAAAAGAGAAGGATTTCAAAAGTAGAGCTTCCTAATAAAACATTGGAGATTATAAATTTCTTTAGGAAATTAATGAGAAGTGTGAGCCTGCGCCTCAAATAGTATTTGTTCAATATTTGGTAAAATATTTCACAGTGATACTCTAGTATCACCTCTTCAGGTTAATGCTTTATTGCTGTTAGGTTTTTATAGCCAGTCATATTGAAAACACTGTCACGTTTCTTCAGAAAGGCCTGCAACCCAGTCTTACCTTATTAAATAATAGCATGTCATGCATTTTGCTTATAAAAAAGATGTATGAAAATATTGAAACATGTAATTTTAGGGAATTTAAAGCATATATTTTTTAAAAATAATTCAATATTATATAAATTCACTTCAAACTATTCACGACCCCTAACATTTTTCTCGCGACCCACAATTTGCGCATCACTTTTCTAAGGAAAACTTTAAGACCCAAAACAATTCTTATAACAAAAGTTCTCTGTTGCCTATTATCGGGTGTCCAGTTTGTATGAATATTTACATTGTACCTTAAAGCCGCTTGCACCTAGGTTCAAATCTCGAATGAGGAAAAAATGTCCTTCACTTTCTATTCATCAGTGAGAATGCAAGGACATTAATGTTAGGTCACCTGTTGGATGTTTTCATTAAAACGTCGCGTCGACAAAATAATTCTTCTTGTCTATGAGTGAGTGTTTCGCGGATATATGTGTACTGCTCTGAAAATATAATCGTGTCGGATTTGTGCCTACTTATTTGGACTTCTTCAGGTAAGGATTAGCTTTGACCGCGAAATCTTTATAATTCACTATCTTCTGTCTATACGAAATATTTGAATTTTATCTCATTTTCTTTAATATTGTAAAAAGGAAATTAATTTTAATTGAATAAAGTTTAAAGGAACAAGTATTATTTTTTTAAATAAGTTTTGGTTTTTACAATCATTTAATAAAGATCATGAAAATCTTAGATTCGCGAGACTGCAATAAAGCACACACACACACACACACACACACACACATATATATATATATATATATATATATATATATATATATATATATATATATATATATATATAGCTATAGCAGCGAAAGTCAAATTGTATTATAATACTTATTAATATTTTTTTTTGCCACAGCAGAGGCAATATTGGCTTATAAAATATTTTGGTTATGTATTGCATATAATCAAAATATCTGGAAATTAAAAAAACAAGATTTTTTAAGTACAAAAAAAATTATAAATAAGAAATATCTAAAAAAATATTGAATTTAAAAAAAGATTATTGAATTCCAAATGATATAATAATTACATATTTTTTAACTTGATAAAATATAGATGCCATAGCATGCGGAAGTATTATAAAGATTTACTTTCCTGTTTATAGCGTTTCTTCCCTTAAAAAAGGCACAACTTAATCTTTAGTTCAGCCTTACACCGCAAACTGATTTATTTCCGTCTGGTTGACGCCAACTTTGGACTTTATCATCTTTTAGAAAGAAATTTATAATTAATTTCTTCCTGAGATAAAGCACCTAAAGAGGAACCTCAAGTGACATCCTGTTCGACGAATGGTCCAAACTGCGGTAAAACTAAATAAAAGCGTCGAAATAGGTCAAGAGAATATTGTCATACACCATGTTTCTCCTCCGACATTTGTTTTGCGTCGGTTAGATTTATGCTGATGGCCCAACGATTTCACCCTTCGACCATCCTGGAAGCTTGCCAGTTTTCCGGATTTATTATTCCAGTCGGAGTTCAGGAAAACCGGAATGGCGCCATCCCCGATTCGGTAACGAATATTTCCTTGAATTGGGACAGTCTTCCTCATTTTTACCTTTGAACAAAGTGAAAGCTTGTTCATCAAAGGGAAAAGAGTCCCTTTTCAAAGATTTTTCGTACTATATCTTAACCGCTCATTTAACACAGACAGCCGTTTATAATTTTTCTTTTCTAAACCATATAAATGATATAACTTTAAAAAATATTTAAATATATTATTTACCGAATTACCGGATTAAATATTTTAAATAAAAAAATTACTTTAAAGTAATGTAATATAACATGAAAACAAAATAATATTACCAAATTAAAATAATAATAAATAATAAATAATACAATTTTTTTTTGCTAATTCATACTATACATTTTATTAACATGTGTCAAAACTTGCTTAATAAGTTAATTTAATTACAAGATCTCTCTTTCTCTAACTAATAGCTTGACATGAAGGTGCTACATTATTAAAGTGCGATTACAGGTATTTATTGAAATATATATATATATATATATATATATATATATATATATATATATATATATATATATATATATATCCGCATTAAAGAATCGCTCCTGTTACTACCTGAATGCCCAAGTGGCTGTTAGAGAATTCAACTGGCCACAGGACATGTCTGCTTGACTTCCACCTCCATCATACTAAATCATGAATATCCCCACATGCTCTCTTTGTTTGAATGAATTACCTATGGATGCGGTACACCTCCTTTCATGATCAGCTGTTTCTAGTGGGACTCTCGGCGAACAGTGTTGGAAATTGAGAGTCATTCTGGTTTCCCAATGACTTTCTGGTCTTTTATTCTTCGTCATGTTTTATTCCTAGAGTATTAAATTTTAGATTGTATTTTAGATACTTTATATCCCTTCATTTCTGTCTGCAACAATCAATATTTTATGAATCTCTGGGATTCTTATTTTATATTCTTGCTATAAATTCATTTGTTTACATTTTAACTGTATCTGTGCGCGTATCATGGCGATGCATTTTTGCCCACCAGCGTGCTGAATTGGAAATTATTAAAAATAAATAAATAACTAAATAAAAAATGATACACACTCACATGTGTACACACACACACACATACATATATATATATATATATATATATATATATATATATATATATATATATATATATATATATATATATATATATATAACTAAAGAATTAGAATTCAATAGTCGTATAATATGATATAAATCAATACTTTAGTTTCCTCTTTATATACTTATTTTATTGCTTGGATAATTTCCGAGGTGCATCACGAGAACAATTTGAAGCTAGGACATATGGATTGTTGCCAAATTCAATTACTTTGTATTTAAGTAAGAAAAAAAAGCTTTGTCGGTAGCCGATTTTTTCAAAAGATGCTGGAATATTCTTTTAAATATAACATTTGACTCCTTTCGCAGTGCTTTATTTTACGTGTAATAAGTTATTTCTTTTAATACGTTGTTCAGTATTTTTTTTCAACATATCAGGATTCATATTCATCCTATAATATGAATTTGAATGACGTGAAATATTTACATATTTATATTTTTATTACTCCTATGTAAATTGAAAATATTTTTTAATACTACCTCATCTTAATTTATGAGCGCTGTATCTTTGTTTTTAACACCAGGATTAATTGAAATTTAAAGAATAAATAATCTGTAATAAAAAATAAATAAGTTCAAGTATAATAGAATAAATTTCAGATAATTCCTGTAATATTTTTTCTTATTCAAATTAATACATTTATTAAATCAAAAAGAAAAAATAAAGATTAGTATATATTATAACAAATATTATGAATTATAATTGTAATGTTATAAGATATTGTTAGTAATTTTATATACAGATTTCTCTTTTCACTACATATTATGTACCCAAACACAAAATTATAGTTCCCCATCCATTATTTTCCCCTTCCTGTTACGATTAATAAAAGGCATAAAAATACATTTCTACGCTGTGAATGTAATAAAAATGTAAAATTCATTGAGTAATTGTTTACGAGCACGTTCTTCAATTCCTCATTTAAATATTGGTAGTATTCAAAAACTTCTTCGGGGTATTTTAATATCGAAAGCAACAGCACATATTTGTCTAAAATTAATTAAACTTATAATTAATAGCAGTTGCATATTTTTTATAATACAGAAAAACTTATTAATGTAAACTACATTTTAAAAAATATTGGGATGTTAAACCCGCCGACCGGAAAGTTTTTCTATAATGCCAGATAGGGAGGGAAAATGTACGATCCCCCAGATGTCGACCCTAGAGTTGCTCAGTCAAAATTGAGGTGAAACTAGAGAGAAGTCTTGGTTCACCTATAGGGGTTCAAATTTAAAGAAAACAATGATTCTCGCGGATTATGTCCAAATGTGTTTATTGACAAATTTTCCACATTGTTAAACAGCATTTAGAAAACTTAACATATATTTATTTTGGTCAAACTGCATTTAGTATTTTGTAGTTCATACAGCATGATAGCTGAACATTTTAAGACTGAAATGAAGCTCATAAAAGAGTTTAATAGTCGTATTAGAGACTAATGAATAATGCAAATGAATTATAATATTAACATCAAGTACGAAAAAGTATTTTATGTAAAAACTATCCGTGTATAAACAGAAGAATTATTCTACTTTTAATGCAGTAACTTCAGAATTTTGCTGAGATATTACAATATATTTTGTATCATATCTCTTTTCATATCAATTTTCTCAGCACACATATATATGATTATTAATCTGAATTCCACTGTATGTATCCCATACCTACATGCATACAAAGTTACATACTTTTGTAATTATCATAATATATTTCTGTCATTATGTTATTACTATAGCAGCATTTTTATGAATTTACACATGTAGAGTTATGAAATAAATCTATATAACATGTTTTTATTGAGATACAAATAAGTTATGAAACAAAATACCTTTTACAAATAATGTCTTAATGGAAATCTTTGTTCTGGAACTTTTCATTTTATACGTTAATAAAACTTTAGGTATTTTTTCACCTTTCAATCTATATGACAAATGAGATTTTAAATTGGTATTTTATCAAAACAATTTCCAACTCTTCCCACTGCAACTAGTACGATACCTTGTCTCATATTAGTATTATAAATTCAACATTCCGAGACTTTGAAACCTTTTTTCTTAGATAAAGGGGGTTTTAAACGCAGTCAGTAATCGCAGCTATTAATAATGATTAGTGTCGATTACTTGGCAGTGTGAGTATCCTGAGAGAAAAATATATAAAACTGCAGCATTTTAAATACAGTATAAAATATGAGTGGATGGAGTATTATAATACACGGTGTTTCTTTTACAACATTTGTTTTACGTCTCGAAGATTTATGCTGATGGTCTTACGTCCTTTACTCCTGGACATCCTGGATAGTTGCCAAGTTTTTCAGATTTATTATTTCTGTTGAAATCCAAGAGAGTATAGGATGGCGCCATCCCTGAAATCGTGACGGATATTTTAAGAAATTTGAATAGACTTTCTTTCTTAACCTGTAATGAAATTCAATTTGTCTCCGTGAAAGGATTTCCTTTAAAAAGTTTTGATGACTATGCGACAGATACTATTTCCTTCTCTTGATTTTTTTTTCCTGTTATATGATGTTAATTGTAAAGCAGAATTTTCTCCTCTCTGTTATTATGTTTTAGAGATGGAAGTGAATTTCTGCTGTTAATGACAAATTTCTATAACTTTAGCATGTGAAAATAGGGATAGTATTGCAGACTCATGTGATGTGTTTCTTTCTTAAAAACCTGAAAAATATCGAATAGCAGGAAACTGCCTCGACAAGATAAAACTTTATTTGGGACACAATAACTTTTTTGATGCTAGGATATTTTTTTAATATTTTTAGTATCTAAGAAGAGAGAAATTGCTACAGACTTTATATATTGTAACAATGTGAGTACAAATGCAATACATATATTATATCAAAGCTTTATACACCATAGATTTCTACTTGTGTATTGAACATATTGAACTTAAGAATAATATTTAAAGGTTTAAATTGCATACATTTTAATGAAAAAAGACTGTCATTTTCAATTTTCAATTTTTTTTATTAAATGCATAAGAATTAAGATGCTTTTAAGTGGGAAGCCGTTTTCAAATTCATACCATGTAGAATTAAAATAATTTCTCGAGAAAGTCTGTTAATCACATTTCATTGGTTACATTACGTCACTTTTAGAATCTATTTAATATCAATATCAAAATAAATGCCAGAAAGATACCTGTATATCATAAGGAAAATCACTTTCATAAACGTTTGGCAATTAATTTTTAATCAAAATATAATTAAAAAAAATATAAAACTCCGCTTTTAAGTGAACATGATGAAACTTAATAACAAGGGATAAAAGCTGTTGGTATCCTATCCATCCCGTTTAAGTTTACATTAAAAAGTCATCAATCGAAGATATCCTACATACCACAGGTTAGTTCCTTTAAATATAAATTATTAAAAAAATAAGAAAACTTAATCAACATCTTTCAGACTAATTTCTATTAAATAAAAATATGTCATTAAATATTAATAAATTATATTTCAGACAGAAGCTTTAACAGTTAAGATCTTAAAGTTACTATGATTTATTTCTTGGACAACTCAAAATACAACTCGAAGTAATGCTTTAAATGAATATAAAATTATAATTCAGCATCTTCTAATTGCACTGTTCTATATTAAAATTTTGATAAAACTTTTACTCCAGAATTTAGAGTCTCGCAAATTATCTGATAAATGAATATTTAGAAAAAAATGCATTTGTAACTTGAGATTTATGTAGTTCTACTTTGCTTTTCGCTAATAGGAGTTTTAGGAATAAAGATCTAACGCAATACAAAAGGTCCAAAGTTCCCTTTTAGATGTAATTTATATATATATATATATATATATATATATATATATATATATATATATATCCATAAGAATTATTCATGTTATGTATGATTCTTATTTTTCATTACCTTTACCCAATTCCATTCATTTTAGGAAGGCTTTAAACTTTGCTAGGTGTTATCTATAACATACCAATATACCAATCGATCATTCGTACGCAATATCAAATAGGCTAATATAAAATATTCTTTATTTATTCAGCATTCTAGGTTAATTATAAATATTTTAATTTGTAGGTCTTACCAATCTGTACTTATAAAGAAAAACGTTATTTATTTCTGCACCAGAATACTCTCTAAACTTCTTATATTCTGTGAGAAAAATCATTTCCTTTTGATTCCTTTCCAAGTCCTTTTGATGAGTTTTTATCATCCATCAGACGATATATTTTTATACTGCTATTTCCTGAGCAATTCTAAAAAACTGCCAAAATGTCAAACAAATTGAATACTTTGATTTTTTTTGTATTAGAAATAATTGCCCACTCTTAAAAAAATTGCGTCTAAAAGTTCTTGTGCAAGGTTCACTTGATTTTAAACTATTGCAAAGGATGTTAATGGTTATCTTTGTAACCTCTTTATACAGCTCACAGCGAAATAATACAATGTCCTCTTTATCTAATCCCTTTTATTACCATCCGTTTGTCACTAATGCTCATAAACTTATCTCGTTGAAGGAACTCATAATTAACTTCTTCCTGGAATAAAGCACCTAATGAGAAAGTATCTAGTGACATCATTTTAGATAAATGGTTCAAACAGTAGGATGAATAAAAAAGGGTATAAAATGGGTCAATAGATATATGTCATAGTTCGTGTTCTTCTTTCACATTTATTTAACGTCGTTTAGATTTATTTTGATATTCACTGATTTTTCTTCCTTACCCATTTTGGAAGATTTCCAGGGTTTTAGATTAAGACAATCGCGTCTTAAAGATCCTAAGAATGATATCGTGGACTACATTACTCTCCTTTTTGTAATAAATGTTGTATGAAAAGGATTTCTTTCAAAATCTTTTTTTTAACGCATTACCTAAATTGGTACAAAGAAGGAAGGTTGAGTTTTAATTTTTTTCTGGATCTGTATTACCTTAACTGATCATACGTACGAAAGACCTTATGAAATGAAATTTATGAAACATATTTTTGTATCTGTAAGCATAATGATGCAGTGTATACCTACGTACCTACTCCGGTATTTTCGTAAGTATGTATATGTATATGTGTAAGGTGGTCAATGTTGTATTAAAAGATTGTCGTTCAAATCGGTTTTAGAGCATTACCTAAATAGGTACATAGAAAGAAGGTTGAGTTTTAATTTATTTCGGAATTCGTATCGCCCAAACAGATCATACGGTTCGAAAGACCTTTACGTATGAAATGAAATATAGGAAAAATACTGACGTATCTGCAAGAGTTGTAGCATAAAGATGCAATATACATATGTTTATGTACCTATTCTTTTTTTTTTGCAAGTATATATGAAAGTATATGTAAATGTGTTACTGTATATATGGTTATAAATTATAGGAACTAATTATGTTACTATAATGAGGAGCTGACTCGGGAAGTATAAATTATTTAGAAGACTGACATCATTAAACAATTGTATTATATTGATTTTTCGTTGAACTTTATTATACATTCGACTCATATGGGAAATATTTTACCCTTAAACTGCTTCACAAATTTCTATTTGTGTTAAACATTCGTCGAATGGGTATTTATAAAGATACACAAAAGTCAATCTGCGATTTAATTTGAGTTTCAATGTTGAAAATTGGCCAACATTTGATTCAAATGGCAAATTTTGCTTAATTGAATTTTAGGGACTTTGCAGCGAAAAGATTTTTTAAGATGACAAAATTCATAAAAATACTTACCATTTGAATTTAAATTCTATGATTATTTTAAGGATGTGCCAAAATATTGAATTACTGTTTTACTGTTAAAAATTTGAGAATTCGATGCGTTACACCAGTGTAACATGTGCTTCCGCATATAACTGATGATGAAATTGATTATTCAACGTTCAACTAAGAATGAAAACAAAAGCTTTATCAAAATGTGCTTCTACGATGCTGCAAAAATTAATAAATATCTAAGTCAACAAAAACAATTAATTTTTCTTCGAGCTTTTATGTAAATGGCATTTCAATTATTTCGGTAACATGAAAATACGACTAACATTAATACATTCACAACGTCGTTGCATGTGTAAATGCTATATGTATAAAAAATAAAAGATTCCCGACAGAGTATACATGTAGTTGCATAAGTGCTCTACCAAGAAAATAACTTTTGTTTCAACGAAAATAATAGTTTCACTATCCAATGAATGCCATACTATAATATGAATCCTTTTTTTCTAACTGTGCATGATTTAATTCTATACAAAGATATTCAAAGAAGATTGCTCAAAGTATTTTAAGACAGTCTGAATAATAAGACACTTTTCTTTAACATATGAATCCTTTTATAAATTTTTATGAAATTTATCTGCCTAAATATGGTAATAAGGTTCTTAACAGTTCAAACCTTTCTATTTTATTATGCGTACATGGAGTCATTATTGTGACAGCGGAATTTTTTAACCTTAAACATACTTTCATATATGTTGTTAAAGATATAAGAATATATTTTTGCTCTACGATTCAAGGACGCTATACATTTTAAGATAAACTTATTATACTGTATATCACAGTTCTTGAGAATGTCTTTTTATATTCACTGTTGTAATAATAAAGTCTACAGGATTTTAAATATTTTTCTGCATACTCAGGAGACTCAAATTTACATAATTTAACATATTTACAAAATTTATTTTTGCAAGTAAAACTTTACCTTAAAACTTTTTCTTACTTTATCCATTAGTTCAAAAATGTTTATAAACTATCCTTTATACTGTATTTTCTTTGACACAGAATATATCTTTTATGTTTTTTAGAAATTCATATTTTAATTCGATTTGAAACTGTAAAATTATATTTCTACGTGCTCCAATCGTTTTTACTTCCGTTGCTAAAATGTCAGATGCATTTATTAAAATTTAAATTCCAGTCTCCCTTTTTATATAACCTACATTCTTTATGATTATAATGTTCTATAAAGTTCTCTCTACTTTTATATGACTGATAACTATTTATTATCAATTACTTTAATGCGATTTATCAAAAACAATAATAGGAAATCTAATTTTTCTAAAAATATAACAATAATATTTTTTCTAGGAATCCATTGTGTTTATTGTATGATAATTAAAAGTATTTAATATACATAAATTTATAACTTTGGAATGAAATAAATATGAACGGTGAAAAATTAAATAAATATATTACACCATTAAACAAGCCTCTATCTAAATTTCCATGCGACATTTTTCATAGCAACAAAATATTAAATATGAAAGCTTTCCTCTTAACCAGTTTAGCAGGTAAAGGAATTATTTTTCTTAGACATTTTATAAAGTGTTGATAGACAAGCATGTTGATAAATCATTAATTTAACCACTAACCGTTGCCTCTTTGTCATAAACAAGTAAAATTAATTGGTCTAAAGATAACGAGAAGCATTATTCTCTGAAGGAAAGAAATAAATAAAAAATGTATATTTCACAGGAGAGTTCATCGTTACGCATAAAGGAACCATTATTATAAATAACTTAACAAAATCTCAACTCGCCATTTTTATTTAAGCTTTGCAGTGTTTTGAAGTTTATTTATAATAAAATGCCAAGGTTTTCAGAATTATGCATGTTACCTAATTGTAACTGAACTTAATACTTTTTTTTCAAAGTATTTTAAGAAGCTGAACATGTTTCATCTGTTAATCTACAATGCATAAGTTCTTCTATCATGTAATTTGCAGCTAATTTTAAAGTATTTTTTATTTCCCATAAAATATAATTGCTTTTTAACCCAACAATGGGTTTACGTTTTTTACTGTCGCTCTTTTTAACAGCTTCATTCCTAATTTTTTATTACTTTTGCATATCACAATTTTTGTCATAGTTATATTTATTGTATTATTCACTTTTTATATCTCTTCTTTTATCGTTATACTTGGCCGTTAATATCACCTTTTACATATGATTGTTGTTATCAATTGTTATATTTGACTGATTTTATCCCCCTCTAAATATCACTGTTTTCATTACCTTCTTTTCTCTTATTACCTTCTATATCGTTGTTGTTTGTTAACTATATTTGTTGATTTAAATGTGTATATTGGATCTGCTGTTGTCTTGTTTGGTACAGATTTTCCATTCTTTACCTTGCAGTAGAAAACTTTAACCAACCAACAGTGGGCCGTGTAAAAACATTTTTATAAAATTCTGA
>OU015501.1:95778986-95826486 GCA_907164885.2 Dolomedes plantarius
CCAGTACTATCTGCTCTAGTTCTTAGGGGTCCAAAGTTTACGTGGAAGAACTGTGGTTGACTCTCTGCTGGTTTGTGAGTATTTGCAAAGAGTATTTCTATTGAATGTTAATATATATATTCCGTACAAGTAGTACGTATGCTTATTGCTGTAAAAGCAAATTCTATATGTGCAACGAATTCAATAAACATGGTTTCATGTATAAACTGTGTTTGTATCAAATTCATTTAGGGTGCCACTTCAATTATATACACCCAAGTCCGGGTAGAAGTGAGCTAAAACTCTATAAGTGTAACAATTAAATTGCAAAGCAGGAATAATATAAAAACCTAAATCAACATATTTTCAGTACTGTTATGTTTGGTACTTATTTTTTTATGTGGAATTCAAAGTACGTTTTAAAAAATTATGTTGATTATATTTCCTTAAGTCTTTTCTTGAACGGTACAATGAAGAGAACCTTTAATGGATATGAAAGTATTATACTTTAAATATGGGCATTCGAGTTCTGGGTTCTTCGATTTTTTTTTCCTGGCGGCTGGTAGAATCTTTTTAAAAGTTGCGGGTGTTTTTTTGCGGGTATGAAGAATAAGTGACATCAGCATCCGGTTTGCAGAATGTTCGTGGCACCAACTGCCGTTAGGAGTGCTTTAGACACTAATAATGAACCGAAGTTGCCAAGACCATGCATCAGCCGATCAGTCCTTCCATGAGTGATTTTCCAGTGGTCTCAACATACTCTCAAAGAAACGAACACAGCGGCCTAGTAGTCGAAGCTTCCACGTTGTGAAAAATGTGCGTGGTTAGCGGGAAACTCGATTGAGATGTTACAGTAGTTTCAGTTTCCTTGTGTTTGTGCATGTTAGGGAAAAATTGGAGGCTTTAGAACTTATATGTACCTGGTATAATTTCAATACTGCGATTCATAGCTTGTTTTTATGAATTATATATTAAATAATCGCTCCAGTAAGTTATTATTCTTGTTCAACGTAAATTGTAGGATGTGTATTTGCAACAGCACGTACACTTATGATAAAAATGAAGTTTATAAATCCAATTCATGGATTTCATCTTTCATACTATAATTACAGTTTTATACTTTTATTGGATCTTAAGACTGATATAATATTAGATATGTAATTATTATAAATTCTTTAAATGTTTTTAAATCAAGTAGTCAGTTGTTAACATCCTATAAACATCTTCACTGCGGTCAATGGTAAGCGATCTTAAATCTTTGACTTGCTGTATATGACAATTCCCTTTCACCAACTACTATTTATTTTGAAGGCATTCTCTTAGGATTAGACCAAATGTACGTAAATGAAATGTTGATTGTAAATATGTCTCAGATTTGCAAAGAAAGAGCAGAACTTTATTTTTAATATCGTGACTAATTGCATTACCTTATTCCTGGCTATTGAACCTACTGACAAAATATTCATTTTACTAAAATTAACTCTTCCTATTTTTCATGCGTACAATCGCCATGTATTTAAAGTAAAAATTATTCAATTTTTACAAATAGACATTCCAACTAAACTTAATCCATATACATAATATACTAATAAACATAACTTTTCTGGTAGGCAGCAAATATTTAGACAATATGTGTCATGCGAAAGATAATAATAAAAAAAAATAGATCCATTTGAAAACACAATTTTAAATTTTCAAGAAATATAAACAAGATTAGTGTTTGATTTGGAAATGAATAACATTGTAGATGTGACTAAAATAATTTATGATCTATGCGACCTATCTATATAATTTTGCATTGGTAAAAGTTAAATGATTATGATGTTTTGAGATTTATATTTCTCTGCATCCAAGTTTTGCATCCTATTTATTTTTTGTCCTGTTTCTTTCAGAATATACGAAAATCTGTTAAATGTTAGCTAATAAACTTAATCTCTTACATCAATAACTGCAAATATATATTTCATAAAAAAAATTAAGACATGTAATGAAAGGGAGAAATTGAAATATAAATGGTTCATGTATAGAAGAATATAATAAATGTCAATCTAAAATTACAAATAAACGATGAAATATACAAAAATTAAGTGAATTAGTGATATAATGTGTTGTTATGTTAACAAACTTGACAATATATGCATCGGTAAAAAGAGGCGTATATATGTATGAAAATCAACAACACCCATTTATAATACAAAGAGTGGCAAAGTTTAGCAACACTAAATGAGAAGTAAGTCTTTTGAATTTTATGAATTTCCTAGCAATTATGATTTGTCAAGAAAAGCAAACACACACTCTGAAAGAATTATTTATTAGTTAATAAGTAGGATTCTTTAATTTATGTGCTTCATAATGTTAACGAAAGTTGAATAAAATTTGGAATTCTGATAAAATATTACTCTATAAAATATATAATCTCATAATATGCTATTGTGTTGTGCTTTTTCTATCATATAGTATGCATCCTTATATATAAAATTACAACGTAGTTTATATACCTATGTATGGGATATGGTTTTCCTACTTGAAATTCTTCGATTTTAATCTCCAAATTACAAAAACATTCCAAACATTTTCTATAACTGGAAGATCTCAATATTTTACTATATCAAGCAATAATCATGATGGATTACTTATATCAGTAAATAAATAAAATAAACAATAACATTCGGTTAACTTACATATTTTGTCCTCGTAAAGAAAACAAAAGCGGAGAAATATAAATTTGAAATTTTAATATGTTGGAAAACTTTGCCTGTTTAGCATCCAAAGTTTCTAACGATGGAAAATTGAGATTAAAAAAAAACCCTATTTTTAAATAAAACGGAAAAAATAAAACTTTTTGCCAAAATAAATATGTATGATGAAAATTTCTCTAACTTTCCTCTCACGTTCATTTCTTTCTCTTTTATTATATCTGCAAAAATTCGCCTGAGGCAGATGTCACAGCAGAATTTTCTTTGTTAAGGTCCCAGATAGAATCAATATTGTAAATAAAAGATATCTATGAAATTTTAGCTACCTTTACATACACACACACTGGCGCGCACACACACACACACATATATATATATATGTATATATATATATATATATATAATATATATATATATATATATGTGTGTGTGTGTGTGTGTGTGTGTGTGTGTAAGTAATAAATTAAATATTAGGCCCACCATGCTAGCATTTAAATTCCCTTTCCTAAATCCAATCCGCAGTAATCTTACTTATCGCTACAACCCATAGCAACAGACCTTCCCATAAATTGCATGCCTTGCATTTATACGCGTGTATAGTCTGGAGAAAGGCGTGGGTTCGCATCGCCAGCCCTAATATTCTGCTGATAGTACAAAATAACAGCCACATGTGTTTTTCGCACCTCGCACGTAAGGTTGAAAGGTGGTATCTTCGCTCCGAGCATCTGAAATGGATGGACGTATTTTTTATCGCTCAATAAAACAATTCGACCCGACTGCTTCAAAATTTTAATTCCTTTCAGGCTGAGTCTAGCTCCAGCCATGTAAATATGAGCTAGTTTTCCTTTCAGGTTGCATTTTAAGGAAGAATGTAATGGGTATATATATATATAATATATATATATAGATATATATATAATATATTATATATATATTATATATATATATACATATATATATATATATAATATAATATATATATATATATATATAGATATATATATATATATCTATATATATATATATATATATATACTAGCTGAATACCAGTGCTTCGCTATGGAGTACATTCAAATTAAATACAACAGCCAATATATGCAGTTAATGCGAAAAATATATATATATATATATTTATAGTAAATAGTATAACGGTCAATGTATGCAATTAATGCCAAAAATAAACAAAAAAAATATTTATAAAAAATCGTAATGGATGTTTTTATAGACAAAATAATGAAGAAGAAAATATTGAAATTAAATCTAATAGAACATACTAAAATATAGTACAGTTTGAGGAGTTATTTACTGTATTTTAATATTTTTTAGATAATTTCCTATCGTCTGCCGCATTAGAAAAGAAAAAAAATATTTTTTTGTCAATTAATTTCGTTGCTATGCACGTGACGCAAAATTAATTTAAAGTTCACAAAAAGAAAAGAAACCACGTGATCATCATATAATAAATTAAATTCTAAAAACTTATCTTTAAAAATTCACTAAAGTCCGAAGATAGAGGTAAAAATTCGAAAAAGATTTTATTTTTAAAAGAATTTTTATGATCTTTCTCGTTATATAAATTTTATGACCCTCAAATTATTATTTTAAATGCAAACTTTAAAGAATGTTACAAAACAGCTTAAAAATTTAATGTAAAAAAATCTAAGAAGAATATTCAAGAATATTTCTTAGTGCACCCCTACACTAAAAAGAATCGACATGCAAAATTAAACCCTTTAGGTCCAGCGGTTTGGTCTGTGCGTTATCTGTCAGTCAGTCAGTCAGTCAGTTTCGGATCTGTTTTATATATATATATATATATATATATATATATAATATATATATATATATATATATATACATAGATAGATAGATAGATAGATAGATAGATATATAATATGGGGGTACTGTTACACGAATGTGAGTAATTAAAATGTTATGAAAATGTATATGAAGAACTGTAAATGAAGTAAAAAAAACAAAATAATGATATATATATTAAATATTATGGAATTTTTTATAATTTATAAAAAATTACTCTAATTTTATTAATCTCGCGATTTTAACTTATAAAAAATTTACGTTTTAACATCAAATTGTTTATATTTGTATGACGTACTTTTATGATTTATATGAATATTTTCTGTAAAACTATTCTATAAAACTAAATGTTTAAGAAAACTAAATGACGAAATTGCAGTAATTATTGAGAAAATATTTCTTATCCATAATTGTTATAGCAAACTTTATGTGTTATAAGCATTAACTAATGTAACAACTTTGGAAACAACGTTTAAATTTATACTGGAATATTTTGATGTATTTTCAACTCTCATTTTATTTCTTTAAAATTTCAGTAAAAATTAGGAAGTGTATTTAACTACTAGTTAACAAAGTCTGGTTAAAAATAAGATAATTTTCGACGTAAAACAGGAGCATTATATTCATAACAGGCTCGTGGTGGCCCTGTGGTACAGCGCGCTGGTTTTCAGTGCTGTGGGACCTCGGGTCGAATCCCGGCGTTGCACCACTAGAAGCCTTAGTTTGTGTCGTCCCTTCATAGGGCGTAATGCTTGTCTGCCTATATGGTGCCTCCATAATAAAATGGCTAGCAAAAAAGCTGTGTACTATGACAGTATGGATATGTCCAAGAAACCGTCTGCCGCATTGGAAAAGAAAATCTAATTATATTTTTCGATTTCTGATTACTTTTTGAAACATATATTGTTTTCTCCCAAAGTATAAAAATGCTGATTTTTAAATAACTTGCTAACTTATACAGCTTTAAGAGACCATTTTTTTCTAATTTTTTGCTATACCCCCTCTGAAGGAAGTCGAGTTTATTTTCTTGTAGACGTTTTGTGTTTAATGTTCTTTATTTTGTATTTAATTTGACAAACAAGCCTTTAGTTAGATATTCGTCAAGACCCCTCGTCAAGGAAGGGGCCGTCAAGGCCCTTCGTCAAGGCCCAAGGTTAGATATTCGTCAAGGCCTTCTAGTTTTACAGCTTCAGAAGTTCCCTCTACCACCCTTTCTGATAAATATCAAATTATATTTTAATTTACAGAGTTATATAACAGGAAAATGCACCCCCAAAATCTCTCAAGTATGGAATTTTTTAAGCTTGGTAACAATGGGTATAAAATTTAATATATAAAAATAACATGTTTATTTTCTCAAATCAGCATTTCTAAATTGATAAATGTCTCTAATGCAAGAAATTTAGATTTATCCACACATTTTAGTTACAAGTTTGATGCATATTTCCCTCTGTTCGTAAAACTTAAGAATTACGAGGTCTCCCAAACATGTTGTTGTTGTTGTTAAATGTGGCCGACTGGAACTTAATACATGCAAGTCTGGCCGCTCACCCAATATATAAAAATATTAAAACACAGGAGAACAAAAAATAAACCACAAGACACGATAAAAAGAACGAACAAAAGGCCTTAAAACCAGTTAAAAACATTAAAGTTCTAAGATAAAAAAGTTAAAAAGCCAGACGCACAATAACTGAAGACCCGTGAGATAGGACATAAGTTATATGGCCCTACAATAGAGAGCAACAAATCACCATTCTGTCGTACGTTAAAGTCTAGTTTCCAGCAAACAAACTCTAGTTTCCCAACGTTTTAATACGTTAGTGTCCTCTAAATCATCATATAAGTAACAAACAGTTTGCCCTTGATATGAAACTTTGCAAGAATCTCTAAAACTGGCTTTTACAAGACTCTATTTCAGGGATTCTCAACATTTTATGTTTGTACGACCCTTGGGTAAGACTAGAAACTTGGGGCACCCTTTCTAGAATTTTAATCCCTTCATTTTTAAATATTAAATATTAAATTGGAATATATTACAGGAATATTTTAAATTACAGTTCAGATGTCTTACTTACACCATTGCTTATTTATCATTATTGAAATATGTAAGTAACAAATTATAGAATAGGATACATTAATATAGTTTCAAAAATTAACATGGGAGTAAGTATCGTATTACTCTGAATACTATAATGGAAATCGCTAAAAAGTGTTCTTTTTATATAATCAGAGACTTGCTCCTGATGCCTAGACCACAAACGTTTTGATATTAACCTAACAATTGTGGGCGTGAGGTAGCTAATTCATCTTCAGGAACGAGTGCATCGATTTGGATCACAATCTGTATGAGTAAATGAAATCGTAAGAGTAATTAATTGAAATTTATATTTATTTTAAGTGGGTTTTATAATATTTTTTTTTTCCGGTTCAGAAGACTGTTCTAGTTTTATCTTAAAGGTCAAATAATACATCCTGGTATCAACAAGGTAACTTGCTTCTCTCTCTCTCCCCTTCTCTGTCTTAATGTATACTAGTTGGTACCCGTCAAAACATGACGGCTATAATTTAAATAAATGTACTAATACACAAATTATACTGAATGCATCATTTGCCAAAGGTTAAAAATCATAATATTCTGCAGAAAAAAATTACTGTGTTTTAGCGACATCGTGCTTATTGAGTATCGAAATCCAGATTTAAAAATGTCACTGAGCATGTGCAGCAATTTTTTTAAATTGAAAATTATCGCTAATGAACAATTTCCATCAGGTTTAATCTTATATTTCACAAACATAATTATCATCAAAATAAAAATGACAGAGATATATCTAAAGAGACTCTCGGAATAAACGTGTTTATCATTAAAACATGTCACTGAGCATGCGCAGAAACAGTGAGTTTCTAAAGCCAGATTTAAACATGTCACTTAGCATGCGCAGAAATAATTTTTTAATTGTAAATCGCTAATTAATAGATATTGCGGTTGTCAAAAACCCAAATTTGACAAATCTACAGATTAGAATCTTTCGTTTAAGACCATAATGAAGTAAATTGATGCAGTAGTTTTCTCTCACGGACTGCCCCAAAACTCGGCCTAGCAACTTAAATATAGAGATGGTATCCATATAGATATATAAGACCTAACACAGCTGAAAAAGGGGTCCAAATCATTGACTCATACAAACAATCATTTAGCATTGCGCAGATAATTTGCGTAGTCTGTTTTGAATCCTTACACAAGCCTTGTAAATTTTATATACGTCTGCCTTATTAAACTACGAGTGAACAGAATTTATTTGAGGAGTACATTACTAGCTTTCAAGTTTTCTTCATGAGAAGTCCTCCTTTCGATTTCATGCAAGATCTAACTTGAACATATCTAAGCTAATCCATTTATTTTTCCTGACAAATTGTTAAAGTGACTCTGTGACATTTTAATATCTATATGCTTTCCTTTAAGACAATAAATTATCTTTCCCACTTGTAAAACTGAATAAGTAAGCTGAAAAGTATTCAGAGGAGTGTCAGCAAATATGCAAAATTATCATTACACCTGATATGAACAAAAAACTAAATGACACTCATTGGGGTTGGTTTGGGTTGAAAGAAACCAGATACTTTGCTTTTTACAGCAAATTTTGATTCGTGCTTTTTCTCACGTGTTTTTTCTGAAAAGCTAATTCATAAAAATTTCTAATGAAGTTTCGTCTTCATAATTCTAGCTCAATTTTCTCAGATCAAGGTCATTTATATCCTTTTTTTCAGCATTTTGCATTTCCAAAGGAATGCGAATAATTCGCCTGTTTCATGTAATGATTGCAAAATAGAAATAATTAGTAAGTTAATAATTTTGAAAGCACATAAAGAAGAAGTGGAAGATAACATTTAATTGGAAATGTCTCGTTATTATGTTATTAAAAAATTAAATGTCTTTAAAAGAATTTTAAATTTAGCCTGGTTTTCAAATCTTAAAATATTTAAAGACATTTGAAAATGAGACAACGTTTGATGAGTTTTATCTTTTTGCTGGAAGAATATTATTTTCATATATTTTCCCCAATTTATTTAGTGGAATTTGGTTTCTGTTTTGATATATATATACTTTGTAGTTTAAGTACCGGTTTGTAGGCTCTGTCTGTGCAGTAAAATCCAAATTTTAGCCACCATTTTGCAGGCCAATCTTAAGCATTAAATTTTATAATTTCTCTTTATGGTTCCTGACGTGGAATTAACCTGAGACACACCAATTCACATAAAATATGAAAGCATGTAAATAAGAAGTGGCAGATTAACATTTAATTGGAAATGTCTCGCCATTATGTTATTAACAATTAAAGTGTCTTTAAAGGATTTTTAAATTTAGTCTGATTTTCAAATCTTAAAAATATTTAAAGACATTTGAAAATCAGACAAAATTTGATAAATTTTCTCTTTTTGCAGGAAGAATACTATTTCATATATTTCCCCAATTTATTTAGTGGAATTTGTTTCTATTTGGATATCTATATAACTTTGTAGTTTAGGTCACGGTATATAGACTCTGTCTATGCAGTAAAATCCAAATTTTAGCCACTTTTGCAAACCAATTTTGAGTATTAAATTTTTTAAATTATTTTTTTATGGTTTTTGACGTAGAAGAAATTCGAGGCTATCAATTGCACATTTTATACCAACAGTAGCACATTAAGAAGAAATCGAATGGGAGAGTTGCAGTCTAAAACTCAGTTTCTCGTCAAACTCTTTTCACTAAGCCAACCGCTCTCGGTTTTCTTAAGCCTTTATGACATTATAGAACTTCGTTTACGTACCGGTGCCTAGAGTCACAATCGAGCAATATCAAGTAGTATACGCAACGAAATGCGGCATTTCTAGGCTAGGGAATAAAACGAACACGCGATGTAGAATGAAGCACGCGATATGTGTTCTTTAACCTAACGACCAAGACGAGGCGAATGTGAACTAAAGCGTAGGCGGAACGGTTGTACTGGGTGCTCTACGATCCTAATTAAATTCTTTGCATAGGAGTGCAAAGTAATTAGCGTTATTCTAGAGAAAGTAGCATGCGAAATAAGCTGCCAAGCAAGTGAGTGGAAAAGCAATGCTTTTGATAGATTAGTTGTATAAGGCGTTTCCAATTCGGAACATAAATATTCATAAGGGGCCACTCCTCCTTTAAATGGTTACGTTATTCTACAAAATAATAATTCCTCGACATAGGCAGTGAATGGAAATTTATTTTTTACGCATAAAGCTCCTGACTATAAAAAATAGAGAAACCCAACATGTGTGCGGCTAAGAATAGACGAAGTGAGACCATGTTTCATAAACATGGAGAGGTAAGTTTTTTAAGCCTAAAATATACACCACTTCTCCATATTGCATATTTGTTCCCGCATGAGAATTAGGCAGAATTGTTTGATTCAGATGGGAAAAGGAACATATTAAAAATCGCTTAATTTACCTATGAAAAGTTGCACGCTTAGAATTTTTTACTTCATAATTTATTCTTAAAATTCCCGCAAGTTTCAATCGTAATACCTATATAATATTAATACCATGGTTTTAAAACTTAAAAAATTATATTATTTGAAATCTTTAAAGCTGATTTTTTTTAAAGTCATGTCAGATTAAATTTAGACTAGTTTAGATGCTTAGCTAATTCTTCTTTTTAGGCCCTTCATGCGTCAGGATTTTACATGCGTGTTAATACAATATAGTGTTTATTTCTATCAGATTAAAATATGTGGTAAACAATATGTATGAAGAATCCTGGATGTAGTCCTTTATATAATATATATATATATAATATATATATATTGGGACTTTGAATTAGGCCCTTTACCTCTTATCTCCTCTCAGCATAAAGCTATGTGCTGAATTGATTATTAAAATATTAAATGGGATTTTTATCCATTATAATTTAGAAAAATTACGGAAATTTGCTCCACTTTGTTCGCTTAAAATAATTTCCTGCTTACGTTGAATTTGAGACTTTGTTTAATCAGCAATTACAATTATTTCTACTGATATTGAATTCACAATGAAGCATCTCGGATGTCCGACAAAATACCAATAAATCATTCTGGATCATCCTTTGTTACTGCACTACTTCTTCTGATAAACGATAGTAGTTATCTGCACTTTCTCCGTAAATTAGCGTTAAAAACCTCGAGAGAAATTGCTTCTTGATTGAATTAATTATCTGTTATTTTTGGAAAACTGAGCATGCCTGTTAGGTTTAAAAGTTGAGAATAACATCACTTTGTTCCTCAATTTTTTGTCCAATGTGGGAGATTCCATTTTGTGATATAGGTAATAAATGCGTCATTAAAGAATATCAGTTGCGAGGGCAGAATAATATTGGATATAAATTATAGGTTCATTAAACTATCACTATTCCGGATTTCTTTTTCTTTGACTTGCATATTTTTTAACTATAACTTTATTTTAAAAGCTTTTTTTTTCAAAATATTTCAGTTATTCTACATTAAGTTTAAAGGGGAGTAGAATCTTAATAAAATACACGAGGATTTCTACAGTTTAGGATACTCCATCTATTTAAACTGCTTGCATCTCATCGATAAATATGTTCTGCTATCAATATATGAGTGGCTGAACCCGAGACATGTGTAGACATTATGTACTATGCTGTAATCACCAGTAATAAAATATCTTGAATATATTTGCTAAAAATATATATTTGAAATCGAAGTTATTTTTTTTGGTATTTTATATGTAACTTATAGAAATATCTGAATTCTACACTTTCTAGGATATGGATATATCGAAGTACCCCTCTAATAAAGTAGAAATGTCGCTTTTTGCCCTAGATAAATAACAAAGTTATTATTCCCTTGACACATATAACAAGCAGTGTAAAAACAATACTGAGTAAAGACTGGTACCAAATGTTATAAACACTATACAAGGAAATGGGAGTTCAAGTACTCACCATATTATATAAAGTCAGACCAGTGATGCTGCACGGTAATCCACTCTACTAACACAACAACTATTTGTGCCAGAGCGGCAAAAACTCGCTTAGGCTGAGGAAGTGATCTAGCTATGAGCCACTGAAGGCCTGAACTCGCATAAACAGCTCCAAACAAACCAGTCTCTCCCGCAATCTGTCTACGCGGGTATTTATAGTAATGTTTTTATACTGAATTTAGCATTTTTTTGTAGCTTCTTCAGCTTTATGTAACTACAATGATCGATTATTGTTAATCGAACATGAGGTAGACCTTACAAATTGGTGATTGGAGACTACAAAATTTGAAAATAATTCAATTTACTCTAAACGCAATTCACAAAATCCTTTTAAAAAAATATAATATATGCAAGCGATGTCTAGAACCTAAATGCACATATTTCGATCCTAAAATGTTATTTATTTTAGCTTTTCATCACTGAACAATGAAGCACATGGAATAAAAAATGACTACTTTCATGTAAGATTGGGAATTTTGTCATGTAGAAACACAATGGCTAAGTTCATGAGTTGACATTCCAGTACTATTAAACTGCGAAATTGTAGAACAACATCCATTTCGAAAATATGTTGGCAACACGGTACATGTTTTGCAATCAATTCGTTACGAGTTCCTGAAAGACTATTCTTATACAAGTCCAATGAAAAGGTTGTTGGCATCGACCGAAGATCCCCCTGTTTCGAAAGGGAACTTAATGGTAGGAGAGTATTTGGTCTGACGCGTCTCTATTATAATGTTACTAAGAAATATAAGCAATATCTTTACTCTGGATTAACTTCATATATTCCATCAAAATATAAATCTTGTAAGGTATGAAATTTAGCACACAACCTTCTATAATCAGGTGTTAAGCGTAGCACTTCTTTAGACGCATGATCAGTTCACTGATGTTAGAGGTGAACCCAAAAAAAGAAGACGACGAAACACAGAGAAGATGGTTTTTCTCATTTCATCAACAGGGCTAAAAACCATCGAAGGTTTCAATTGGAATTTTGAACAGTAGCAGCGTGGATAAAGCCACTTTTTTTCAACAGGTGAAAAAAAGGTTTTTCTCCTGAGGAAGAGAACAGTCTTTTTTCTTTCTTAAATTCAAACTGAGACCCTCTTTACTAGGATTATGATAAAATTTTAGGGTATATCTATTCTGGAATATTTTTTTTATTATTGCAAGAGGTAATGCTTAATTTCTAGAAGTGGTAACATCATTTTACGACTTTTTTTTCTTTTTCTAAAACGTTCAATCACTGAGAAATCCGTCAAAAGTGGAACAATAACTCGAAATTGAAAAGACTTAAACACATATTTACAGGGTCAACAGCAAAAGGTCTTTTAGCTGTACTGTACATTTTTATTATTATTATTTCCAAGGCATTTAGATATATATCTATTGGCCCCAATGAGCCACACATTGATCCATTAGGTCAAAAACACAAAACAAAGATACAATGAGAATACAAAAACCGCTTGTCTAATGTAATAAGACTAGTGATATGTTAGATAACTGGACTAATGTAACAAGACATCGCAAGGAAGCACTGAACATGATACGATAACCTATCATGTGTATGTGAATGTATGTTGTTTAATTATGTAAATATGTACGTGTATTATGCATTTAAATAATACTCTATTGGTCATTATTCTCCTTAAATAAACTTATCTTGCGTATTTTTTATAAATTTATATTATCTAAACTATATACTTTGCCAACAGAGAAGGATTTCGATACTAGGAGATAATATATTCAGACCAAACTCTCATTTCCAAACCTTAGAATATATTAAGCACAGTGCCTCATTTAAACGGATATTCTTATAGACGATCAATTCAAAATTTATTCAGTACAATAATATTTTATAAATCTAAATATATCTATCTAGGTGCCACGCTACTAGGGAAATATTTGAATAGGTTATTATGACAAATTTTTTTATTTTTTTAAGTTTATTTAGAACATATTGTCAATGATATGGTGTAAAATTGTGAGCTGTCGTTATTTTAGTTTTCTCTTATTTTAGTGGGTAGCTTTGCGCTTATATCGATAACATTTAGAGATGATAATTTAGGTTACATACCTGCCAAACATACCTGTCAAAACGTATGTAAGTAGGACGTAGTTTCATTTTATATAATTTTCCTTAAAACTAGAATATATTACAATAATATTTAATTGCAAATAAGCATATATTTCGTTAAATATAATTCTCGATTTGAGAATAAATATTCTATAAATTCAGTAAGAGAACACATGCCAAATTATGTTAAAGGTTTATTTTTTGACGAACTGAAAACTATGTAAAGAAAGGCTGTTATATTACAGTCATGTCTTGATAACTAACAACAATAATGTAGTTCGTCTGATATGCTTTGTTACCCTTTTAATTATTAACTACTAATTCTGTTAAGAACAGCAGGAAACAGAGTGGCGTGATCATATTCATGTATTTAATGAAGCAACTTGTTTGAACGTGCTATAGATACTTACTACTTAACTCATTCAGGCACTAAATTAATGTTTTCTATGACCTTTGAAAAGTTTTTTAAAGCACAGAATCGAATCCCATATAATGCTGCCTAATTCGATACTTTTTTAGCCCATTATAGTATCCCTTATGACGCATTCAGAATAAAAATGGAATTTTCTGCAACCAGACATCTATTAGATGCACCGCCCGCTATCAGCGTTACTTTTAAATTTTGCATGTTTTCATGCCATTTAGGGATATATACTGACCATGATTCTATATGACGAGTGTAAATAAAAATACAATACCCATAAAAATATTTGATATTTACGAGGTTAACTGCCAATATTCAACTAAAACTTACTATATTCTTTTTTTTACTTTTTATGTAAGAAAATAAAATCACTGTACTGTTATTCTATGTATTATTTTTATATGTTGTATAGTAAGACAGGGATATATAACAGAATTACTCAGTCTTTAGAATTTTTCGAATGGAATACTTCAGTAGCTGACACTTTATGTAAGCGTATGACAACAAGCGTAAGTTTTTAGTTCTGGCTTACAGGGATATAAGGGGACAAGTCATTTTCCACTTCGTTTGTTTTAAGTTTTCGATAATTTACTCTTTATACTAAATTAGAATAATTAATATTTTTACTTTATTCAAGACACTTAGAATTCACAAATAAGTATTTTGTTTAAGAATAAGACTTGTTTATCAAAAAAGTTTTCAAAAATGATAGCATCTCCCAAAGTGCTCCATGCGCATTAGGAAGGTCCCTTGTTCTTTCAAATATCTCAGGATTATTAATTGAAGTGTTTTTCACAAACCGGTGCATAATCTCTTTGAAATCACAAATAATTTTTCTCCAAAATTTTTAGACCATTGGAAATACAGCAAAATAGTAAAAAACATAAAAAAACAAAAGCCAAATATAAAACAATAATTACTTATGGTTTAGATTCATACAAAAAAATAATTCATTGCAACAAATTTATTTATATATGTACGGAAACTTATGTTAAAAAATATAAGGTTTTAAATGATTGGAATGCACATGGAGCATTTTTGAAAAAAATGCATAGTATTTTTAAAAAAAATTTGATAAAGGTATTTTTCTTCCAAAAAATCCTTATTTTTGATTCTAAAAGTTTTAAATTTAGTAAAAAATAATACAAATTATTCTCATTTTGTATATAGAGTTAAAAATTAAAAATTAAAAAATTTCGAATCTGAAGGTCCCTTGTTCTCTTAACACTTTCAGGGGCATCGTTTGCACAGTGCAAACGGTAAATCTCGTCTTTTCTCATTTGCATTCAATGTATTCCAGTCAAATGAGCAGAAAAATGGCCAATTCTTCCATCTATTATCAGTTTAAAGAAGCAAAAAAGTTGTAACAACCCTTAATTGGAAAATTTTTCAAGATTTTTTAGATTAAAAACAATCGAGAGAAAAAAACTCTGCACCTTGCAAGCCGCCCTTGAAAGGGTTAAGCTTAAAACAGGAGTAGGTGATATTTCCCGAAAAGCTCCTAGCTTTTGCAATTATTAGTCGCAGTTTGTATCAAGAACATCTTAATTATTATTGAATACTAAATTTTAACTGTTTGTCAACTTTTTTCTGTAACTGAGCCTAAACAGCAAGTTCAAAAGGGATTGTTTTTTTTACTTACTGAAAATTATAACGGATATTTTTGGTAAAATGTGGTACAAACAAGCAGAGAAACTGATGGCAGATCAATGTTTCAAAAAATGAGTTGTCAAGAATAAAGGCTACAACGTTTCAATACTAATTTAAAAATCTTACTGGAAGTGGCTTCAAAATTTATATATAAAAACTTTGTTTTTCTATGGATTGTTTTGTTAAGGGTGGAAATATGGAAAGCAGTTATAAGAAACTGTTTTACTGGCGATGATTTCTGTAAACTCTGTTAGCACGTTTGCTAAGCAAATGACGAAAAATTATCTAAAGAATGAGATGCTCATAAATATATTGATATTACGAATGGCAAGGTAACATTAAAATATTTAAATCCTAAGTGATTTGGACACTAAAAGAGTAATAGGTTAATGAGTAATGGTCAGTGAGTAATAAATTGCATTTCGAAATTTCAATCCTTTCAACACCTATAGTAAAAATTGAAAAACTCTGTCTTCTTCTCTCTCGATTACAAAAAATGACCTTTTTAGTTGACTTGTTAAACTTACTAGATAACTATATTTATAAAAATGGTACTTGTTCCATTCTTGAAAATTCTGTGAAGGCATGATTTCTTTTTTATTCTTCACTAATGATATGTATCTCTCTACCATTAACTTTGTGTGCTCCTTTCTTGGATAAAATAGCTCCAGATTGGTGTACCAGATTCATGTAAGGCTAATAGTTTTTAAGGGGATAAATATATAGAACATATATATATAAAGTACTTTGCAATGGACAAATCCTTTTAAACATTTTGCAATGTTTAATTTAAAATCCCCAAAAGAAGACTCATCTGGGGTTTCTTTTAAAAATGAAAGCATCATTTGGTTTACAATTAACTGTCGCATTCATATTTAATTTACAAAAAATAATATCTTAGTATTATTTTATGCACATTTAGACATTTGATGCCATATTTATATTTCAATATTGAAAAAATGTAAGTCTTAATCACGCGCTTTTAATTAGGCTGCACTGAAAATTCATGGCAATGGACAGTAAATGAGCAATTAGTATATATATAGATAATATATATATATAATATATATATGTATAGGATATATATATATATATATACTATAATATATATATAATATATATATAATATATATATATATATATATATATATATACACTGCTGGCCACTGTAAATGCAACACCCTGAAGGAAACATGCATATAACCTGAAATTTACAACATGCATTAGCGGAGGTGAGATATGCAAATGATTAGAATTTCAGCGCAGACGCACATCACGCGCGCCTGTGGCGCCACTTCAAAGCGCTATTTAAGGCTTGGAGATTTCGACGATTTCAAGTTCGGCAATTGTGTTTTTTGTGGTTTTTCAAAAAAACGATCAATTATGCCTCGTCGAAAACAGCGATCATCTTTTGATCAAGTATCCGATTTCGACGAGGAAGGATAGTGGCCTACCGAGCTTGTGGATTATCTTTCAGGGAAATCGGTAGTCGTGTTGGACGAAACCAAACAACTGTAATGCGGATATGTGACCGTTGGATGCAGGAGGGTACGACGGACCGGCGTGTCGATCGCATCCACCTCAGCGCACCACTTCACGTGATGATAGGCAAATTGTGCGCATGGTAGTGACAGGATCGCTCAGTCACATCACGAACCATAGCACAGCAACATGACAGTCTGTAACGCATCATCCAGTGTCTGCGCGTACCATTCGATGCCGTTTACAGCAGAGTGGTCTGGTCCGCAAGACGTCCATTGCTTTGTCTACCTTTGACGCAGAACCACAGACGTCTCCGCCGCCAAATGGTGCGATGACAGAAGGATGTGGGACAGCAGAATGGAATGAAATTGTCTTTACTGAGGAGTCACGCTCTGTCTGCACAAGACCACGATGGTCGCATTCGAGTCTGCGAGACAACCGTGAAGAGAGGATGCTTGAACAGCTGCGTTATGCCACCGCACACTGGTCCTGCACCGGGTATTATGGTATGTGGCGGTATTGGATATCACTCTCGCCACACCTCTAGTACGCATTGCCGGTACTTAAACAGCCCAGCGAAACATCTCCGAGGTGTTGGAGCCAGTTGTCCTTCCTTACTTCAGGCTTGCCCACAGCCATATTTCAACAGGATAATACGCGACCACACGTGGCACGCATTGTCCAACGGTTCTTCGTCAATAGCCAGATTGAATTGCTTCCCTGGCCGCCTCGCTCTCCGGATCTTTCGCCGATAGAAAACATGTGGTCCATGGTTGCTCTACGATTGACCCAGATTCCATCCCCAGCTGCCACAGCAGATCAACTTTGGCAACGTGTGGAAGCTGCTTGGTCTGCTGTACCCGAAGAACTCATCCAAAGTCTCTTTGAATCAATGCCGAGGCTTGTGGCAGCGGTGATGTCCAACAATGGCGGCTACTCTGGCTACTGATTTTGGCAGGAACCACACTTCACAGAAGTCTATAAATTTAATCATTTGATACTTGGTCAACATGTTATCTACAAATAAATTTTGTTGTGATATCTCTTGTCTTTCTTGGTGTTGCAATTTGGGTGGCCAGCAGTGTATATATATATATATATATATATATATATATATATATATATATATATATATATATTAAATAGAATATTTAATTTTTGACATGAAATAAGAGTTGTTTAACGAAGTGTTATCTAAATTATCAACTACTTATATTATTTCATGAGATTATCTAATCCGAATAAAATTTATAGATAATAGAACGTTTATTCTCTTTGAGAGCTTTTGCAGACAAGATATTTTTTAATTCACCAATAGCAATTTAATTTGTTTACCTTCTTTTGTACTTTTTACATTTTAGAAACTCTTTTCAAGTTATATAAGGTTTAAGAATCGACAACCAACAATTTTTGATAAAATGATACATCGTATTTATTTTGAGATTAAAAAATAAGATCCTCCATAAAAGTGTTTAAAGCAAACGCTTGCATTTTATTCTGAAATTACGTAATGTTTATAACATATAGGGAAATCATATTTTAATGGAGGATTAGAAAACTATTGACTGTATAAAATTTAATTATGTAGATATGTTGACAACATTTCATAATGATAGGTGCAATTCTTCACATAGAAAAAAAACAATTAATTAATTTTACAACTTTATTTTTTGTTATAATTATTAATGTTATCCCTGCAAGCGTTTAAGACATTTTTATATTTATCTCGTCAGATGTAAAAAAAGATTTCTCACAAATTATTCCGGCCTGCAGTGTGGTAATCAAAACTATCAAAATTGTACCATCTGAGAGAATACCAAATTCCGAAATAAATAATCTGTCGCAATACTTTTCAAGTTGACTGTAGATGGTAAAAAAGTGCATCTCAACGTTTAGAGTATTAAAAAGATCATTGAGTAGAAACAAATAAAAAGTAAATGTAGAAATTTCAACCCTTATAAATAGTTTAAATTTTATATAAATGTTCCTTTTTCATACGAACCACATTATGGAACCATATCTTTCTTGAGTTATTTTATTAATATTTTTTAAAACAAATGTACTAAGGCAATGATAAGTAAGTCGGACAGTATATAGACGGACTGCAGGTATTGTAAGTATGTACTACTTGAAATATTATACTTTCAATTGTTTTTTTAATCTCATTTGTAAATATTTGAATACAATGAAAACAATAACATAGTATTCCATATCCTTCTATTACCCTCCATATTAGGTGCATGCTTGGCACGGTTTCACACGCACATATGATCTTTTTACGGTGCAAGATTGAGACCGCTAGAATTTTCTTTGCCTTTTTGAACATCTCTAATGGGAATAGATAAACCTATTACTAGAATAAGAGTTCATACTCAACCCGGCATTGCTAATGAGTCTGCATCACGAGACAGTTTGAATTCTCATACATTGAGTACTTCGACTCAAAAGATTTCAACACAAATCTCTGTAATTTAAGGAAGTTAACGGTTATTTTCCTGTTATTTGTTATTCATAATGGTTTGCAAAAAATATATTCTAACTTAAAACACACATAGCAGACGGTTCTATAAATGGAATAATGAACCATTGAAAGAGACACAGTAATCAGAAGGATAGCAAAAAGGTGTACAGCTTTTAGCAATGAAGATAAAATAAGATAAAGTTGCGCAATGATATTACTATAATAATTAATGTAAAGAACTAATGAGAATTTATTTCATTATATATATTCATATCATTCTGTGGGATGTTAAGGGGTAAGGTATCTTTTAAACGTTAAGAGAATCGACAGAGATATTCCTGAATCATCAGTTGTTTTGAAAATCTTTTATTCAGGAATATGAAAATTTTACTGTGAGTTATACACACTTTCTTCTTTTAAATGTGGCTCTTAATTTTGTGTAGCTTGAAGATAAATTTTTAATTTTTTAAAAATTCAACCTTTTTTTTTACAATGTTATATCATTGCGCAGACTTGCGTCCGTATATAAATGAGTATACATATTTTTTTATTTTAAAAATAAGTTGCAAAATATCTGCAAAATGACGAACGTTGAAATCAAAATTCTTAGTTCTTCATAGAAATTTTAAAAAAAATATTTCAGAAGTTTTATTGATAAATTTTATTGCAATTCAAATTTTATGGTAGGAATGAGATAATTGTTCGTAATTTTAATGATATAATTTATATTGAATGTTATAAAATTTCAATGGTATCTAGCCACTGTTCTGGTGATATCATGCACGCAATCACATAACAATGAAAAAACAATGGTTTAATTTTTTTTAAATAAAAACTCTTCATGCTAGAAAAAAATTGAGTGCAATATTTATAAAGAAGAAAGATGGTTTAACTTCACAGTAAAATTTTAATATTTCTTAATAAATTATTTTAGTAACTACTGGTGATTTAAAATAGGTATATGTTTGTCGAGTCTCTTGGTCTTTAAAAAGGTACTGGACCCACAATAATTAATTTTAAAGTGGACCAGAGAATAAAAGTTTTAAATGGGGTGTAAAACTGAATTTTACTTCATTGTATAATATGTATTCGTTTATAAGAAGGCTAACTTTTAGTCTAAGCTGATATAGAAAGCTGGACAGAAAATTTACATAGTATATCAGACCGTCCTGTTATGTAAATATGAACCATTTAAAAAATTATAGTATATGCGAGAGGCATTTTTTATTCCTGGATTTAAGTAAAAGGAATAAAGAAAGGATACTCTTTTAGCAATGAAGATAAAGTAAAATAAAATGAAGTAGTGTAATGACATTATTATAAATAATAATGCAAAGAAATTTTTAGAATTCATTTCATTTTATTATATTCATATCAATAAATGGGAAATTAAACAGTTTTAAGAGGAACTGTTAACAAAAGTTTTTAAATGTATCATAAAACCGAACTTTCATTCTCTGTACGTGCAATGTACGTGTATCACAGATTTTAAGGAGACTACATTTTTAACTATGCTGATACTGAAAGGTGGAAATAAATTTTAGATTATCTAGCACATGGTCTTATGAATGAAAATATGAACCATTTAAAAAGGTATAAAACGTGTCAGATATATGCTTTACGCTTTGATGTAAGTAAAAAGGAAGACCAGGAGGGGTACATCTTTAGCAATGAAAATAAATAAAGTAGAGTAATGACATTACTGTTATTAATAATGTAAGAAAACTTAAGAAAATTAATTTCATTATACTATATTAATATTATTTTTTTGGAAAAAAAAAAGTGAAGAGGAACAGAGATCAAAAGTTTTAAAATGTGTGTAAACCTGAATTTTCTTCTGTGTACGTGTTAGCACTCTAATGAGGCAACTTTTTACCTCTGCTGATATAGGAAGATGGAAAGAGTTTTCAGGATCGTAAATTTTGTAAATGTCTTATAAGGATTATTTCGATTGCTGATATTGAACTGCCTGATATTGAACAGATGCATGATATAATGCCTGATATAGTGCCTGATATTGAACAGTTATCAAGGAGACAATATCGAAAATTTACGATAAAAAAGTGATTTATTCTATACATTTAAATGTATCTTTATAAAGGAAAAAGCGTGTCAATTAAGAAACAATTTTAAAAAAATCCTTTTTTTTAAAGAATGTTTGGGAATACTGTAAGTCTACATTGCATTTTACTTTCGAAAGTTAATAACTAGTATTTAAAATTGCAAATTATCTTCCGAAAAATTTCTTAAATATGAAATATTAATTTTTAAAACTTTTTTTGAAACAACATCAAAAAATATTTTTTTAAAATATTTTTCTGAACAGTAGATCTGCAAAATTAGCTACTTATTATGTTAAATAGCCTCTGAATATTTTAAGAAATAATTTTTTCATGCATAGCTTCTATGGATTATATCAGGACGTGGATAAGTTATGTTTTTCGTTCAGAAAAAAAAAGTTTATAAAAGCCTTTTAATTTCCTATATAGATTACTATTGCTATTTTTATGCAAAACATAATGCTAAGATTTGAAATTATTTAAAGTGTTCTATATTTCTAAATTTATAGCGAGTTTAATTTCAATTTTTATCCATTCATTATTTTTTCTCCTTAAATATAACGTATATCTATTTTGTTCAAACTATTACTCTAGCATCAAATTATACATTCGAGAAAAAGTATTAAATGAATACAGTATGAGAATATATTTATCTCCCAAAAAGGAGTGAGCATATTATTCGAACATCCTTACAAAAATTAGATACAAAAATGAACTGAAGTTAAAAATATCAGCAGAAGTTTAAAAAATAATACAATATTTTTTTTTAAACACCAACACATATGGCTCTAAATTTTATAAATATTTAAATTTATAATTTTTTATAATATTTGAATTTATAAATATTTAATAAAATTTAAATTTAAAATATTAAATTATTTTAAATATTATATTATTTTAAATTTATAAATATTTTATGACTATTAATTTTATAAATATTTAAATAACACTATTTAAATTTATAAATATCCCATTCTTTTACATTAAGCAGATTTATTTTATCGTTAATCGTATTTTTTAGATATTTTTTTGCTTCAATTTATTAATGGTACATCACAAGACACACACACGCCGACAAACACACACACACACTCACACTCACGCATATATATATATATATATATATATATATATATATATATATATATATATATATATGGATAATTATTTAGACCTGCATCTTATTCATAATTTCCCCTTCGGTATCTGATTTGGTTAAGCTCCCTGATGACGAGACCGGTCGGTTACCTCGATATTTGGTTTATTTCTGTTTCTAATTCAGAATCTTGCCTTATGGTGCGTAGAGCCCTAAGTGCTAGATTTCTGTTTATTTTTTTTGTCTACATTCTTCCTATAAATTTCTTGCCCTGCTGAGGTATTTAAATTTATTTATATATATATATATATATATATATATATATATATATATATATATATATATATACAGGGCTAGATTTGAGGCGGAACGCGCAGGAACGGCGTTCCGGTACCTCTTTAGATACCACTCTTTATCAATAACTTGGAATACTCCCCCACACCCCCGGACGGTTACCGTTCAGGCACCTCTATTTCTAGAAATCTAGCACTGTATATATATATATATATATATATATATATATATATATATATTATATATATTATATATACATATATGCATTGATTATATTCACGATGAAAAAAGTAAATTTTCTCTCTTGCTAAATATCAATAAATATATCAAGCTATCCGAAAAGATACATATCTTAGTAGAAAAACAACCTGAAAATAATAGGAATGTTTATCGAAAGCATGAATAAGTAGATCGAGTGCTGGCATTAAAAGCTATAAATTCATTAAAGAGCACACATGCGTCGCCTTTACCTGCAGTGGTAAAACTGTATTCTCCATGAGAACATCATTTAGAACCTCCATATATTTTTAAAATGATTGTAAGGGTGTGAGAGAAGTTCTGGGATAACACTAACTCAATAACCTTAGTTATAACACTAACTCTGTAACCTTAATGGTCTATTTTTCTTTTCGTTGATATTTATACGAGACCACTTCGGGAAGTTTAACGCTCGCCTTAATTAAAAGACCATAATATGTCCTCGTTGTATACTTATATATATATAATATATATAATATATATATATATATATATATATAATGTGTGTGTGTGTGTGTGGTGTATGTGTGTATATATAACACTGCATCGTATGCATGAACGAAGCAAAAAAAATAGGTATTTATGTTCCTAAAGAGCAATAAATATATAAAGCTATCAGAAAACATACATATATTAGGAGAAAAGACCGCGTCAAAATAATAGAACGATTTATCGAAGGCATCAGTAAGTAGATCGAGCAGTGGCATTAAACGCTATAAATTCGTTAACAGCACACCTGCGGCATCTTCACCCGGAGTGATAAAAGTGCATCTTCCACGTGAACCTTTTATAGCTGTTTTAAAATTATTGTGGGGTGCCAAAGAACTATTATTCGGTCTATATTTTTTCGTTAGTATTTGTACGATACCACATTACACTAATTCTAGTTACGTTTTTATATGACCATAATATGCCACTTTATATATATACATATATATATATAGATAGTATATAATATATATATATATATATATATATATATATATATATAATATATATATATATATATATATATATATATATATATATATAAATATATATATACATATATTATATATACATAATATATATATATTATATAGATAATATGTATATATAATATATATATAATATATATTATATATATATATATATAATATTATATATATATAATTATATACATATATAAATATACATATATATATATATATATATAATATATAATATATATCTATATATAATATATATATTATATATAATATATTATAAGATAATATATATATTATATAATACATATATATAGATATATATATAATATATAATTATTATATATAATTATATATATTATTATATATATATATATATATATATCTATATAATATATATATATATACAATTAAGCAAAGGCAGGCATACTATGTCTGTACACAATTATATGAATTCTATTTTATGTTATATCTTTAATTATAATCAGATGTATGCGCATACAAAACAAAAGATTTGAACACCATTCACTATTAAAATGTTAAATAGGTACCGTTTAAAATCATACATAGTCCTTTTTCGAACTTAATATACGATTTGAATAGATAAAAATGTGTTAAAAACAATACACCTGTCAGTTAATTGTCTTCTCTGTTTTTGAGTTGTGGTTATATTTGTTATACACACGCTTCAACCGTTCTGATAAAACTGATTTTCGCTTTTAAATATTTACAAAAGAAGCCCGCCAAATTCACATTTGAACAGCTTTCGTAACGTCACCACCATTTATAATTTTGAACATTTCAATCAGTAGATTGAAGGCTTGAAAGATGTTCTTCTGACCTATTATATGAATACCTATTTAATATAATAAGCCTCATGTCAAGGCAAAATTCTTGCATGGCGGTTAATTTAACTATTATACCCATAACAATCTTCGTAAAATCTCTAAATACCTTATTCACAGCCAAAACGCGCGATGCAACGATTTGGTCGAGTTTCTATATTAATTGTATAACTGAAAAACTGTTGAAATAAACATTTAAAAATATATATTGCATGAGTCTTAAAATGCCATCTCTCTTTTTATATCCATCTAGTTCATTGACAGTAATATTTCTTCTTACAATGCACACTATTATGATAATATTATACCTGGAGTAGTTAAAATAGATCTTAATTTTTTAACGAGGTTTCTGTAATATAATACATAGAATCATTTAATAAAATACCGAAAGGTGAAATATAAATTAACTTTTATCTTAAGCACACTTTTTTCATGTTTAAGAAGTTTAACAGAACCAGTTTAACAGAACTGTTTAACAAGAACGTATAATTACAATACGTGATTTTTTTTTTCCAGGAATACATTTGGCAGGTCACCTGTTTTCACGTATCAAAATAATATTTTTTTGCCTTAATAGACTACTAAGCTTTTATATGTGTTTTATAGGGACATAAATGAACTTACTACACTACTTCTTCACTATCATCAATCTTAAATATAAGTTTAAAATAATATCTAAAACTTACTACCTATAATTATTTTTAAAATATTTGAATCAGGGTATAGTAAAAAAAAAATCATAGCGTCTATGCACTGAAGTATGAAAGAATATTTATGCCCCATATTAAATCTTATTTGAGGAAAATACTCATGCATTACTATTAATTACAGATATATTTGACTGTTTCAGATATGTAACATATGCATATATACATATGACAGTAAATGTAAAATATTTAAGACTTTCTTCAACTTGCATATATTTCAATATTTTCTGAAATGTCACGGTATATGTCAATAAATTCTCATTATTAAAAGTTCATTCAAATGACCATACATTTTACTTCACCGTAGTACATAATTTCAATTCATATATTAAAAAACGTGCTTTAAAAGGAAGAAAAATAAGAATAATTAAAACAAGAATATTTAATATTTCACTTTTATTAAGAATTGTAAATTAATTATTATTCTTTAACAAATAAACAGAAGGTAATATTAATGACATTGTTGTAACATAACACATATATTTATATCTGCAAAGAGTGTAAAATGCACATCTCTAAGTTTTTAAAAGGAAGTAATTAAATATAAAATAAAAAACCTAAATTACTCTTACCCTTTTTTTTAGCGATTCGACAACGTTTATTTTAGTCTTTTTTTGACCAGGAGGAAACGATGGCAGTTATTTTCCCAGAAAACTTTCAAAAACACCTTCAAAAGTTATAAATAATTTCAGACAGGTTCACTTTCCACCTTACTTTTTTTTTTCCTATCAACTTGAACAACAAACAAGAGATCCTTTCTCAGATATCGTGCCCCGAGTGGCAAATTACACGCCGAACTAAACAGTTCCTAACTTTCACAACTCTAAAACAAGCGAGCTCCGAAGTACCCTAAGCTATTAGAAGCCAGCATGTAGGAGAGTCCTTACTCCAATTTTATAGGAACCCCAGAACCGGCAGAATGCGTGGCAACTGTGAGAAGCGAAGCCTCAATCAAGCCATCCGGGATAACTTTCTGAGGAGCGATTGGGGCCTGGAGCAGCGTTCGGACCAGAGCTGGCTACAGTCACAACTGCGGCACGCTAGGCGCATGACAGTTTTGATCGGGTGCCCGGGCTAGTCGACTAGGTGCGCCGCGGGAGGAAGCCCCGCTATGCACCTGTACTGGATGGAACCGCTTCTCGTTGCGGAGCTTTTCGCAAAAGATTGCCGCTCCTATCACTAATTTCTCTAACCACTCGGACAAAGTTGCAGAAAGATTCGAGTGTCTTTCATTTGGTTTTGACCTTACCTGGGAGAAATAACTGGAGATAGAGCTAATTTTGTCTATTTTTTTTAAAAACCACTCTCTGCTTTAGTGGGCGCTTTATGGTACCTTAGAGAGTTTTCTCATGACAATATATTTATAAAGAAATCAAATTTATAATTATATTATATTAGTTATTAAGTCTTTAATAAGACAACCTTAGTAAATAAAAATACATTTTTGTAATATTTCAGTTAACATATGCCATATAACCATAGGTGAATAAATTATTTTATATTAATTTATTTACCTGGTAATTATTTTTGAAATTAAATTACGTCTATTTACTTATTTTTTTATAGATTGATTATTTTACAAACGTAATTCCTACAGTAAAAATATGTTTCCATTTCGTTTTTCTTTTTCCCATCCTAATCTTACCGTGTCTTCTTTTCTAGATGTATTCCTGAAGTGCTTTCGCGAGTTAATATTGCAAGAATTAAATACTAAAAATCCCCAAAAATTCACTTCAAACTATTTTTTTTTTATTTACAGCACGTTGTAACGACCCAGCCTCTCAAACCCTAATCTATTATTTCCACTTTCCTTCATGGAAAACTACTTATAACCGAGGTAGTAATCACATAAATGTCTGCTACATTCTGAGTTATACTTAAACGCTATACTACGGTCCCTTGTCTTAGACTTGCCAATCTCTTAGCAAACAAAAGTTAATTAGTGCTAATTCACTGGCTATTATCTGTCTTGTAGGCATTAAATTGCAAACGGTTATTTTAAATAAGCATATCAAAAATATATAGGAAGAGGCAGAAGTTGTCGTGTTTAATTTAATCAAATTAATTTATTTCTGCAATATGTCATTCTTAAGCACGGATTGTATTAAGAAACGTATTGAAATTTTACCTCTTTTTCCTTCTATCCGGCAAATAAGATAATTTTATTCTTATATGTTTAATATCCCTTTATTTTGCTCCATCAGTCTAGTCAAATTTGTGTTCCTAAGTTACACCTTAATTCCTATAAAGAATTATTATGCTCTATAATTATTAGTTTAGAGAATGAAAGCTGATACATCCTTTTAAATTTCAGAGCATTATTTATAATAGTAAAACAACTTATAATTTTGGAAATATATTTTTATCAATTTTTTATAATGTCAAGACCGAATATTATATATATATATATATATATATATATATATATATATATATATATATATATATAATATATATATATTATATATATATATATATATACTACCTTTTATGTGCACTCTCAGCTATGTGTATTACTGATTTTCATTGACACTTATAACTGAAAATGTTTTATTATGTGCCTTATAAGTATACAAATTAATCATTTAACTAAAAAGATTTTGTGGTATGCTATATTTTAATTACATTTTATAAAGTGCATTCGTTATTCCCCTGGTTAATATTTTCAGTATTTTATCTTTTAATTCTATACATAATGTGTTTCAGAAATTGCATATTGACCTTTTTTTTTTGGGGGGGGGGGATGGGATCTGCATGTTCTGAAATGAATATTCGTGAATGGATGTTTAAATATGAAGGGAGATGAAGTTCAAAAGAAAAAATATTTAAAAAAATGCTGGATCGTAGCTTAGTATTGATAAAATGGGAAAAAACTCATATTACTTCACGTTAATCAGTAGATATGATAATGTAAATTCAGGACTTTAATATACATGCTAAAATCCTTTATAACACAAAATTCATCGCATCCTAATTTTTGCGTATATCTCGCTTTCTTCTAGAGATTAAGCAAAAAGATAATTAATGTTTAACTTTTATTATTGATTAATAAAAATGTTTTACTTCTGAAAAGTTTACATAAATAAATTAGTTTTCAAATCTACATAGATTCAAAAATGCTCCCAACTTTTTCGTAAGTCAGAAATAAAAATAAAATTCCCTATTCATTTCAGATTTTCTCACAGAACTAAATATTGTGTAAGAATTTAGATTTTCAGAATATATATTAAGACTAACTTTGCAGGCACATTTAAGTATTGCGTATACAAGTAAGTTAATTGGAAAACAATAACAATATAGTAATTTTAAAATGGAACTGCATTAATAGCTTACATTATTCAGCTTTTTATTTTTTTTTCGACTAAGAATTATTAAAATACATTTATTTTCATAGATAGAATTGAATCATCAGAGTTTCCTTACTTTAACGACCAGAAATACATTCTTGGCTCATGCCCACAAGAATGTGTACGTTCAAGTTAATTTATGAAGTTTTGAGCTATTGATATCTGTCTCAAAAGACCACAGAAGGATATTACTTTGTTTCCAAAATCGATATCTGAAAACAATGTATAATACCATTATTCCTTTATTCAGAAATTTACAGAATACAATTTCATGGTAAGGTTTTAAGTAATTTTCTATACCTTGTTTCGAACAAAATATAATGAGCTTTAATATTTGTACTCTATAAAACTTATATACTATAAAAGAGTATTTATATTAAAATCAGAAGCTAGTTCATTAAAACATATCGAGACCTTCATGTTTGTATAATGAAATGAATATGTTTCCGTGTCCCACTGAATGAAAAAAAATACAAACCTGAATGCAGAATATGACATAAATAAAAAAATAATATTTCTAGTGTATTTGCAAATCAACACATTCCATGGAATAACATCAATTTAATTCAAAGATACAGATAATCATGTTTTTCTTTTAACGTATGATATATAACACTGTCGCAGTTTTCCCCGAGTATGAATTCAAATGTTATTGAGACTAGTAATTATCTATTTTGCCATCTAAAAATATTGGCAACATCGGTATATAAAAAAAACAGTCATGAAGCTATAGGTCGCAACCTCACGTGCTAAAAGGAAATGTCATTAGATGATTCAAGGAAAATCACGTCCATTGTATTTATTGCATAATTTGCGTGTTACTCTAAAATATTGAAAGATGAAGTTTTGAGACATTTACTTATTAATGTCAGATCTGAGCAAGTTTGCTTTCTTACAATGCAATTGAACACATATCTTTGCATGTTGGGTGTGTATATTGCCGGTGCTTTCAGTATGCTACTAATTTTCTCTTATTTTGACTCCGCCCAAGTCCTAGAGGTAAAGTTTGTTACTCCATTAACAAAAATACAAGCCAATGGGGAATCATTTCATGGGGAATCATTTGAAAAATGTTGAGATATGGTAATCATTAATGATGTAATGATGCGTAACTACAATTTCCCACGGAAAAAATCCCTTTACTCAAATATTTCCACAGTATGATAAAAATAAACTTAAAATTGATATGTTTACACATTATTGGATCATTTTTTAAACTTCACAGCACAGAAACACCTTTCACCAAGTAAAGACTAGAAGTTTCTCACAATGTACATCTTAAAAGAAGAATGATACAAACTTTTGAATATACAGCAAACTATGTTGTTGTGTAACGGACAAACAAATCCGTGATGTCAGTAGACTGGAGAGCACTGAGGTCATGTCTGGCTTTACGAGGTGTAATTAGACCGGGACCTACAGTTTAAAGCCGATTACCGACAGCTGCCAATACGCATGCAAGTAGTGGAACTCGATACCGCAGAGTCAGGTATCGAATTCCAGCGCACTGGTTACTTCCCTATCGCCCGGACCGTGAAATCGGATAGTGCGATGACAATAAATATGCACCCTCCAAATTATCATGGGTAGCAGAAATAATCTCATATTTGTGAGTAAGACAGAAAACCCACAACTTACAATATAAATCAGGGAAAGCACATTTTCTTCTCAGTAGATTGTTAGATCACAAATAGAATTTAAATTTGGTGGCGAACTACAAATTACCAACTATACTCCTATAAATAACCTAAGATTTGTAATTGCTATTTCTTTTTAAAGAATACTTAATAATTTTGAAGGAAAATTATATTTCAATCGTTAGAATTGCCAGGTAACTTCAAATACAAACTATTCACAAACAAATTATCCCTTACCTCTTAGAACTCACCACTTAATGGCTCTTAAAGAGTTAAAGTGAATTATGTGAACTCTTTCACATGTTAATTTTTATAACATTTCCTATTTTTAATCTACACCGTAAGTTAAATCTCCTTGCATACAATGCTTGGCTAATTCCTAATTAGCCAAACACTGTTATACGTGGAATCAATGAAATACCATCGACGTTACAATTGTGATAGCCTGACTGCCATTCCATGTAAAGGGATATCACTTTTTAAGTCACTGTTATACAACTATAGAGAAATTTGTAAAAATACGAGGTTTATTTTAATATAAGTACTTCCTAATGATATATATCAGTCAAAACATCATAATTCTTATCATTTTTTTAACTACGGTATCAGAGACAAATCTATATTTTTGATGAATTTTATTAAAAATATCAGTAGCCATAAAATAATATTGCATATAAAAAGTAAAAATATTTTTAAAAAAGCTTTTCATTCTTCTTTTGAAGAAGTTATTCCATATCACAAATTTCCCTTGAATAGACGTGTGTAGTCTTTTAACCTTATATCACATGTGAAAATAAACGATTTTTAAAATATTTATTTTAGTTGAATTTAAGATGTTAAAACATTTTTTATTATATTAATATTTTAGCGACGAACGCTCTGCCACATTTCCTCACACTTTAAAATCAATCACCTGGTATAGTAAACTAACTCGGGTGCTGCTTTCTAGACAGGCGTGCTTACCGCTTATGCTACAGAGTCATGCTATCAATCTTCCAAAATCTACCTTATGATATATTTATACAAACTATGTGCGGCATAAGAAAACTGCTGAATGCTTGCAACAGCTTACCTTATCATAAATCCACCAATTCTAAATGTGGGTATAATGGATATATATAGAGAGGATTCAAAAGACAGTGACGTTGAAAATTATCACTGAAATGTTAACTCCACTATGATAACCAGTCTGCATTGATTTAAACTTAGTAAGTACTTATTTAAAGAGTTATTAAGGAGTTAGTCTGAAGGAGTAGTGTAGTTTTTCTTTCCTCTAAAATGTGGGACATTTGAAACTTACATTACCATTTCAAAGAAAATTTTTCTTGTATATGATTCTCATATACTTCCAAATACATGAGTAAAATGTCTGATTTTATAAATAATATTTGTAAAAAAACTATTTATCTTTGAACTTTTCATTTAATGTTATAAAAGTTGGTTAACTATCCCATTTTAAGATTATAACTTATTTTAGGAAAAGTGGACTATATTTTCTTCATGCTGACCATTAGCAGAGCTTAATTTCAGGAAAAATATCAGATGAGTAACACTATGTGCTGCGATTAAGTTTCTGTATTGTGAATTCACAGTCGATTAACCATTTTTACATTGCAAATAATGTAAATATTTACAAGGATCTAAAGAAAATTACGTTGAATTACCGACTTCATTAAAGAAAATTTCGTATATATGTGATGACCCGAATGGTCACCTTCATTGGAAATAAGCATCGTGGCCGAAAAATAAGATTACAAATCATAACGAATAACTGAAGTTTATTGACGAAACACGGCGACAGATCTTAATCACTTCGGAGCCAGCTCGCGTCTACTGCAAAAGCGCCAAAAAAGAATTAGATCAGAGAGATTGCCAGAATTGGCGGAGGAATTTAGTGTGCGGAAAGGCGAGGCGTTTTCGCCAAGGAGTCGAAAAAGGGGTTGCCAGAACAGAGAGAAAGTTCAGAATGGGCGATTATAGGTTGTAAATAATATTGTCACAGAATACCCCCCCCCCCATCTAAAATGGATTGGAGCCGTGGCCGTCGACTCCAAGACACTCCAGATACTGAGAACATGAAAATTAGTAGTTAGAATATTAGGTTGAAGCTGGCTCGAAAATCACAATTTTTTTACATTTTAAAATACAACTGAAAATACATAAACATGGAAATATGGCATAACATTATAAACAAATATCTGGAGTAAAATAAAACAGAATGGTACACATAAATAGAAAACACTACTACTGACAGGTGTAAAGATGCCATAAAATACAAATACAAGTGAATATTGTTCATGTCACAGTCCCTGACAATTTCACGTATTACAGTCTTTGGAATGTCTTCGAAATCTTGGACGGGCACAGTTTTAAGAGGTAAACAAACATAAAAGTAATTATTTCACAATTTATAGTTGTTAAATATAGGATAGTTCCTTTGGAGATCTCCAGGTTGTAGTCACTTTTAGAAAATAATGTTCTTGGGTTGTTTATTGTTATGTTTATCATTGGTTATTCACTTTTATTAACGCAAAACACTTTTTATATTTATTTTTATCATTGGTTTTCATTTAAATTTTTCTCTTGATCATGAAAAAAAATATTAAAAGTTCTTTCAGCAATTAGTAGAATAAATTTACCAAATGCTGTCAAAATTAACTTCCAACATCAATACCAAATATCTGGTACCTGATGTTGCAAAAATTCGAACAAAAATAGAAATTCCAACAATTGACACTGACATTCAACTGTTGTGGAAAAATATCAAGACAATACTAACATAAATTTGAGGTATGTGACCTGTTGTGAGTACATCCTCGTGAGCGTTTACAAAAAGGGAAGGTGCTTCCAACCTGAAACTCAAGTTGAGCAAACTGCACGAAACGAAAAGGAGCAGGCAAGTTTCTCAAACATGAGAGGGAAAAGCAACTATTCAAAGGGAACATTTGAAAAGTGCGAAGAGATAGGGAGGACAGTGAGTGGAAACCCCAGTATAAAAATCAATAATATTTATCTAGTACATTGTATTTTTCATATAAAATGTAGTAAGCTTCAAAAAGTTTTAAAAAAAAATATGTGAGTTTCACTTACACTCACGGGGTTTCTTCAAAATTAACCAGGATGGCGATAGGACAGGAATGCTAAAATAGAAAGTTTAAGGATAGCTGAATGATTTACATATTGGTGACTTATTCGTGGTGTAGTTTGTCCTTTGAAGATCTCCTGGCTGTAGTCACTTTTAGAAAATAATGTTCTTGGTTGTTTATTGTTACGTTTCTCACTGGTTATTCACTTTTATTAACGCAAAACACTTTTTATATTTTATTTTTATCATTGGTTTTCAATTTAAATTTTTTCTCTTGATCATGAAAAAAAATATTAAAAGTTCTTTCAGCAATTAGTAGAATAAATTTACCAAATGCTGTCAAAATTAACTTCCAACATCAATACCAAATATCTGGTACCTGATGTTGCAAAAATTCGAACAAAAATAGAAATTCCAACAATTGACACTGACATTCAACTGTTGTGGAAAAAATATCAAGACAATACTAAAATAAATTTGAGGTATGTGACCTGTTGTGAGTACATCCTCGTGAGCGTTTACAAAAAGGGAAGGTGCTTCCAACCTGAAACTCAAGTTGAGCAAACTGCACGAAACGAAAAGGAGCAGGCAAGTTTCTCAAACATGAGAGGGAAAGGCAACTGTCCAAGGGAAACATTTGAACAGTGCGAAGAAACAGGGAGGGGAGTGAGTGGAAACCCCAGTATAAAAATCTATAATATATATCTAGTACATAGTATTTTTCATATAAAATTTAGTAAGCTTCAAAACGTAAATATATATATATATATATATATATATATATATATATATATATATATATATATATATATATATATATATATATGTGTGTGTGAGTTTCACTTACACTCACGGGGTTTCTTCAAAATTAACTAGGATGGCGATAGGACAGGAATACTAAAACTAGAAAGATTAAGGATAGCTGAATGATTCACATATTGGTGACTTACATGATCATTTCACTACTTAAATTTAACTTTTTTTCCGATTTCTAATTTTCTCCTGAAATATTTTGTAATATCATCATTGTTTTCATTAAATTTTAAGCCTGCAAAATCTCTAAAGGTAGTTAAGGTAGGGATGAAAAAATTTTCTTTTAACACAGTTACTAATTCTGTAAAGCTATTAATTTGATAACAATTTTGAATATAAAAGTTAAACGCTTTTCCTTTTACAAAACGTGACAAATGATTTAATTTCCACTCATCTTTCTTTCCTTCGATACATTTTTTATTAAAATAAGATAACCATGAATCTATATTAATAGTGCCTTTCTCAAAGGGCACAATGTTAATTTCGTTTTCAACATTCGGGATTCTAAAAGAATCGTCATGTTCGACATTTACTTGGCAGGGTTCATTTTGCTTTTACTTTTACAATACTAGAAAATTACAAAAATAATATAACTGACCTGCTTACAACACAAACTTTTGTAAACACAAAATAAAATACTTTACTAAATGAGAAAATTTTTGACAGTAAAACCACTCTGATGGTGATCTTCGTGTTGAAATATAGCTTATTAAATCTTTCCACGATTTCTCTGTGCAGCGTTCTGCGTACACACAGGAAATCAATGTAATTATCTTGAAAGTAAATTTGTTGAAGATTATCACGCACACACAACAATTTAAAAGTCTTCTTGGAGAATTGAAGTTGATTACGGCTGTATTAGCACTGATGTCTTTCTTCTTTCAAGATGGCTCATTCAGGAACGAACTCAGGCCTGAATCCAGAGCGAAACTCCTGTAGAACAAAGACTTTCTCTCTTTCTCACCATGCAGTCGCTAATCGTTGCTTTTTGAAAGGTTGAAATCCTACCGACTCATGTGATGACCCGAATGGTCATCTTCTGAAATAAGCATCGTGGCCGAAAAATAAGGTTCCAAATCATAACGAATAACTGAAGCTTATGACGAAATACAACGACAGATTTTAATAACTTCGGAGCCAGATCGCGTCTGCCGCAAAAGCACCAAAAAAGAATTAGCTCAGGGAGGTTGCCATTAGCGGAGGAAGTTAGTGTGTGGAAAGGCAAGGTGTTTTCGCCAAGGAGTCGAAAAAGGGGTTACCAGAACAGAGAGAAAGTTCAGAATGGGCTATTATAGGTTGTTAATAATATTATCACCACACACACACACACACACACACACACGTACACACACACACACACACACACACACACACACACACACATATATATATATATATATATATATATATATATGTGTGTGTGTGTGTGTGTGTGTGTGTGTGTGTAAAGTTTGGCAATATAATGCATGATAAATTAAAATGATACCGTAAAGAAGGATATTAAACATATACTTATGGAGAAAATTTTTTTTTATTCGGCAAAAATATAAGTGCTGTTCCATTTTAGATAATTTTTATACCTTTAAAAGCCGATTACCAATGAGTTTTAATTAAATTTTCGAATTTCAAAATTTAAAATCAACTAATACATTCTTTGCTAATCTTCTTAACACGTGTTATAATTGTCTAAACAAAATGAATCATATTGCTAATACCGATATAATTGTTACTTAAAGATAAAAAAAGTTATGTTTTATAAGAGTAATTGCTGAAACTATAAGAATCTAAACGTCTACTTTATGAGAGAAAAAGCATGCATGCAGAAATGTAAATACCGTCAAAACAGAACTAAAAAAAACACACGATAAAACGGTAAATTTCGTTACATTTATGTAATACACCAACGTATAGTATAATATTAAACAATAGCACAAGAAAACAATATTTAAAAATTTCTTGTGGATTGAAAACTTCCTCATTTTATACAAAATGAATAGAGCAATAATTTTTTAAACTTACATAATTTTTTCTAATTACAATTATTATCCCAATATTTACAAACAGTAGTTGTTAAAAAAATAAAAATACAAAATTTCCGATTCGAAAATTGGCAGTAATTTAAAACAAATATTTTTAATGAGGTCTTATTATGGCACTTATCACAAATTATCTGATTAATTTATTACATTTCCCACAGAAAGTATAATTTTTATATAATTAACGTAAGTAAAAATTTCAACTTGATAACTAAGCAGTCAATCATTTCTAAACTATAAATAATGGTTCCTTCCACAAAAGGTTAACCCATTAACCGCTGGTGTTGCGTTGACGCAACGGTCAAAATAAATGCGTATAAAAATTTAGCTATCAAATGAATTTTATGTTAACAGTAGTTTTTGAGTAGGGTTAATAATCGAATTGAAAAATATTTGCCTTCAACTGTTCTTTTAATTAATTAACGAGTTCCAAACTTAGACAGATAGTTAAGCATTTTTGAACGAGAACTTTCTCCTGGTCTTTTTCACAGAAGAAATATAGGAAGACAAACGTGAGATTTAGGGGTGATTTATTTTTAGCTAAGGTCAAAGTTTATCAGAACATTCCATCAATCGGTTTGATTTTGTTTGGGTGGGGGAGGAAGAAAGAACAGGTGTTGCGTTGGCGCAACGTCAGCGGGAAAAGGGTATTCACATGTGTCGCTCGACTCCGTAGAACTTTCCCCCGTTCTGTGGTTATAGAAATACCTAAAACTAGATACTTTACGTTTAAAGAAGTTCTTCAAAGAATTTTCGACGAAGATTCAGATAATGATGACGAGAATAAAACTGATATTGTTGTTATTCTATCAAAGACAGCAGAGGCTAGTCATGAAGAAGAAGGAAATGATCATATTTTGAATAGTGACAATGATGATTTACCATGCGATAGTGATGTCAAAATTTAAGTTTGAGTAAAAAAGAAGTTTTTGCCTCCTAAAAGCAGTACAAGTTTTTCGAAAAAATTTAAAAAAAACAAAAACTGAAGATTTGAAATGGATAAAGAAGGGACCATTGAATATGTCTCAGCCGAAAAATGAAGAAAAAGATCAAATCGGAAGTATGAAAATTATAATACAAGATAAAACTAGTGCAGAGATTTTTGATCTTCTCTTTGGCTCAGAGGTTTATTCCCTTCTCGTCGAATAGACAAACTCATGTGCCCAACAAAAGAATCACCCCCATTTTTTAGCATCTGAAGCCTACATGAGACTGTTCATTCTAATATTGTTGCAGACGGGATATTATTCTTTACCTCAGGAAGAAATTTACTGATATCTTGATATGGACATTCAGCATGCAAAAGACATTACGTGGAGAACGTGGAAATTTTATTGTCAAGTCGGAAGACAGCAGAAGACTGCGTAGTAAACAATGTCATAGCCAGACAATTTATCCATGCAAAGTTTGTCACGTTACTCTACATCGTGATTGTAGTGAAGATTTTAGTGATAGAAACTGTATTCTGGATATAATAAGTAATTTTGTAAAGGAAAAATAAGTTAAATCTTTATAATAAATAAATTACCTGTAAAGTGATCATTATCTTTCTGAAGTGTAACAAAGTTAAAAAAAATTCCCAGTGCTCAAATCAAAGAAAACACTGCAGAAGTTCAGTTGAACTCACTTAATGTCAATACTCTTATTCCGCCGACGTTGCGCGAACGCAACACTCGATTTTTCGAAAGCTAAGACCAGTTTTGTTATTTTAACCATAAATTAATGTTGTATATGCTCAAATGAATAGCCAATATTATTTGTATAAAAAAAATTCACCCCTTATAGATTTGGCGGTTAATGGGTTTTAATACACAAATTGGAGAATAAATCTCGTAATTATATTTCTGAAATCAAGACATCATGTTGATATATATCCTTGTTAACAAAACAATAAGGATAAATCGAAGAAATAAAAAAAAATATTTAAAGCAACTTCTACAAAATCTCTTACAAGAAAATTCATGTATGAAAATTTTATTGAATATTATGAATTTTATATAAATTGTATTCTATACAGTTTAGAACTCTAAATTTTTGTTAAACACAAATCACTCATACTTCATTAATATTTTAACGTTTATATTCTTCAATGCCTCTTGTGAAATAGGTTGCTTACATGTATTTTTAACTCATAACATTTTCACTACAAATAATCTTAACTTTTAGAGGTCATCTTCTGTAACAATCTTCAGTCTTCTTATAATATACAGAAATTTACTTTAGTTAAAAGGACAAATTCATTTGAAATGTCAAACAGGCCAGAAGATAGGCTACAATTTAGAGACCAAATGCTAGAGAAGATACAAAGCGAAGAGACGCAAAATATTTGCTTCTTCTGTGATTCAGTTTAATGTTAAGTGAAAATAAATAACGTTCCTATGCGGTTATTTTGCTCTTAAATATTTTAGTACGGTGTTCTCATTTAAAGTGTTAAGGCTACTTCAGCCATAAAAGCATTATCCTCATGACCTTCATGCAAGTACGCGAACACACACACACACACACACACATATATATATATACACTGCTGGCCACTGTAAATGCAACACCCTGAAGGAAACATGCAAATAACATGAAATTTACAACATGCATTAGCGGAGGTGAGATATGCAAATGATTAGAATTTCAGCGCAGACGCACATCACGCGCGCCTGTGGCGCCACTTCAAACCGCTATTTAAGGCTTGGAGATTTCGACGATTTCAAGTTCGGCAATTGTGTTTTTCTTGTGGTTTTTTCAAAAAACGATCAATTATGCCTCGTCGAAAACAGCGATCATCTTTTGATCAAGTATCCGAGTTCGACAGAGGAAGGATAGTGGCCTACCGAGATTGTGGATTATCTTTCAGGGAAATCGGTAGTCGTGTTGGACGAAACCCAACAACTGTAATGCGGATATGTGATCGTTGGATGCAGGAGGGTACGACGGACCGGCGTGTTCGATCGCATCCACCTCAGCGCACCACTTCACGTGATGACAGGCAAATTGTACGCATGGCAGTGACGGATCGCTCAGTCACATCACGAACCATAGCACAGCACATGCAGTCTGTAACGCATCATCCAGTGTCTGCGCGTACCATTCGACGCCGTTTACAGCAGAGTGGTCTGTCCGCAAGACGTCCATTGCTTTGTCTACCCTTGACGCAGAACCACAGACGTCTCCGCCGCCAATGGTGCGATGACAGAAGGATGTGGACGGCAGAATGGACTGAAATTGTCTTTACTCACGAGTCACGCTTCTGTCTGCAACACCACGATGGTCGCATTCGAGTCTGGAGACACCGTGAAGAGAGGATGCTGAACAGTTGCGTTATGCACCGCTACAATGGTCCTGCACCGGGTATTATGGTATGGGGCGGTATTGGATATCACTCTCGCACACCTCTAGTACGCATTGCCGGTACTTTAAACAGCCAGCGCTACATCTCCGAGGTGTTGGAGCCAGTTGTCCTTCCTTACCTTCAGGGCTTGCCCACAGCCATATTTCAACAGGATAATGCGCGACCACACGTGGCACGCATTGTCCAACGGTTCTTCGTCAATCGCCAGATTGAATTGCTTCCCTGGCCGCCTCGCTCTCCGGATCTTTCGCCGATAGAAAACATGTGGTCCATGGTTGCTCTACGATTGACCCAGATTCCATCCCCAGCTGCCACAGCAGATCAACTTGGCAACGTGTGGAAGCTGCTTGGTCTGCTGTACCCCAAGAACTCATCCAAAGTCTCTTTGAATCAATGCCGAGGCGTGTGGGAGCGGTGATCTCCAACAATGGCGGCTACTCTGGCTACTGATTTTGGCAGGAACCACACATCACAGAAGTCTATAAATTTAATCATTTGATACTTGGTCAACATGTTATCTACAAAATAAATTTTGTTGTGATATCTCTTGTCTTTCTTGGTGTTGCAATTTGGGTGGCCAGCAGTGTATATATATACACACACTCATGGCCAAAAAAATTAGCGCACCAAGAAATAATTGCGGGATCGTAACGAAACTTGCAATGAAGGTACATGTTGGGGAGATATGCAAATGATTAGAAATGCAGCGTGATTGCGCATTACGTATAGCCGGTAGAGGGCGTTGAACATCGTACTCTGTGGAGTATAAAACAGGTAACCAAAGCTTGTTTGAGTGTGCTGAATCATTAACAAAGGAAGAGCTGAGATAGACATGCCATTACGCCGTGTTCGAAGACAATATAAGCAGTCGTCGCAGTTTGAGAGGGGGAGAATCGTCGGGATGATGGAAGCTGGGTGGTCAGCTAGGCGAGTAGCTCGTCAATTAGGCCGCTCTGATTGAGTTGTGGGGAGGTGTTGGGACCAGTGGACCCGAGAGATGTCATGTACACGAAGACCAGGCTCAGGACGCCCTCGACAGACCAGTCGTCGAGAAGACCGCCACATCAAATGCACGCGTACAGCCAACTGCTTCATCGGCCACCATCCAGGCACAGGTAGCACCTTCACTAGGGTCCTCTGTGTCTTCTCGAACCATACGAAGGCGCCTGGCTGAAGGACAGTTGGTATCGCGGTGCCCATTACTTGTGAAGCCCTTGACGCCCACCCATCGACGCCTCCGTTTGGAGTTTTGCCTCGCACGAAGAAACTGGACTGCAGCGGAATGGAACCAGGTCGTCTTTAGCGACGAATTCAGATTCAATCTCGGCAGTGATGACAATCGTGTTCATGTGTGGAGAGCCCGTGATGAACGCTTCAATCCTGCCTTTGCTGCACAGCGACACATCGCTCCCACAGCTGGTGTGATGGTATGGGGTGCCATTGCCTACAATACACGGTCACCCCTAGTATTGTTCCGTGGCACCATGACAGCCCAGCGGTATGTTCATGAAATTCTGCAACCACATGTGTTGCCACTCATGCAACGGCTCCCAACGGCTCCCAGGAGCCATTTTTCAACAAGACAATGCTCGGCCTCATACGGCAAGGTTGTCACAAGTCTGTCTCCGCACTGTTACTACCCTTCCTTGGCCTGCCCGATCCCCAGATTTGTCTCCAATCGAGCATATCTGGGATCATTTGAGACGACGAGTTGGGCATCCCACGAGTTTGAACGAACTAGAGGCAAGGTTACAGCAAATATGGAACGAAATGTCTCAAGACATCATACAGAACTTGTATGACTCAATGCCCGATCGTATCGCATCGTGCATTCGCGCTAGAGGGGGTCCAACGGAGTATTAACTCCTTCGTTCTTTTGCCGTTTTATCTGAAATAAATTATCCTTTTTCTTTGATTTTCTTATCATTTACTTATATCAAATTAGTCATTACGTAAGTAAAATTTCGTTTCATTTTGACAACTCCTTCTTGATTCGCTAATTTTTTTGTCCATGAGTGTATATATATATATATATATAAGTATCAAATGTAATGTGATTAATAATAAATCACCAATAATGCTTAAAGTACAAAAATCGTAATTTATAGCACCTTGATGCTAACAAACTAGTTACTAAATAATCGATATGAAAGTCTAAACTAAAGAAGCAAAAGGACACAGATCAAGACCATAACTACAGAGATTTAAGAAAAATAGATGGTAAAACTTAAGAGATATGGAAATCTTGTAGTTGATGACCGGGAGGAGTTGTGACCCCCCCCACTCCGGTTTTACACTGTTTTATGCCAAGGAAACTCTCCCGGAGGTCTGCTACAAAACTAAAACCTTATATATATATATATATATATATATATATAACAGAAAATTAACTAGAATTCAAATTCAAACATATATCACCAAACTATCACTACAACACCAAGACACCAACTCAACTCCCACCCCCATCACCGCCTTTAGCTCTATTCACATCATACAAAATTAACCATATAGAAAAACGACCTACATCGTTGCAGTCATCCAGGTCAATAAACCGGGTTAAAATAGATTAAAAAAAAGTGAAACGAGGAGTAGAGCTGACGAAACGAAGTATCGAGACGGAAGGAAATAGTGAGTCGAGAGCCTGGTTTGATTGTAGTTGAGCTATGAGAATTGCCGTTTGAGGCGTTTAGCTAGGTTGCTTCAAACCTACGCGAGTTCATGTTAGAAGAAAGTTATATTGTGGTCGGAGGCCAAAGTCTACTGAGCAGCAGTTCTGGTTTGACTTTCAAGTGTTGAGAGTATTTCAAACTGTATTTCTTTGCAACGAGTCTATACTGTAAAAATATTCCTTGCAAAATTGTTTATATAGCTCGCACTAGTAGTACACAGCATTTATGTTGAAAAGCAAGCTTATATGTCAAGTTTAAATAAACATTTTTATTAATTTAGAACTGTGTTTGAATCGAATTCATTAGAGTGCCACTTCAAATTATATACACCCAAGTTAGGGTAGACGTGCACGATAATCTACACTGGCGCCCGAAAGTTTATATGCACCCTGGTTGTTCTGTTTACATTTATAACGAACAACATAATTGAAGTTTGACCTGTGTACTGTGTTATACTCTGATTTTGCTAAAATTGTGAAAGTATTTTGTTATTATACTTATCTACTGTTGAAAATGTATGAGATAAGATAAAATCCTACTGAAAATTTACCTAGGATAATTATGGTTCATCAAATTGCGCCATTCGAAGCCACCTTCAATGGAGGCCCTTCAAGCCAATTTCTAAAGGAAATTGAGTATTACTTTCAGCAACATTGCACCCCAGAGGGGGATAAACTTAAAATTGCTATAGTCGCTTTAAGATGTAGTGCATTGCAGTAGTATACGTGCATGCAAAGCAGTAATCTCATTTGTGACTATTCGTCATTCAAGCAACAGTTTCTTAGCGTTTTTCCCAAAACCTTTTATCAAAGTCAAACTGAAGCTGAAATTTATTCGTTAAGGCAACGTGAAGGTCAGTCAGCGTTGCATTTCGCTATAGAAAATATTTCCAAGTGTGAGGAATATTTAGAAGGGGTGATGAAAGCGGTAATCTTAAAAACAGTCATCCAGCGTTTGAAGCCAAGTGTTCAAGATTTTTGGACAGTCAAAATATTACAAGCAAGGCTACCCTCCTTCAAGCTTTGGCTAAGCATGACAATAGGCATTTCTACGCGGCCACTTACCCTCTTTCAAGCACAAGAAGTTTTATTCCCCCCCCCACACCAAAATTTTCTCGAATTTCAAATTAACAGCGAAACCAGTACCCGGGGCGAAATAGAAGCTCATGGCGTTATAGTGAAATTAATGCACTTAAAGTAAATAATGTGCATGCACCTTACGTGTACTGGCAAGTTGTTTCACATGATATAATTCAACATGTTAAAATTGTGTTGAAAAATGTCTTAACTTGTCCGAGCAGTAATCATTATTTTGAGGATATGGAAAAGTGAGGTATTTTTGTGGCTAATAAAGAAAGTGAGCCTAGGTGGAATAATGCGGTAATTCCAGTGCAATTTCCTGAAAGTAGTGTCAAGACTAATGCTAGTGGTTTAGAAAAATATCATCTGATACTTCTATTATTAATGCTATTTTAGATGATATTCACACATCTGTTAATGAAGGAAAGTTAGGAGATGACACAGTATGTCTTACGGAAGTTAGTGAACACCTATCAGTTGATTGTAATAAAGATGCTTTAGACCAGGTCGATAATATGGTCTTAAATAAAGTGCATGAACACCAGACTAAGAAGCAGAATGAATGTTTGTCACAGAGTTTTACTGTAAGTAGTTCAGCTGATGCTCCAGAAGTTGTAGAAGTAGTTAACATTAAAACGCACGGGTGCGAAAAGTTTAATTTTCCTAAAAGTAAAGCAGTATTAAAGAAATTAAAAGATAACGGTTCTGATGAAGCAAGTTTTAATGAGGCTTTCGCGTCAAAAGAGGATAAATATAAAGTTAAGGGGGATAAAAAACGAGAAAAAACGCTTTCAGGTTCCAGCATTAAAACTGCTAATACTGAAGTAATTAAGTCTGCATACAAAATGTCATATAAGCAGTAATACGAAAAACAGAGTCCGTTTGTTGAAAAACATGAAACAAGCAGCGAACTAAACTGTAAACGTATCATAAATGGCGAGATAAAGCTAGTAGCTGAACACGCACGTGCGGCGTTTGAAAAAATAGAAGTTTGAAAAAATAGAATCTGCATTAAGATCTAATGCCAATACTAGCAAAAGTACACAGAAAAGTAAAGTGTGTACTGCAAAAACCACATCAAAGGATGAACGTGTCTCGGATAAGGTACACAAGATTATCAAAAGAAAGGATGACATGTATAAAAACCCGTTGAACAAGTATTGGAAGCGGAAGATGCCAGCCGCCCAGCAAGAGTACCCTAAGACAATTCCTGTCCATCGTCAAGCCGAACCAGCGCCACAGGTCCAACGCCCTGCTGCGAGGATGCCCACACGATCAACGAACTCCCGTACTAGGACTGCGAACATCAAGAGAGGTTCCACAGAATGGACAGACTGGTGCAACGAAGTTGCTGCCTTCACGAACAAGTGTTGTATCAATTTTCCTATTCTATCCCACCCCCTTCAATAAAATCGAACCAAACTTGGTTTGAAATTCCCCATTGTATATGCTGTGTAAATATTTTGAGAGGAAAGGGGTGAGCCATAGAACAAAACGGTATACTGTTGCATTATAAATTTTTGAAGGGGACATGTAGTGCATAAAAAAATACATACTGCATACAGATAAAGAACTAACTAACTAATGTGCTAACTTCACAAAACATAAAACATGTGCACTATGAATCGTGGGAGAGTAGCTACAAACAGTCAAGAAAGGTCATGCTGTGCAATTGGGGTGACAATTTAACTGAAATAGATTTTCTAGGGCGTAGTTGCCCAGCCAAGTATCCGCAACTCTGCAAATCCACCATTTGTTGGTGTCACCTGGACCGTTCGGGGTTAGTTTTGTAAAATGGGAGTGGCGTTTTTCCCCCACACAACGTGTGGAAGGTTTTTTTGGCTTTGCTACCCACGATGTAAAAAGTCAGACCAGCACGCGTTTTTAATTAGCTAGCTGAAGCCATTCAGACTACAGTTAAATAATTTTTTTTAGAGGGAAGTCAATGTAAGGTATACATACGATTCGATTCACAACAATCGAACTTTTATTTGAATAAAGTTAAAAAAGCCGCTTAAGATATGCTAATTGCGGTATACGCGGTTGATGGAAGGAGGGGCGAAGTGGGAGGAAGTGAAAGGAGGAGTAGAGCTGACGAAACGAAGTATCGAGACGGAAGGAAATAGTGAGTCGAGAGCCTGGTTTGATTATAGTTGAGTTATGCGAATTGCCGTTTGAGGCGTTTAGCTAGGTTGTTTCAAACCTACGCGAGTTCTTGTTAGAAGAAGGTTATTTTGTGGTCGGAGGTCAAAGTCTACAGAGCAACAGAGCTGGTTTGATGTTCAAGTATTGAGAGTATTTCAAATTGTATTTCTTTGCAACGTGTCTATACTGAAATAATATGCCTTGCAAAAATGTTTATATAGCTCGTACTAGTAGTAAGCAGCATTTATGTTGAAAAGCAAGCTTACGTGTCAAGTTTAAATAAACATTTTTATTAATTTAGAACTGTGTTTCAATCTAATTCATTAGAGGGCCACTTCAAGTTATATACACCCAAGTTAGGGTAGAAGTGCAAAATACTCTATAACTTAATATGCTTGTAAAGCCTCAAGAAAAACTACTGTTTTAGTTTCCTTATCTACATACATAATGGCTCTAAATTATAACTTAAAAGTTTATTATTAATTAAAATATGCCAGAAAGCTAAGGGGCCACTTGATTCCTAATATAAGATCAAGTGGAAATAACTTTAATATAAGTTCTTGCTAAACACATCCCATGAAAAAAAAATGCAGTAATATTCCTATCAGTATATAGGCTTTTGGGTTTGAAATGAAAAAAATTATTTTTCAAGCGATCAATATATTCTCAATTACAAACAATGAATACACTGGGTTGAAGATTTGATGTGTTTTTCAACCCGCAGCTATTAAGTAGAAATTTCTTATTAATTCAATTCCCGAGGTCTGCAATCTATAAAGACCATAGTATATGACATCACTTGTCAAGTAACGACTTCACGAACGCACCTCTGAATTATAAACATCCCGGTAGTCAATAATTTACAAAATATTGTGACATAAACAGATTTGCGATATTAAATGATTTATGAGCATCATTGATTCAGAAGTAACTGGCAACGGACATTGTGACCTGTATTTATATTCCGGAGTTTATTCTCTCGCGAAGGTGTCAAATGATATTAGGTGAAATTTCGGTGCAGCATCGTTTATACTATGCTAGTGGTGCTTTCTCCTTTCGTGAGGAAGTAATGCTGAATGTGTAGCGATGAACGTAAATACATTAGAACTAGGTGTTGGGATATATATATATATATATATATATATATATATATATATATATATATATATATATATATATATATATATATATATATATATATGTGTGTGTGTGTGTGTGTGTGTGTGTGTGTGAGTGTTATGAGAGGTACCAATGATACCCCATTCCGTTGTGTAAACTTGGGAGGTAAATTCCAAAGGTAACGATACGTTTATAAATAAAATAATAACATTTATTACACAATATTATACAAAAAGGTTAGTTTTACATCTCATAAATGAAGATCTTGAATATAAATAGTTTGTATAAGAATTAGGTCATGTTGTAACCGCTTCCTGCGGCAGAACCATTACGGGTCGCGCGAGAATAAGTTAAAAATACCAGTTCCAATTTTAGAAACGTTTTGAAAGGGGACAAATGACTAACTTGGGGACTTTTGATGA
>OU015501.1:95831486-95926486 GCA_907164885.2 Dolomedes plantarius
TCGTTGTTATGCACGTGATACAAAATTTGTTTAAAGTATCACAAAAAGAAAGAAAACCACGTGATCAGCATTTAATAAATTAAATTCTAAAAATTACCAAAGATCATAAAATGAAGGTAAAGATTAAAAAAGACTCCATTTTAAAGGAATTTGTATGATCTTTCTTGTGATATAAATTTTATAACCCTCAGATTATTATTTTACATGCAAGCTTAAAAAAAGTTAAAAAACAGCTTAAAAATTTTATTTAAAAAAATCTAAGAAGAATTTTTCAAAAATCTTTCATAGTTCATCCCTACACTGTAAGATGAATCGCCATGCAAAATTTCAGCCCATTAGGTACAGCGGTTTGGTCTGTGCGTTATCTGCCAGTCAGTCAGTCAGTCAGTCAATCAGTCAGTCAGTTACGGAACTGTTTTATATATACAGATTTAAATAAAATACACATGCAAACATGAAAGTAGTTGTAAATCCGTTTACACTGTATTGTTTCATGTTGTGTTTTAAAACTTAATCACATGTTTACAAATATAAGTTTAAGTGATAAAGTTGGATGGAGCTATAAGAAGCAATACGACTAATTAGTTCCTGGAACACCACCCTTAAATGGAGTATTCAGATAATTTTCTTTAACATATTCAGAAACAATATTAACAATATCATATTGATAATATGAATCATCCTAGCTTTCCATGTCGATAAAAAATTAATAGATTTTTGAATGCAATCGTAAATATTTTTAGAAAGTTGAAAAGCTTCAAATGATTTTGGAAGCATTAAAATTCCCTATCTTCCTTTTGAAAAGCTTAAGAATAGGAAGTATGTCGTCGTGATTATTTTTGTCTGTGATAACACGAAAGAAGTTTGGGAAGGGTGATGGAACACCATTATTGCATACAAGCAATAAGAAAATTCTATTATATATTAGGGTTCTATTGATGTTGAACAATGTAGGTAACTACAAAAGAATTGAGCCTAAATCAGGATTTAAAAAATATTTTTTCAGAAATAATTTTTTCTAATCTGTTTATTTAACGATCGATTTATTTAACAGTGATCCGTATTTCAATACTTGTAAATTTCACTCAGTATTTGTACCATTTGTTTATTCATAAAAAAATCATTTATTTTACTTTACTAAGAGTAAAATACAGAAAATACTTTGTAGTTAAAAACAAAATATAGCATATATATTTTGTGCATAAAACATTATATAACATATTAAATTAAAATTAAAATCGCACTAACTAATTTTTGTAAAATATCAAAGTAGAAATTTTGCTTTAAATGTTTTTAAAAGATGAAATTTCTATAAATACTCAATTTCAAGTGCGCTCTGCGATAGTCCGTAGTTCAAATATTTTGTGTCTGAAACAAGCGAAACAATACAAATTTCATATTCATTTACAATATGAGTACTTCTTACTAATCTTCTAATGTAGACATCCATTTTCTCTTGCTGTGCTGTTTACTTGAGAAAATAATATGAAACGAATCTTATTAACTGTTTTCGAATTCATTCATATTAATCTTCTTTATAAACATATATATTTTGAATTAGATAAATTCATTTCAACGAGAGTTAGCTAATACGTAGGGTACGAAGATTTTACTGGGTGGTGCAGGTGGGACATTAAACATCTGCTGCAAGATGTATGCACAACATTAAGTTTTAACTGTGAGATGTTTGCGGAACATTAAGAAATTGTCAGATGTTGGTAGTAGGTTATATACTTGTGCCACAAGTTGCGTGTAAGTTAGGGTGTTGATATGGAATGATGCAGGTAATTTATCTTTTAGATTGTAAGCATTTTTCGTTAACTTTCAAATGAAGAATGAGAGAATATCTATTTTTAGCTACAAAATATTGCGTAATTATGTTATATTCCACTTTTACAAGGCAAGAAACAGTTGAGGTGTTTGCTATCAAAAGTAGCAATCTTTATTTTTTTCAAAATTGAGTTATTGATCTTATAGTATTTCCATCAGGTAAAAACGAAAAATTTTGAAAAACTAGCAGCTGCGCGACCAGCATGGTCGCTTTTAGATTTATATTTTCTTTTGCAAAACAACTCAATTGGAAGTAACATATGTAAGGAATGTTACCATTGCCTGTCATCATAAATATACGTTGTTAAGGGGTAGTGAAAACTCAGACAAGAAATTTATAATCATTGATAAATTCACTATAAGGCTGATTCTAAAACATCATGATTAAAAAATGTGAATTTCCATTACTTCAGAACAGAGTTAAAGATAAGTCTGAGAAACCCAATACCAATGATTTTAAAAATTATATCTCTCACTGTATGTACTATTTTTCAAAACTAAGATATCTACACTTTATCATTTCATCAAATAAGAAATTGTTGGGCAAAATTTTCACTTATAAAATGGAGTGAAAATTCAGCAAATACTAAAATATAGTATAGATTACATTTCTCTCTGTATGTATTATTGTTCGCAATTCAGATATCTCCACTTAATCATATTAAATGAATAAATTAAAATTATTTCGTGTATAAATTAAAATTATTCATGAGTAAAATACAGCAATTAAATTGAACCAAATTACGTGCTATCGTCGAGCCACACGCGGACAGCCGCTAATGTTTACATCCGGTAGTTGCAGCCGTTGCCATTCGGATTGTAGAAATATCGTCGATTTTTGTGCCGCATACCTACGCGTTTTATATATATATAGATGGCCTACTAATAAAAAATAATGTGAGAATTTTTCGAAATGTATTTTCAAATGTTTATCTCCAAAAATGCATAAGATATGTTTTTTGCCCTTTAATGAAATAAAAAGTTCTGATGGAGATTCCTAGTGTTGATCTAACTTCACTCACTTATAGGATCGAAAAATCGTCATATGTTGCTCCAATCATTTGTAAAATATTAGCTGTATTTTTTAAGCTCCAGCATGGGTCACATAGACTGAATTTATTGTCGTTAAATAAACCATGGATTTTTTTCTGAAATATCCCTTGAGTGTTGGAAAACAGCAGAAGTGTCAAAAATTCTCATATGTTGCTATCACATTGAAGTTCATTGTAGAAAATGAAGGTATACAGTATTAAATTTTAAGAATCATTGTAATTTTTTGGCACAAATAGAGAAAGGAGGTTGTATAGTAAAGCATCATAGACGAGTAAACAAAGAAATCTGGATCTTATTGATCAAAATCGGAATGAAACCTCCTTTTAAACTACTATATGTGACTTCGAATCATCAGCTACATTTTACTAAGGCATTACGAGGAATTCGGCTTTAGAAAATTACATTACCTGACAAAGTAAGAATACTTTAGTCAGTATAATACCTGGATTGAGTAGAAGAGACCCGGGGAAAGTTTCAACCATGACATGGGCAACTAATCCGTATAGAGAGTAGCATTATTGCTACCAAGCTTATGACAACTAGTTCCGTGAGGAAAAAAACAACTATTTTAAATATTATGAGTAAACTAGTAGATGCAGAAAGTAATGTAAACAAATTTCTTATGTTGTTGACTTCAAACAGAAAGGGAAATTATGTGATTAATACTATTTCAAGCACGAGAGTTCCTCATGTGGATGATGTTATTCAGTTGGTAAATTGTCGAGGTTACGTGAACAGTATCCCAAGTCATGATCTTAGGTCATTAAAATGTTTTCAAAATAAAATTATATATTAGGTGTCAAAATTACGAGAAAAAGTGTGTTTGTAGTTTTTCCTTCCAGTCTTTTAATGTAAGTCCATGTAAATATGCAAAAAAAAAAAAAAAAAGATTACGTCAAACCAATTTCGCAATTGCGAGTTATAGGACTAGATGCTGACCTACCTAAAAAAAGGGACTCAACATTTTTCTTGGTTTGCATCAGCTACGAACACTAGGTGGCTGAATGATGAATTTTTCAATTTCCTTAAGAGAGATAAGCTTCAGAACTTGGCAGAATTGTGTCTGTTCAATTTATCTGTTTTAGAGACAACGTCTTTATCACTTTTCAAAATGGTATTTTCTGAGAAATCAAATTATTTATTCTATTATTTTTTTATAAGGAATTCATGTTTTATTTTCCTTTTTTAAACCATTAGTCATATCATTGGAGGAAAATGGCTAATGATTCAGTAGAGTAATGACAGTGTCCCCAGGCAGAAGCAGGTATCACTCTAAAAACCAATACCGGGAGGATTCAAAGCTAACTACTACCGAAAATTAATCTTTCATGTAGACATTACCATGTCTTATTACAGATAAGCAAGGATGAGGAAACTAAGATGAGTACTTAGAGTAGAGTTGGTTGAGAGTGCTAAGGTCAAATATTATTACACAAGGGCTAATCATACTAAGGCTTACAGTATAAAACCGATTCAAAGCTACCTACTACCGAAAATTACGCTTTCATGTAGACATTACCACGCCTCATTACAGATAAGCAAGGATGAGGAAACTAAGATGAGTACTTAGAGTAGAGTTGGTTGAGAGTGCTAAGGTCAAATATTATTACACAAGGGCTAATTATACTAAGGCTTACAGTATAAAACCGATTCAAAGCTACCTACTACCGAAAATTACGCTTTCATGTAGACATTACCATGCCTCATTACAGATAAGCAAGGATGAGGAAACTAAGATGAGTACTTAGAGTAGAGTTGGTTGAGAGTGCTAAGGTCAAATATTATTACACAAGGGCTAATCAGACTAAGGCTTACAGTATAAAGCCGATTCCGAAAGGCTACATACATCCATGCCAGCAGTAGGACTCGAACCGACTGAATGCTAGTGCCCCAGGAATTCGGTCAGCACCAAGTTAGAGAATTACAGACAGTTAGAGAATTGCAGTTTAAAAGCATCGTAATCAAATCTACAGTTCATTTCCAGACAATAAATCTCGCTACTATACTTCAACTATTGTTATCAAGTAACATTTTAGAATGCTTACCTGCCATGTATTCTGAAACCTTCTACTTCATTGCAAACGAAGTAATAGATTTTTAATCAAAATTGTTCTATTACAAGCTATCGTAAGTATGTTAGTACCATTGTAAGTAGGGAATGATTTTAATGTGTCGGAATTAGTATAGAATTTGAAGGTTGAAGCACTGTAATGATGATTTTTCTGTAACAAAAAGTAATATTTAAAATAAAATCACAATTTGTGTAAAATTTATTTTCTGAATCAGGCCAGTATCAATTTTTAATCCCGCTACTCCAATATGCCCCCATAAAAACATTAAATATATTTTTAAAATGAAGAAATTTTAATTTACACTTGATGTAAAACAAAATGACGTTTCGTGAGCTTGAACATAGTTTTTTTTCCATTCAGTGGAAAAAAATAAAAACTATAATAAACAACACATACATTTTGAGACATTTCTTCAGATATATGGAAATAAAATTGTTTATCATACCGTACTCAGTAACTGAAGCCACATTATCTGCTATCACCATAATTTTATTACACAAGCAGCAATGGTGACAACCCATGAGAAAATGCTATTAGATCTCATGTTTGATTGCGATAAAACAAGCAAGCAATATATAAATATATTTCTTATACATCACAGGCTGCAATGTGTATATCGCTCTGTTCTCAGAAACGTAAAGTTATTTTTACTAGTAAGAAGTAATCGAGATATTGGCATCTTGAATAAATATGGATTTTTTCTTCTTTTTTATGTTAAAATCAACAAACGTATACTTATAATTTGACCCTTTTAGTAGTCTATGGTCAAATTCCTCTTAGAGCAGGACAAAAAACAACAACAACGAAAAAAATAGAGACACGTACACAATAAGCCAGAATATAGTATTTTGGTTAAAGTTAAAACTGTAAGGACACAAATAATTGATTTCTCGTAATGGCCAATCATAGTTAAAAAAATTATCACAAATTAGATAATTACAGCAGTTTTTGTTGGGAACCGGTTTAAATAAATACCTTATTCGAGCCTTGATCTCATTTTGAGTTGTTTGACACCAGTGTTACGTAGAATTTAACATCTTGGGATTAGAACACGCAAAAAGTTAGATTTATTATGCTGAATTTCTCCTTTGATAAGGTTTTGAACCGAGATCTTTTGAACTCGTCATGAGTACGCAATCTACTGAGTTACCAAGGTTTAGGCAGGATATTTTTGTCTTCAAATTGACTCCCTTAATCTGACAAACCAAGTATAATTTTTGTTTTTCCAATTATGGTGTTCTACAATGACAAATATAGATTTTATCAGAAATGTAGTAATTTCTGCCGTCATTTAAAAATTCATAAATGGGGCATAAATATAAAATTTACAAAAACTGAGCCATTCATATCTGGTGTGCGATATGGTAACAATAAAGTAATTGCCATCCATTAATTACAGTCAGAATTAATCAATCTTAAAACAAGTAACAGAGAGAAATAAATAAATGTTCTTTATTCATCTCATTCTATTGACGATATACTTTCTAAAGGAGGATTTCATCCTATTTTTCTTTTTATATCAAGAATCAAAATGTCTTTTCTCATTGTTAGAGCAGCAAATTTACCGGAACTCTCAACATATACCCTACTGAGTTCTCATATTCGACAATAAAGTTTCTTTATGATCACTCACATCTTTAGTTTAATTTTGTATCGATGGCTTATGGTTCACAACAGTTCTCAACACTTATTTGTTACTGCCCAAGGGAACACATAAAATAGCTCTTACAACAAGAATATATATATTTATTACTTCTTGTTTTTTCTCTTGTTGGAAAATATTATCTAAAATCAGAGAATATTTTAGTTGCCGTATAGAAAGTAAAAGGCTACGCAAAATAAGCGACACTTATTTGTGAGTAAAATAAAAAGCATAAGCGTTGTATATAGCTGTTTGTTCTCACAAGGATAAAATAAAATACGTGATTCTAAAATAATGCTAGTCTGTATCTTAAGAACTGAGTTAATATCTTGAGCATGACATGATTTTCTGTCAGCCTATTCATTAATAATTCATCAGTTGCTTTCAGTTTCTACTTCATGGAAAATACTTATTTACAAATGCTTTCATCCAACTTTAAGTGGAAAAACAAAAGTTTAAGTGGAACTATTTCATTTACGCATGGCTATTTATTAAAGAAGAATTCTAGAATATGTAGTTGAATGTTAATAGATAAAGAATACTATGCTTCTAGAAATTAATGCTTTAAAGTTAAATTTTTCTCCTCTTGGTGTTTTTGCATACTACATAACAGTGTTCATTGCCTTGGACAAAGAATTTTTCGACTATAGTGATCAAGTGTTCAGGCTTCGACACTGTAATGTTGGATGTATACTGTTGTAAAAGAGTTTAGTTAGACCTTAACTGGTAACCACAAAGGAGCGATACGGATGGGATGAAACAAAACATCGGGAGGTACTGAATTGATGAAAAACAAAACATCCACATCAATGTAATAGAATTAATACATTTTAATTCTATACAAAAATGTGCACAAAACTTTTGAGGACAAAGCTGCTGGTGATTACGCACATACACCATTGCTAAAGTATCTATGGAATAGCTCTTTATAGAGGCTAACACTCTATTGGTGTCTTTGTTAGACAAGTGTTAATGGGCTGAGCGTAGTGAATGATGGAAAAACAGAACTTACTAAGTCTCTAAAACACAGCACGAAATGAAATTCTGCATCTCAGAAACTTTTACATGCTGAGTGGTAATCGCATAGATAGAACTGGATGGCCTATCATCATCTACCGTCTGATATCCTTACAGTTTATTGTAATCGTTCATGAATATCGTATAATGGCAATCGGTAAAACAAGAATAAAAACTTTCAGTATATTTATTGTCTTTGCACCTTTCGCCAGTAACAGAACATTTGTCATAGTTTTGGAGCTCAGAGAAGTTCTTCCTTCAAAGGTCCAACAAGAATGAGTCTTCAGTCTGAATATGACCTTATTAAAATAGAGCACATCGTTTCACTGATTTAATGTCTGATGTTCTTCATAATCTACAAACGCCTATTAATTTGAAAGTAGGCCTATTTTGCACCATCTTGAATAGTCTACTTATACGATAGCGAATTTACAAGGACTTTTCATCCATAAGGCACATTAATACTTTCAGGACCGATTAAAATCCATGTCATACGATACTGTATTAGTTAGTTTATATCTCCCTTGTCATAAAATTGGGAAAGGAATTTTAGTGTATATTAAATGAATTATGCAAATATACTGTATTCGCGTCTACACGGGCGTATACATATTTATACATGTCAGATTCAGATTAAGTTTTATATGGTATATAACTCGATGCGACGTGATATTTAAACTAAAGATATTTAATATGTGGTATTATTTTTTTCAGACATTCATTTGTCCTTTGTCAGTATAAATTTACTTTTTCATAAAGAAGTATACATAAAATTAAATCGCGTGGAATAAAATATTTTACATTACATATGCGCTGTTTATTTGCATTTGGTATTTATTTAAAAATTATATTGCTTAACCTTCAAAACTGAAGTATAGTCTTGGAATTATTGAGGGAAATTGTAGTTTCCATTTACAAACAATATTTCACATATTTCAGACTGAAAGCAGAATCTTCTTTTATTAAAATTTTTGAAAATATTCTTTGCTAACAATAAATTTGAAATGTTAATACTTATAACAGATAACTATGTTTATGGTCCATAAAGAAGATTCTATTGTTCTACGGGGTGAGACAAAAGTTTTAAGTGACTGCACATGAACAGTTATTGTTGACAGTAATAAATTTCTTCACTGCCGAAATCGATTAAGGGAAAATTTGCTACATTCCATCATTTTCAAAAGTTTTTCTAAAGATTTAATAAATATGCGTCTTCTATAATAAAAACTTACATTTTAAAAAGTCTCTAAAAATATCATATTTATTTCATATTGTGTTACAGAAATTTTGTGATGAAATAAATGTAGTTATGTAATTAAAGTTAAAAAGGAACGTAAAAATGTCTATGTGCAACATAAGCAGGTACATTTTTTAAAATACACCAGTTTCTCGAAGCTTAAAATTAGAAAAAAATATTAAATCTTATGCAAAAGTTTTATTTGTGAACAATAGATTTTCAACGAATGAACCTTAACATCGGTTTTAAATATATAGTTTAATAATGCTTATCTTTTAAGTATAACTTAATCTTAACTCCCAGCATGCTCGATTTAATGAACATAGCAATTTCTTCCAGCTGAACCTGTTATCAAAAATCATTAGTCTTGGACAATCTTACACGGATCGTAGGGAACAAAGAACGGTTTTAGACATTTCGAGACAGTTTAAACAAATTGCTATCTACACAGGGATATTAACACACATGGTCTCTATCTTTAGATGAAAGGACAATTTTTACTAGATTCTAAAAATTTTACTCATGTTAGATAAAATAATATTACTGTATTTTTCAAAGTTTGTTGTTTTTTTCTAAAAACAAACTGCTTTCATTAGAATTAGCACCCTTATGTGCATCTTTCTCATTTAAACCGTAATTAGACACTATAAATTTCCCCCTTTAAACCATATATATATATACACTGCTGGCCACCCAAATTGCAACACCATGAATAACAAGAGATATCACAACAAAATTTATTTTGTAGATAACATGTTGACCAAGTATCAAATGATTAAATTTATAGACTTCTGTGAAGTGTGGTTCCTGCCAAAATCAGTAGCCAGAGTAGCCGCCATTGTTGGAGATCACCGCTGCCACACGCCTCGGCATTGATTCAAAGAGACTTTGGATGAGTTCTTGGGGTACAGCAGACCAAGCAGCTTCCACACGTTGCCAAAGTTGATCTGCTGTGGCAGCTGGGGATGGAATCTGGGTCAATCATAGAGCAACCATGGACCACATGTTTTCTATCGGCGAAAAAACCGGAGAGCGAGGCGGCCAGGGAAGAAATTCAATCTGGCGATTGACGAAGAACCGTTGGACAATGCGTGCCACGTGTGGTCGCGCATTATCCTGTTGAAATATGGCTGTGGGCAAGCCCTGAAGGTAATGAAGGACAACTGGCTCCAACACCTCGGAGATGTAGCGCTGGCTGTTTAAAGTACCGGCAATGCGTACTAGAGGTGTGAGAGAGTGATATCCAATACCGCCCCATACCATAATACCCGGTGCAGGACCAGTGTGGCGGTGCATAACGCAGCTGTTCAGCATCCTCTCTTCACGGTGTCTCCAGACTCCAATGCGACCATCGTGGTGTTGTGTTGTGATGATAATTAATAGTTTTGGAAGTGATTAAAGTTAATATTAATATCGGGTATTTAGATAATTAAATTAGTAAAGTAAGTGAATAAGTAAGTAAATTTTAGTAACGATTGTGCTTTGTTTTAATCAATTTATTAAGCCTCTGCTAAATATATGTAAGGGTTATACCTGTGGTGATCAGATATTAATTGATTTGATTAATGTCATCGCATTTAGAGAAGTGTGCGCAAGTTTCTCTAAATGTTTTGACATTGAGAAGAATTAAGTTTGAAATAGATCATCACAGGTTATACCTTATTATTGTTAATATTGATAAATTAATAAGTTTTATTTATGAACCTTGTGAATGGCTGGCATATTGTTTTTTTTTATTGTTTTTTTTGGCTGGCGGTTTGTAATTTAAATGGTAAAAGTCTTAGAAATATTCTTTGTTTTTCTTCTATCCTTAAAAAAATGACCCAGCGCCTAGCAACACCTTTGATAGCCTCCCCCACTATCGGTAACCCAATACGTCCGCTACGGCCCTTTTTCGAACGGGGAGATATCTTGGAAGGTCAGATGCAAGGCGCGCAGGGATACATCGCCGGGTGGATGACCAGGCCGCCATGAAATTAAAATAACCAACAAGAACGAGATGAGGGGTGGAAAAAATTAATTGTATAAAGAATTGCAGAGTGCAAGAGTGCCACCTGTAGCCTTCCCCCCTCATTTCGGCCATTACAATTCACGGAGCATCAAGGAACTATTTGGTGTGGAGGATGGTTTCACCGGACTGATGTGGTGGTGACAAGGTGCTGACTCGGAGCGCGGGATTTTGAAAACAAGGAGATTTTTTGGTGGATCCTGATCGGGGAGGCGAGGGCGAAAGACCGAGGGGTCTGAGCTCAAGCTCTGGTCTCGGGGCGACGCTAAGATCCCGACGATGATGGGACGGCCACGGGTGAATTTGCTTTTTACTTTCCTTTCCCATCCTCTCTGTAAATTATATCCATAACCTCTCTACCTTTGATTAAAGCTGCAGCAGATCATTAAGATTAGATTTAAATGTAAAATTAAAATTAAGATGAGCAATTGCATATAGAATAATTCAGGTTTTTTTTATATATTCGCCAGCCATTTCATTTTGAAATTTCATTGTATATATTTTTATTGTGTTGCGAGGAAATAGAAGTTGGTTTTTATAGCAATTGTATTATTGATGATTTAATATTGGTATTCCAAAAAATGTTTAATAGAACTGATTACCAGATTGGTGGTAATATTGTTAATGTAATCGGAAGGAATAAATTTGTTATGTTAAAGTATATCTTTGTCATGTCGGTCCTTGCCTTTTTAGTAAATTTGCTGATTTTTCAGCTTTAGGTTTTATTTTTATTTCAGCAGATATGGAGCTTTTTCTTTTAGGTGAGATAATTTTATTTCTAGGTGTTCTCCAAGGTTAAGTAAATTTATTAGATTTAATTTCATTTTTCTTTTGGCTCATTATTCACCACAGTGAAGCATTCAGTTCGAACCAGTGTTAATTATAATATTAATTATTATGGGTTATTGCATTAAAATAAACACAACGCAACTTTACCATCTAACTTAAAATGTACTAACCACTAATGGCCAAATGGCAAATATTGTTGTATTTAAATTTAACTGAAACCCACCTTAATTAGTAAATTTCATTCCTACTTTCAATGCATTAATTAGTAATTAATATATATATTAAGTTTTAAAACACCCCCTATACATATTTTCAACTCCACAGTTGCAGACAGAAGCGTGACTCGTCAGTAAAGACAATTTCATTCCATTCTGCCGTCCACATCCTTCTGTCATCGCACCATTGGCGGCGGAGACGTCTGTGGTTCTGCGTCAAGGGTAGACAAAGCAATGGACGCCTTGCGGACAGACCACTCTGCTCTAAACGGCGTCGAATGGTACGCGCAGACACTGGATGATGCGTTACAGACTGCATGTGCTGTGCTATGGTTCGTGTTGTGACTGAGCGATCCGTCACTGCCATGCGCACAATTTGCCTGTCATCACGTGAAGTGGTGCGCTGAGGTGGATGCGATCGAACACGCCGGTCCGTCGTACCCTCCTGCATCCAACGATCACATATCCGCATTACAGTTGTTTGGTTTCGTCCAACACGACTACTGATTTCCCTGAAAGATAATCCACAATCTCGGTAGGCCACTATCCTTCCTCTGTCGAACTCGGATATTTGATCAAAAGATGATAGCTGTTTTCGACGAGGCATAATTGATCGTTTTTTTGAAAAAAACACAAAAACACAATTGCTGAACTTGAAATCGTCGAAATCTCCAAGCCTTAAAAAGCACTTTGAAGTGGCGCCACAGGCGCGCGTGATGTGCGTCTGCGCTGAAATTCTAATCATTTATTCTAATCATTTGCATATCTCACCTCCGCTAATGCATGTTGTATATTTCATGTTATTTGCATGTTTCCTTCAGGGTGTTATATTTACAGTGGCCAGCAGTGTATATATATATATATATATATATATATATATATATATATATATATATATATATATATATATATATATATATATATCATATATATATATAATTTAAGTTGATCCCCTGTAAATTTTCTTTCACTGCCATGCTTAGGTTGACATTACCGAATTCCGTTTTCACGAACCCAGGAATATTTTTCATAGCCTAAGCAATCCCCGGGAAGCCACGAAATCATCCTACCCTTTGTCTATGCCCAAATAAGGATATCTTCCTGCACAACTCATGCAGCTTGCAAAAACATCTTTGCTCAGCAACTTTGAACCACAGATACCTCGTAATGTGAAATAATAATAATAAAAAGTAAATCCCTTTTGCATTCAACTGCCTATAAAAAGTCAATAGCCGAAAATATATACACAACAGCTGGTGATTATTTTGATATTTTGGAAGTTTACTCGTGTACAGTTAGTGGTAGCAATTTAACTTTAAATTTTAAAATTTTTTAGCAGAGTAACCAAAAATAATTCAAATACTCATTTCATGCAGAGTTTATTTAAAGTATTAAAACAAACCTATGTAAAATATAATTGCATAACTTAATGTATTTTCTGAGGAAAGTCCTTTTAAAAATGTATTGATAGTAATTGTGCTAGTGATAAAAGATAAACTAAATGCGAAGGCCATATTAAAACGGAGTGTTGTTATGGGATATGAGTACTCATCGGCTTTCTCGTGAGCTGTAATAACAGTTTTACTAAGCACAGATCTCCATATATCTTTGCAATGTAAATCGATAAAACATGAAATGAAAATCGAATAAAATTCAAAAAGAAAATGTTACCTCTTAAAGTACCATTTTGAATAATGATAAAAAAACATTCAGTTTATATAACATCCTATTATACATTTTAATGTGTTCTTTTTGCGAAAAATATCAAGGCGTAGCAAGGAATAAGTTTTGTATTGTCTTTAAATTTTAATAATTTATTTTTCAGCTGTTCACTTTATAATGTCATTTTTAATAAATCATAAATGGAAAAATTTATGTGTCTATGAAATAGTTCTTAAATTAAAATTTTAATATCCGTAATTAAGGTGGTATAACATCTATGCATTGTACTTTATTACAGTCCTTTAGATGAGGTAACTCAAACAGCAGTAAACAACGAATGCCTTCGCAACCATTATGTGATTGTGTAGTGATCATGTATATAGCTTAAGAATAATTTTAAAAGTTTTATTGCTCTTTACAAAAATGCATGCCGTAATTTGGAAGTTAGAGACATTGCCGTCTCTGGATATGGCTTTTGCCGTATTGAATTTGAATGAACATCTCAGGTAGGTTAGAATAATAATTTATTGTTCTTTAGATACGCTGGACGTTAGAAGGAGAGCTCTCAGCACTACTCAGAGTCATCTGCAGCGTGATCTATCAGAGGGAATTCCAAAAAAAATCATAGAGGAACTAAGGACAACATGAGAATGAGTTTCCGTGAAAAGAAAATGTTCCAAAAGTCGCCGATAGGGGAAGATATGGCACTGTTGTCGTCGGCACACCTAAGAATTTGTATAAAAGGCAAATAAAACATCGAAATACAAATTCACGACTATGTAGTCTATATCAGCGCCAGTATTTTGGGCTATAAAGATAAGGAATGAATACCGAACAAGTAAGCAGAAAAATGAATAACAAATAAATTTCACTGCAACACCACTTTATGATGAAAGTTCCCTTCTCTATCCTACAATGTGACCACAGTCCTGTTGGACGACACATTGCATTCTGAACATTATATTCTCAACGACCAAGCGTAACATGCCACCAAGTACGTTCCTCAATGTCCAGGATATGTTGTCCTTTAGGGCCGCCAAGTTCGAGACTCCACCAAGATATACCTTAGACTTTAAATAACCCCACAGAAATATGTCACATGGGTTAGGTCCGGGGAGCGAAATGGCTATGCAAGTGGAAAAAAAAAGACTGACGACCTTTTCTTCTGTAAAGCGAAGGCGCAACAAATTCCGCACCGATAGCCTAAAATACTGGCGCTGCTGTCGACTACGTAGTCATGAATTTGTATTTTGACTTTTACTTGATTTCTATGGAAATTCTAGGGCGCGCCGACAACAACAGCGCCATATCGCCCCCTGTCGGCGACTTTTGGAACTGCATTTTTTTCATGGAAATTCTTTCCCATGTCGGCCATAGTCCCTCTATCAATTTTGGTGGAATTCCGGCAGATAGATAGCGCTACAGATGGCTCTGAGTAGTGTCAGTTAAAAAAAAAAATCGCCCTGTATATTCAATACAATGGCACAGTTAAGTTCATAATAGTAGATTCACATGAACCATAAAATTCTTCCTTGCATAGAAATGCTGCAATCTTCTAATTTCAATTAAAAAATCCACCGAGGAAAATATCGGTAATCAAACAGCGCTTCATTTCTCATTAAACTTTTACTCCAGCCACACGCTACGGGCTACATTCTTCAACATAAAAACGCCCCGTTTTGAATCTACTGTACTGTTTATTAGAATTAATCGATTACGATTAAAATTCCTTGGGTTTTGTAAAGTTATTTTGAGAGAATATAGAAAAAGAAAATAACCTCTTAAACTTTAAATTGCAGAGCAAATATAAACCCTAATCATAAGTTTAAAAGTTCTTACTTCCATATGAACTTTTGAGAAAATAAATTGAATCGCATAAAACAATCAATATGGTAAATAAAAAGGATTTAAATAACAAATTGATAGTGCTTAAATAAAACAATGTACTTTATATATATAATTTTGAATAATGTTTAAGATACAATAACATTTTTCTTTACACTAGATATATGCTTGCGTGTTTTATTTTAAAATAGAAAATAAATTAGAATTTTAACATACTTCTTCTCATAAACTGAAAAACTGTAAGAATTTAAAACTATTCAATTAAATAACAACATGAAAATATTTATATTTCTTGTTATAAACACTCAAATCTCACAACATGAAAGAACTGAATTGCTTGCAGAAAAAAAGCATGCATAACTTCGCATAAAAAATCCTATTTCGGTATATGCGAACTACCATTCAATTTTGATGAAATTTCTCGTTCCTTTTTACAGTGAATTGCTTTTATCTAGTGCTCTTATTATCAGTAGCACATAAAGCAAGTTCCTCTTAGTTTACGGCAGGTAGAGCATTAAAAAATGATTGATTGAAGCGATGTTTTGTCCTATTATTTAAAACATTTTTCTCGTGAAACACTGTAAGGCACTTATTAAATATACTATCGTCTCTCGTTGAAATATTTCCTGCATTGACAAAGTAATTATTAGCAAGTAAATAGATGCTTTAATGTTAAAATATTTTTCTTTTATTTTGGACTTTATACAAGATTAGTGTCATGTAAAACTGAAACTTTTCTATGAAAGTAGAAAAATAACGTTAGAATCTTTGATTATTTTCTTTTTCTATTGGTATACATAGTGAATATTTCATGAAATAATGATAGAATACATTATTTTAAAGCCAATTTTTTTTAAATATCACTACGAAAAAATAATAACCTATAATTATATAAAAACAAATGCACTTAATATGATTAGAAATTAACCTTATCGATAATTAAAGTAAAATAAATAATTAAATAATTATTTTTGAAAAAAACTTATTGATTACATTTTGATTATTGTATTTAAAATTTCTACTTTTCTGCTCTTAATTTTTTAAATTAATTTTTTTAGATAAAGGTACTAATTTAAGAAATAGTCCAAAAACATACTACACTTACTTATTTATATGTAGTCAGTGAACACAAATGAGGTAGTTTGGTGGCAACTTAGACTAATATAAAGAATGTGAGTGATTTAAATTCATTATGGGTAATAATTCATTATGTGTTATAAAGTACATGGTTCAAATTTACATTATATAACTAATTTCCAGCACTACTAATAGACAGGCGTATGCTCAAAACAACACCCTTAAAGCTTAAAGAGAAAAAATAAGTGACAGAGACAATTAAATACTTACAACGGTTCCTTTCATTCTACCTACGCTATTAATAATAAGCCATTTATTTCTCAACTAAACTGTGGGTTCATTTTCTATGAATATCTTTCCTTAACAGTAAAATACCATCTTGTTCTTTTATAAGAGTTGTGATGTAATACCCTAACGCGGACGAACGCTGCGTCGTTCGAATTCGCGCTGATGACGTCGGTAGATGCACTTTAGATTTTGCATAGATTAGATGCCCCTTTTGATCTCTTTATGAGATTTTATTTAGATTCGGTCACGCCAGAGTAATGTAAATAATTTGTAAATATGTACATTAAACTTTTAATTAGAATATAACGTGGCAGGACGTTGTTCTTTCGATTCGACTTTCACAGGAGAAATTCTCACAAGGTGCATCGGCTGAGAATTGTCGCGATGCATTAACGCGAGTTACCTTTGTGAATTGGCTGACAATGTTTAGACTGTGATAAACATTTGTGATTTGATCATTTTATGAAGTAAACATCTGCAGTGGAACTCTTATGGATGTCTTGCGTTGTTCACTTTCGATTTCGATATTTGTGACAAATATTTGGAAAACTGTGGATTACATTAAATTGAAATTCGACGCTCAGAGAAAGATAGGAGAGGGGATTTATTCTTTTCTCACCATGAACGTCATACACTTGAAAACTTCGAGGAAGTCTTTAAGATCCTCCACAACAAAACTATTTACAAAAATAGACGCTGCATCATTGACTTCTAATCCTAATTTAGATGGTTTAGAGATGTTAGTAGTTAAGATAAATTATTTGGAAATTAAAAACAATGAATCATTGCCCCTGTAAAAATAGAGGAGATTGAGTAAGAAATTGAAAAAAAAGAGGAATATTCTGAAAATTCGATTGCGTACAAACATAAATGGGAAAAGAGAATAAAAGAGTTAAATACTTCTAATGAACATAGTACTTATCTAGAAGTATCTAATTCAGATGTAATTAATTCTACTAATTTGAGTTCTTCCTACTCATTCTACTAATTCTACTAATTGGATGGGAGAACTCTAATTAGTTGGAATTCTACTAATTTGAGTTCTTCAATTTCTACTAATTTGAGTTCTTAGGCTTAGAAGTCAAACAGTTCCTTCTTTGACTTCTAAGCCTAATTTAGATGGTTTAGAGATGTTAGTAGTTAAGATAAATTATTTGGAAATTAAATACAATGAAATATTGCCCCTGTAAAAATAGAGGAGATTGAGTAAGAAATTGAAAAAAAAAGAGGAATATTCTGATAATTCGATTGCGTACAAACATAAATGGGAAAAGAGAATAAAAGAGTTAATATTTCTAATGAACATAGTACTTATCTAGAAGTATCTAATTCAGATGTAATTAATTCTACTAATTTGAGACCTGAAGCTAATTCTATTAAATTACCTAAACTTTATGTAGAAAAAAATTTATGGAGATAGTTCCAGGTGTTTGGAATTTATGAGTCAATGGGTAATACGTCACACGTGAAAACTGTGCATGACGCTTTCCATTATGGCATCAGAATCGACTTATAAATGAATAAATTATAATTTGTTTATACATTTTCATGTAAAGCCACTATAGTTCATTATTACTTCCGTCATTATTTTAAGGTAATTTAGTTTTTAAATGTGTTAAATAAAAATCATATTACCTAGTGCCGTAGAAGTACAGTGTTGTACAAAGGTTTTCGCAGTTTTGTTTTATTATGTTAGAGTGAAACCGTGTTACAGGTTTCAGTGTTATACGAGGGTGTCCGCAATTCATCCGATCGTGTTAGAGCGAAACAGTGTTGTAAGATGCCGTGCTGTAGGAAGGCTATCTGTACTTCATTTACCGTAGATAAAAAGAAAGAAATTTTAAAAATGAAAAGACGTTGCTCTCTATGCCTAATGCAAAAACATCGAATTAATCAGTATAGAAAAAAGGATACGTGTTCTTTCTGTAAAGGTAAACATTCACAGGCGATCTGCTATAAATTTCATAAACAGGAAACGGAAAAGTCAATTGTGGCGCCTTCGAAACTCCCCATGTAGTGTCTGCAGCATCAATAACTGACAAGAAAAATAATTCGAAAATAATTTTAATTCAAACTATTTCCGTTTTTATTTGAAATGTTGGGATACAAAAAAACATAATAATTTGGTTGGATAACGGGTCCATGCTTTCCTTATAATACAAAGTATTTCTAGAAAATTAAAATTACCCTTCATTAGGAAAGAAAGTCCTTCAGTCATTTAGTTGGGAAATAAAGACCCAATAGAAAAAAACGTTAAACCAACCGTAACCAAACGTTAAACCAAACGTTAAACCAAACGTAACCCAATAGAAAAGAATCAAACCCAAGATATAGCTCTTTCGATAGGCACTGATTTCTATAATTCGGGGATTACTGGACGAATTAAATGTTTGAAACCGAATTTTTCTGCTATTGAAACATTATTCGGATGGTGTTTACTGAGCTTTAACGGCTCAGATAATAAAGATTCTCTTATGATTAAAGTTGTTGCGCAGGAACATGAAATATCAGAACAATTAAAATCATTCTGGCAATTGCAAAATATTGGTATAGAATCTAGAATATTTTTCCTTCCCGTGTCGCCTAAAACATTAAACGTTCGTTCTGTGACCAACATGTACCACGTCTTCCTTGGCTTTCTCTGTCACCCACTTTGTCCCTCACAGAACTCGAGTGAAATATGCTTGAAGTCTGTTAGGCAGATTCTCAACTATTACTTCTCTTTAAACATTGATACCACATGATCTTTACTCTGTAATTATCATTGTAAATTTTGATTAAGGGAAACTGTACGCATTGCTAATTAATTAGGTTATTTCACCTTTAAACATTTAGCATTTAATGTGAAAGTATTGTCGATATGCTATGATGTGTTCACAAAATAAACATATTTTAAGAACAGATAAAAAACAATATTTATTTCCTTAAAATTTATGTGGGTTTAAGAACCAAAAGAAATCAGGTGCGAAAATGCTATTCAAAATAATATAATTTCTTTAAAGTACCCGGGGTTTAAATTGAGTGCAAATTTGGCAAAAGGTTGAGTCAAAACCAGTTGTTTCAATACTTCTGTGAAAATACCTCTAAATATTTCAGAGTATGATGTGATCTGCTGATAAATATCATTACTCAACTATTGGCATATTTCCAATAATTTACTGTAAAAAACTGGGATTATACTTCGGGAATTTATTTCATAATCAAAATAATTTCGTCTTCTTTTATTGGATACTCTAGAATGTCTGGAAGTCAAAGTACAACACCTGAAAATCAACAAAACACTGTGACAAGCATGAAAAACCACTAGTTACTACAACAATACAACACGGACATCTTTTTTTATGTATCTTATGCCTTAAACCACAACACATGCAATAATATATTTTAATGAATACCACATTCTCCCCATCTGAGGAACAGCTTTGATGAAAAAACCCATTTAACTGACTTAATGTTTCTCGAAATCATATCTGGTTTCCCGTACTGCTTCTGTTATGTCTTAACCTTCCTACCCTGAATGGATCGAATCGAAACATTTTCATAATTTAACTCATGATAGCTCCCATGGATTCTAATTATGACAGCTTATTTTTTTAGTATTCCTCAAATAGATAAATTTGTTTAGTTTATAACTTTTTCAGACTTGGAGAATTGTTTTTTTTAACAAAAAAAGGAGTAACATTTTACCTGAATGGGTCTAATCGACCCATTTCTGTAATATTCACAGAAATGCATAAAAATTAATTTATTATATTTGGATGGTCTGTATTTCGAATAATCATTAATAGATGGCTCTACGATACTGATATACACATATAACGTTCTACTTGTTTGACGTGCTTTGCCATTTTATTTTACAATATGCCGCCTAGTAAGCGTGGTCTTACTGAAGAAGAGATCAGAAAGCTTTTGCAAGACCTCAGTGATCAATCTGATGAAGGAAGTGATAATTATTTGAATGAAACTGATGAATCTGATCACTTATCTACCGAAGAAGATAATGAGAGAACGGATATTTCCGATACAGAAGAAGAAACTGTGCGGTCACCATCTTCCTTCGTTAGTCGTAAGAATACCGAATGGTGTAAATCCCCTCCATCTACATAAAAAAACGGTATGTACTAGCACATAATTTCAATTTATTATTATTTGATATTTATTTTATTTTATTTATTCTTATTTATTTTACTATATTTGAAAATTTCTGGCTTCTGTTCTAACTTTACAGACAGTATAACATTATGAAATTAACCCCTGGTCCTACATGTTTTGCAATTAAGCGGATAACTGAACACCCCATGTCAGCAATGAAGCTTTTCTTGACAAATGACATGATGAAATTAATTCTAGAAGAAACTAACCGAGAAATGAAGAGAGTGTGTTCAGAACAGAATAAAACCTACACATTGATTTCTGCTGACGAACTTGAAGCTTATATAGGTGAAAAAATCTTAAACTTTTTTCACAAATATTTATTTATAAATTAAATTAAAAGTAAATAATTGCATGATTTGAAATTCATTTAATTTTTTTTTCATTTTTGAGTTATTTTCATTCATTTTTTGACAGATTTGCTAATTTTAGCTGGAGTCCATAAGTCAGCAGTAGAATCTCTGAAAGAGTTATGGAGCGAACAAGATAGTCGGGACATTTTTCGTGCAACTATGTCTCTGCAACTTTTTGAAATTATTAGGCAGTTTCTTAGATTTGATGACAAACAAAGTAGAGAAAATCGACGTCGTGTAGATAATCTAGCTGCAATAAGATCAATATTTGACATGTTTATTGTACAATTGCCAAAGATGTTCGTTCCTTACGAAAATGTAACAATTGACGAACAGCTTGGGCCTTTCCGTGGTAAATGCCCATTTCGACAATATTTACCATCAAAGCCATGAGTGAAATACGGAATTAAATTGTGGTTGATGTCTGATATTAAAACAGCGTACGTTTGCACTGCTGAAACCTATACTGAAAAGCCTTCTGATGGTGAGAGAGACAAAAATATAGGAAGAAATGTTGTATTGCGCCTAGCAAATTCGATTGAGGGTACCGCTCGAAATATTACAGTGGATAATTTCTTCACAGATTATATCCTTGATAAAGAATTATTGAAGAAAAAATTAACTATCGTTGGAACCCTCAGAAAAAACAAGCGATTTATTCCGTCTGAATTTCAATCATCACGTGATAGAGAAACATTTTCTTCATTATTTTGTTTTTAACCGGATATGACTCTTGTTTCATATGTGCTGAAAAGAAATAAATCGGTAATCCTCCTTTAAACTATGCCCCATGAGGCCAAAGTTTCACACGAGAAATAAAAGAAACCAGAAATAATTTTATGTTATAATGAAACTAAAGGTGGAGTAGATACTACTCATAAATTAGCTGCCACGTATACATGCAAAAGGGTAACTAGGAGATAGCCTGTGTGCTTATTCTACACTATAATTGACCTTGCTGCATTAAATGCATTTGTTGTTTTTATGCATGTAAATCCTTCTTACAATCAAAACAAGTTATACAAAAGGCGCCTTTTTCTTAAAAAACTTGGTAATCAGCTGACCGAAACTTACAGAAATGTTAGGATGAACAAAAATATTCCATTTACCATAAAGCAGAAATTGGCAATTGCAGCAGGTGAAACACCAGAAAATAGCAGTACACTGTAACGAGGAGGATGCAAAGAATGCGGTCCAAAGAGAGATCGAAAAACGCAAACGAGGTGCTTCATTCTTAAGTTTTCTTTGCCAAGAGCATGTAAATATGTACTGTAAATCTTGTTTGTCTTAAAATTCTATCAAGAAAAATGTAAGTGAAACATAATATATTTGTAATATTTCTATTATTTCCCAAGTGTTTAAACCCTTAACAACGCTCATACAAACAAGAGGTTGAAACGGACGGGGGGGAGGGTGGGCGGCAAAAATAAAGGGGAGATTATAAAAGATATAAAATATGTTGTTTCTATTAATAAACACAAAATATATAAAATAAAGCTATATAAAAATATTTGTTATGACCTAGAATAAATATAAACCAAACTGGGTCGAATAGACCCATACAGGCAAAACGTAACTTTTTTTCAACAGGATAGGAAGGTTAAACTCAGTCTCTCATTTTTACTCCCATGAGTTTAAGGTTTTGAAAATCAAACTCCATACTCTCTGAAATTGAACCAGTGCAATCTGAATATTAATTCGCCTCTGGACTTCCTCTTTCTTGTAGAATCTATTTCTATATCTTATGTAAACAAATAATTCTCCTTTAGATAATTTTTCATAATATTTTCAAGGTTTTTTTAAAATTTTATTGAACATTCTACACATATTTTACAACACATGATTTGAGGGCTGAAAATTTTAGATAATGGCTATACTTTTTAAATCCTGAAAGATGTGTTTATACTTATATTAGCATAAGTACATTTTTGTATGAAGTATCGGAAATCGATTTGATGGACATGGTTTTCCTTCTTTCTATGGACAGGAGGGAGGGGGTTAACTCAACTTTTTTTTTCTTCTTTTATTTCGACATCAATACTGTTGCATCATCTGGAATCAATTGGGAAAAAGATGGATCAAAAACATCGTAAACGAAAGCAGAATTGGGTGTCTAAGAATATCAAAGAAAATGACACAGGATAGATAGTACTGGATCGTTAAGAGACAAATGTGATCCGTTTGAACCGCTGTGGCCAAAATGGGATTTCAAATTCGATGCTCATTTTGAATGTATATATTAATGTAATTCAAATACTGTTTAAAAGGTTACCAAAAGAATGCTTACCGTGTTTTTTCTGACGATTATTGTAATTTATCGAGTTTACTTTGAATAATCTACTTTTACAAAAAAAAAAAAAAATATTTAATATTAGGTGAATACATGAATAAGTGTTCAAACTATTTTGAAGGAAGTTTCTGATCCACGAATTATGTTTACATGGTGACAAATGGACCACAATTTTATAGCTGCATTTATAAACTAAACATTTGTTCAATTTAAAAATACAGATTTAACAGTTTTCTCGATAAAAGTAGATCTCTTTTCTAGTTTACTCATCGATAAGTTTAAATATTTTTTATTGAAACTCATCCTAACTGCGGCCAGAATAAAGTCACATGCAATAAGGCACGTATAACAAAAGATCCCAAGTTTCAGCAGGGATAATTATGTTGTGTGTATTTAAACTTCAAATGTGTAGAATTTCGCATTTGAGTGAAAAGTACGTGTAACAAAATATCTAAATTCAGTAAACTTTAGAAAACATTTGTTTTGTAAGGAATATAGTGCTTTCATTTTACTTTGCAGTGCAATCATCACAGCTGTGAGTTCATCAAGTTAGAGCTGTTTAAATCAGCACCGTTGTCTCAGCATTATAAATTTGAATAAAGACATTTTCTTAGTAAAGCCTGATATTATTGTTTTTACAAGTTGGAGTCACAAAGTGACAGTCACATGGAGTGCAGCATTTTCTGTTAGTAATAAAATGCATCTAAATATCTGTGAAGGACAGTACTGTCTTCCTTTATCTCTTAAAATATAATGTACTAAATATAGATTTAATAGATATATTAAAATACTCTTTGCATGTTTCTCATTCATATATATATATATATATATATATATATATATATATATATATATATATATATATATATATTTATTTATTTATATATTAGTTATTGGGTTTGTATGAAGCGAAAAAAATCATTTACAGTTATGAAAAAGTAAGGGTCTCTTATACTAGATAAAGTTTATGTAGAATTATTTTATGTAAATATTGATATATAAATGCATAAATTGTAAGTTGGAGCAGATTTTTCATGTAATTTTTTGTACATAAAGTATTATAGTATAAGCCTATATATTATATATACTTCATTTTTCAGGTTGAAATTCAGCATTTGACACTTTTTTTATGAGTTTTATGAAGCAATTTTATTTTTTACTAGTACATACTGTTTAACGTAGCCTATTGTAACAATGCCGGAGCAACGTCTAATCGATGAATAAAAATCGATATGATATGTTTATCTGCAATTACCTACCTCTACATCCATAAAGCTTGTTTAATATTATTTTGCTTCCGTTTTGAATAATGCTGTATTGAATAGCCTCTCTAAGTAAATCCAATTTTTTAAAAGCTGCTTTACGTTTGAATAAAACTATCAGGAGCGTAATTTAAATATCAAAAGCTAGAGTTTAAATGTGAAGAATATGCGTGGAGAGGCGTAACTGAAATGAGAAAGCATTTATTGCATGATTTTTTGTGAAATTCGGTAATTGTAAAGAATTATTAAGGATTGAATTATTTATAAAAATGATTAATGATATTATAAGAATTTAATACTATATATTTATGAGATTTTATAATATTTTCCGTGAAAGAAAGGGGAATAATCAAGAGCTATTCCCCATAATTTCCTTATTTCTGTCAATGTGTTTTATTTTTTAAACAAATTTATATTTGCATGCAAATACCAATTACGTTAAAAAATTATGAATAGAGATCGTTAGATATGACTGCATGTATTTACCTAGAAAACTCGGAAATAAATTTATTTTTTATGCCATTATTCTGATAAAAGAAGCTTGGTATTCAGAAAAAAAATTCTAGTGACAGAAAGCCTGTTAAAACTACGAAGCAGTATTAGTTTTATAGCATTGTTTAGTGGATCTTGGTTTTCGATTTGAGTATTATCATGATGGTACAAACAGGACTCATTTCTAGAGTGTTACTACATATAAAGTAGGTAATCATTATTATAAGAATTCAGAATTGACACCCTGCTTGACATTTACCCTCACAATAATATATATTATTGGCTGATGCCGCACAAGACCATCCTCAACAGGATTGCAGAAAATTAATTGGAGAAACTGCAATACATGGGCCTAGGCTTCAATTGCAGAAATTTTTGACTGTAAACGCATGGTTATCTCAAAATTACCACGAGAAAGCAATAAAAGAAAATTTAAGGGGCTGAAAGGGGAACGAAGATGATTCGAGGGTCCATGGGCAAATAATTAAAACAAAGCAATAAAAATATCAATAATAATAAAAGGAAAATTAAATGAAAATAAATATTCAGTGGCATAATAAAAACTTTGGAAAATCGTAGCGCAAAGAACACTACGGAAAGTAGTCACTGGAAGCTCTTAACTTTAGAGGGGAAAATAATCTATTAACATCGCTTCGGGGAAGCATCTATGATAATGTATTCATAACCTTAAATCTATTGAAGTATGAAATATTTTTATAGATAACGGGCACAGTAAATTATAATATTTTTACTTATTCTTCATATAAACAAATCTACAAATATATACGCATTAGTTAGCTGCAATGTGTAACGAGATTCTTTCATATACGCAAAATAATAAGAGATAGAAAGAAGAGGGATCCACTAACAGAGTAAAAAGCCGAAGGTGTATTAAATTCACTATCGGATGAATCAACCACTTCTATTTAAATATCATCCAGTAAAAGTTTTTAAAAATGTGGTACAAGCTTAAAATTGTTTAAAGTCCAAACTTGTGCAAATAGTCGCAATCAAGTTTCAAATGACTGAAATCTTCATTATCAGAAAATTAATTTTATTGTCAATGTTGTGTTTCATATAACCTCTATTTAATAAACTTTCCCTTTTTTGTGTATAGAAAAAAATATCATTATACATAGCAGGTATTTATTGTATACATTGGTAGATTTGTTTATATGAAGAATGACAGAAAACAATATAATTTGCTGCACTTGTAAGTTATAAAAATGATTTATAACTCTATATATTTCAGGTTAGGAATTCAATATTGTAGAAGCTTCCAAGAAGAGATATTAATAGATAATATGAGAATTAAGGCCTAAATACAAATATTTGCACAAGTTTGAGAGTAAAAAATTAGCTTGGATCGCATTTCTTATAAATTTTAAAAGAGAATATTAAAATGGAAGGAGTCGACTCCTCCTGTACTGAATTTATTTATTACACTTACTTCATCCTAATCTGTTAACGAATTTGTTCCGTTTATATCTATTATATTTTTGTGCATATGAAAGTATCTGGTTACACCTAATGCATCTAATTATTGTATATATTAATATGGGTATTTTTATATCAAGAATAACATGAAAACATTACAATTTGCTGTACCCGTTAGTTATAAAAATGTTTCATGCCTCTATAGATTTCAAGTTATGAATACATTATCGGAGAGACTTCCTCGAAACGATGTTAATAGATTATACGAGAATTGAGGGATGAACGTGAACTTATCTGAGCTGATTAGAAACTAATAAAATAATGTAACATATTCCATTATCGTTTGCATATTATGTTGTGTATCTCTCTCTCACACACACGCAGAGTATTTTTCAAATATATATATATATATATATATATATATATATATATATATATATATATATATATATATATATATATATATATAAATTTATATATATATATATATAAATTTATATATATATATATATATATATATATATATATATATATATATATATATATATATATATATATATGTATAAATGAACACAAGCAGAAAAATTAAAAATTGTGCTTAGACTGCCAAACAAATTAACTTAAAACCTACCGTAACATTGAAAACTTACATAACTTATCAATAAAAGAATGCGCAGTTGCATCACGTCCTCATATTTAAAAATGGCAAATATAACTAAAAACAAATAACAGAGATAGATAATTATAAGAAGAAGGTAGACAAAAAAGAAACAGAAATCAAACACTCAGGGCTCCACGCACCAGAGGCAAGATTCTGTAGTAGTGCCGGAACTAAACCAGAAATCTTGGTAACCGACTGGTCTCGTCATCAGGAAGCCTAACCAAATCATTTACCTCAAGAGGGAACTTTCTGAATAGGATGCAGGTATAACCAAAAGACATCCCAAGGCCCCGAGATCCCCATAGAAATAGATTCCTTTTATAATTATCTAGCTCTGTTATTTATTTTTAGTTATATATATATATATATATATATATATATATATATATATATATATATATATATATATATATATATATATATATATATATATATATATATATATATATATATATATATATATATATATATATATACAGTGGCGAATAAAAAAAATGCATCACCTGCGAAAAAGTGTGCAAATAATATGTTTCATGTGTATGTTTTATGTACAGCTCATATCTTTACGAAAAAATAATGTTATAGGATTAATTTTAATCAAGTTTTATTACGATTAATAAATTATGTATACTTAATTACTCAGAAATATGAAAAATAGAGAAAAATACAATATTTAACAAAACATGAAACAAAGTAATTGGTACACACATTTTGTATTTAATGTAAATTCTGTAGTCATATTACACGTACTCATATGTGTATACACGCTAAAGGATCACTTCAGTAGTTAGTAGATCCTCCACGAGCTGCGATGACAGCCTTGCAGCTGTCCGGCAAGGAAGATATTAACTTCTGAATGTAATCCTGGCCAATTTCATGGAACCAAACCGTCATAACGTTTTCCTTCAGTTTAGTCTTAGCAGCAGACTTCTTAGCAGCAATTTTCGTACCCATTATATGCCTACAATTTTCAATGGGATTCAGGTCAGGACTATTCCCAGGTCAGTTCAAAACTTTAAAACCATATTTTGGCAGAGAAGCCTGCACCTAAAGGGGGAAATTACTTTTGTAATATCCGTTATGTTAGGGACATGAAAACCTGAAAATGAGGCAACTAAATCTATGTATGAATAAGTTCATGTATGAATATTCGGCATCCTGACTCCCGTTTCCGGCCTCGAAAACGACGGTCACAATCAAACTATGGATCTTGACAGCCTGTGAAAAATGCGTGCGTTGTATGGCCACCAGGTCATTAACGTTGTATACTTGCGCCTTTTTATTTTTCATGTTATAATTTTTTCCGTTCTCTTCTTGTATTCTTAGAATGTTCGTCCTCACCTCTTCAATTATATCTTCTCTGTCCTTCATCAAACAGTTCGATTCTTCTTCTTCGAGAATTTCTACGATCTTCAGGTCTTCTCGATTTCCCTTTTTTACACTGGTGAGGAGTTCAAAAAGCGAATTCTTGTCCTCCTGCACGTCATGCTATAAAAGATCCCCTGGACACGTACGACGTGCTTGTACCATTTTGTAGGATCTTCATTGGACAATTTGGCTACGACTGGTATCAAAGTCAAATGAATTCTTTCCACCTTTCCATTTCTTCACATAATGCCGGTAGTTGTATATACGGATTGGATTTTCTCTTGCGTACAGCAGTCCTCAAAGTCCTTGGAGGTGAAAGCCGCACCTCTATCTGTTATTTCTCTCGAAGGATTTCCGATAATCGCTTGATGCAGTCTCAGCTTTTGCAAGGGATCTTGGGTTGATGTAGACTTTACTGGATAAAGCCTGACGAACTTCGTAAATGCGTCAACAACGGACAAAATATGATTATAACACTTATTTGTTGACAGTAGCGGTCCAATGAAATCTAAATGAAGTGTTCTCAAAGGACTACTCTCTTTGGGTATCGGAGAAAGTAGTTTACGATGGAACGAAAAAAAGTTTTTTACATAAAGGTTTGCTATAGTCGGCAAAAATTGTCTGTTGAAAACAAAATTAAGGATATAAAATTTTATTGCTCTTCAAAAATATTTTTTAGTGCTGCAAAGGGCATTAACATGGATATTTTTATGAAAAAGTGATAAAATTTGTATTTTTAAAAATCCCTTTTATAATATACTGAAATAATAATATATATTTTTTGAAAAAAAAATATTCAAAATAGGATATTGTTATAGAAAACTTAAACATTATAAGTATTATTAATTTTTAGATATCAATATAGAACAACTGATTTTGTAGTATTCCGCGATTTTCATCATATTAGCTTTAGAGTAGCAGATTCTTATAATAAGCATTGGAATGAAATAAAAACAATTTTTTAATATACTGAAATAATAATATATATTTTTTGAAAAAAGAACATTCAAAATAGGATATTTTTATAGAAAACTTAAACATTCTATGTGTTATTAATTTTTAGATATCATTATAGAACAACTGATTTTGTAGAATTCCGCGATTTTCATCATATTAGTTTTACAGTAGCATATTCTTTTAATACGCATTCGAATGAAATAATTTTTTTTTATTGACATGCCTTAATTAAAGTAAACAAATCACATATATTTCGAAAAATATTGATGTAATGTCTTTAAAGGCATAACATTATTTTGAAAATTACATTCATATTTATCAAAAGTCCATAGTAGTCACACATGGTTTCCATTACTTATTTCACTGACAAATTAAATGGGTTGTTTCATTTCAAATTTTGGCATTTTCTTTTCAGAATGTATTTTTGTTTTTGTCAATGCATCTCTTTTAGAAGTGCCACAAACGGGCAAGGACGGCTCAGTGACTAATTTAACCCACGAGAACTCGCACCGGGTATGACATACCCAATCCATTTTCATTCAATGTTTTTGTTATCTTCTTCTTATCGGATTAGGCCGAAATTTCGTGTAGCTGTATTCAAGGTCACATTCTTTCAGCGCGATAAAAACTAAGTCTGCTCAATAAATAGATTTTGAGAAAAATATTTCGACTGGTATGTCATACCCGTGCGAGTCCTCGCGTCAGTCAGATCTTTCCTTTTTTCTGTCAGTTTAGTGCATCATGGCGCGATTTTGGAATTACGACGAGGAAATAAAACAATTGCGACACCTTTTAGAGACTGTTTCTAGTGATAATGAAGCTTTATCCCAAGATAATGATGCCTCTGAGGATGGAGAATACCGTAGCAATCACGATTCTTCTACTGAAATTGAGACAGAAACCGAAGATAAAGGTTCACTGTCAACAACCGATTTTAATATTGCTAAAGATAAAATTACAAAATGGTTGAAGAAAAAATACCGGCAAAATATAAGAAAGCCTTCAAAGAACGTAATTACTAAGCTTCCAGGTAATACAAATTATTCAAAAGATGTCGCTTCTCCCGTAGATGCATGGAATGTTCTCTTCAATAGCAACATGCTAAATATGATGGTGCCTCAAACAAAAACAACTTATTCAAGCCCTTCAATGGAACTGGAAATCACTAATAATTAACCGCCTGCAAAAAAACTCAAGACAAAATATAAACGATGTTAAATTTGCCCAAGTAATACGGACTGAAAAACAAAGTTTATGTGCCAAAAATGGGAAAAATGTCTGTGTTGAACATCAGTATGTAGTTTGTAAAAATTGTCTATAAAAATGTAAGTATTATTAAAATTCACTAAAAATCTTTAATTTATTATCTTATGTTCTTTAGTTAAGTAAGGTTTGCATATAAATAATATTAATTTATATTTAAATAGCAGAAATGAACTAGGGTATGAGATACCCGGCGCGAGTACTTGAGTTCGAAATTGGGCGCGAGTGCTCTCGGGTTAACAATCTTTTCTACTGCTTGTGTGTGACATGGAAAATTTTTGAAGTCAATAAGGGGATTCTCATAATTAGAATATTTTGCTTCTTTTACAAACTACTTTAGTTTGTCATGGAGAAATAGGCCTCTTCATAGGAAGTTCTGTTAATTTAACATCATTCCATCCAATCATATCAATGTAATCCTTGGCATCAAAGTTTATACGGTAAATTCTGGTGCCTCCTTCATTTTCAGTCCACGGTTTTAGAATCCAAGATGTCTTGCATGACTGCAATCATCAAATCATCTGTAACTTTCATCAAAGAAAATATCTCACTTGTTGCAGAGCCCGGATCTAAGATTTTAGGACATGTAATACCGATTTCTGGCACTGGAAAAGGTATAAAATACAACAAAATATAATTTTTCAATAGCAAAAACCGACATTTAAACATTACTGCAATTGGATCTAATGGAACTGCCGTGAACATTGGATTGGATAATGATGCGATTCCTTTATTAGATAAAGGATTAAGAAAGTCACTGCAGTGGTTGATTGGTGTGTTTCGTGGCAATGAACTGCCCCTAAATCGCCTATTTTTGTTCTAGATAAACAACTAAAGGTCCAAATAAATATGGATGAGAAATAGGAAAACTACTAGAAAACTGCTATAAACTTCCAGTGATTGAATTTTCACCTATTGAATATAACATTCCATTACTATAAATAAAGGATGATTTAAGTGCAGATGAAAAATATTTGTTAGAAGTGTATAATGCAATCTCTGCTGGAAGGTGCTCTTCTGATTTGTCCATGTAAAAACCAGGAAAACTGTGTAATTCACGATGGCTTACTTTAGCAAACCGAATATTTCGTTTGTGTGTGGGAATATAATGTCTTGAAAAAAATCTCTGAATACTGGCTGAGTAAATTTTGAAAGTTTAGGCACCTGTTTGGTTTAACATAAAGCTGAAACCATCTTGTATCTATGGATCGAAGCACTTGAAACTTGTAAGCTATTCACGTTACCTCAACCAGACTCTTAAAAATGTAATTGACCCAGTCATTCAAAGAAATGCATCCTTTTCAGCTCCTGAAAATCTCCTCCTTTGTATAAAATCAAATGATCGCAGTCATGTAAGAGAGCTTGAATTACACCGGATTCTAAAATTCAGAGCTCAAACTGAAGGAGGCATAAATATTTTTTTTTAAATTCAATGTATAAACTTTGCCAAGGATTATATTGATATGATTGAATGGAATGATGTTGAAAGTTACAGAACCTCCTATGAAGTGGCATGTTTCTGATGACAAACAAAAGCAGTTTATAAAGGAAGCAAAAGAATCTGATCATGAGAGCCAACGTATTGACTCCAATACCTTACTATGTCACACACAAGCAGTAGAAATGATTTTTAAATTATTTACCGAGTCATTCTTGTTCGTTTGCGACCCTTCTGCAAGAGATGCATTGATAAAGACAAAAAATACATTGTCAAAAGATAATGGCAAAATTTTAAACCAAAAAAAAATCAACTTGTCAGTAAAATAAGTAATGGAAACTATGTAGGATTACTATGGACATTTGAAAAAGATGAATGATTTTGCAAAATAACCTTTTTCCTTTAAATACATTATAATAGTAATATTTTTCTAAATAAGTATAATTTTTTATTTCAATTAAGACACGCCAATCAAAATATGCTTGATTTAACCCAATGTACAGGGGCCCACCCAATGCTAATGTTAATAAGTTTTGAGCTGTGAGAGTCTATATTGGCAAGTTTGTGTGTAGTTAATAGCGACTTGAGTTTTGTATATCTGCTTGTCAGATATTGTTTGTGTATTCTAAATTTACCCTCCGGCACCTCCTCACGGTGGGCCCTGGGGGTCTGTCTTTTGACAGACTGCTAACACCGGGGGAGCGTGGGGCTGAAGTGGGAGAATGAGCAGCCACGCTAAGGAAACGGAAAGAGTACAGATGGAGGAGCCGGGTGAGCTCACCGAGGACCTGGTGAAGCTTAAATACCAAAGAATGATTAATGTTGTAAGTACGACTAAGCTTACGGTAGAACAGAAAAGGCAACATAATGAAGATATCTTGGAGTTGGTGAACTCGATAACATATCAGCAAAAGATAATTAGTTATCTGAAAGGACAACTTAGGGTATATGAAAGAGGAGAAGTAAAGACTTCCGCCGAAGTTGCGAAGGGAAGAGTGGGCGAGAAGAAAAGGGCAAAGAAAGTTCAGAGAGAAGCTAGAAATGAGATTACGATCATTCCGTTGAACCCTCAAAACGCTGATGAGACCAAAAGGGTGGTTAAACAGAACATAAGGCCCGATAAGTTGGGAATCGGGATGAAAAAAGTGTAAGAGAATTGGAAGAGGATAATTTCTGGTGAAAACGGAGACGAAGGAAGAATTTGAGAAATTTGTTAAAGCTTTTGATAGAAATAGAGAGGTCAGTACGTTATACTTAACACGTAAACCCAAGTTGAGAGACCCGAAAATTATTATCTATGATGTGGAAGATACCTTTAAGAAGAAGGAAATTGGAGAGATTTTGAAGAAGCAAAACATGGAGTTGGAGGACGCTCATGTCGATGTTTTGACTAACTTTAGACGGAGAGAGGAAATAATTGGATTAGCAGTGTTAAAGGAGACGTCTATAGAAACATAGAAGGTGATAAAAGGTTAAAGGTTGACTGGAAAATTTGTAATTAGAAGAATTACAAAAAGCCAGTATTATGTTATAAGTGTTGGGGCTTTGGCCGTGTGGCCAAGCACTGTCGGAATAAGAAGATGTACAAAGCTTGCGCTGAGGAAGCACACTAATATCAGCCTTGCAAAAGAGAGCAAACTTGCGCGAATTGCGCAAGATATCAAGAGAAGACGGGGAAGAAGTTGAACATTAAGCATCTCCCCACGGACCAAAGTTGTAGAGAACAAGCTGAAATCAGAAAATAATTGAAATGACTGGTTATGGGAGTTGGAAGGTTCGGACTCCTGGGTCTTTGAGATATGAAGATATTGATTTTGATAGTGTTGTTTATTAATGTTTCCCACAAAGGCTGTGACGATTGTATCTATGTTTATTACTTATTATTTATTATCTTGTTTTGGTTGCCTGCCCAAGTGCAGGACGTCTGTACAGTTTTGTAGAAGTTGAATAAAAATGAGTTAATGTATTTCGCACATTGGTGGCTGCGGACTAAATTGAGATTAAATTTGATTGTTATAAAGCTCTGGCTCCTGTATGACACTGATCGTAAGACAGAAAGCGAGCGGTATCATGTGGCAATGACTGGAATATGATGGAGGCGAAGTGTCCCGCTGACGCGGGGCGGGGATGTGGACCGGGTTACGACCCGGGTTGCCTTCGCGGCGACCATTGTCAGTAATGGCAGTGGGGGCTGATACGCATCTAGCGGGGGTAGCAGAAACCTTTCGAAACGTAACCCAATGTGCATTATAAGAATATGCTTCTGGAAAATTAATAGGATGAAAATCGTGAAATTAGGCAAAATGTCATTGTAGTTGTTCTACAATCACATCTAAAAATTAGTAATACTTAGAATGTGTAAGTTTTCTGTAACAATATCATATTCTGAATATTTTGTTTACAAAATTGTATATGATTATTTTAACCCATTTAGGACCGCTCCATGTTTAATTTATTGGAAATGCACCAAACTGTTTTTTTAACACTTTTTAGAGCATTAATTACACAAATAAGTTGTTTCCAGAAAATTAAATTTATTTTTACGAGAGTTACAAAATGTTGCGTTTTCGCAACATCAGTCCAAAGCGGTATAAAAATTTTAAAAATATAAAAATTTAAAATAATAAAATTTTTTCAAAAAAAATTTAAAATCTTTGAAACATTTCGCATGAAGAGGTACATTACACTTATTGCATACAATAATTGTTTAACTTTTGCAGTATTTACATCTTTTTTGTTTATTTTCACCATTTTTAGTAATAATATGGCCCATACGGTCTTTCCGAGAATTGCTGAGAATTAGATTTTGAATTGAAGATAGTCTTCCAATATGTGAAGTTTAAGGTAAAACAGAATTCATCTGCATTTCTTCAAGCCTTTTTATCAAAGATATGGCTCTCTCAAATATACAGATCTCTGAAAATCTAATAAACTTATTTTAGAATTCATTACATCCATGTCGAGTCTCCATTTTTCCCATACAATATGCTCCTTTTTCTTACTATCTTGCTTACTTTTACATTTATTAGAAAAAAAATGTCGATTTCACCTACAATGTCTTTAAGGGATTCGACATTTTCACATAAAATATTATCATCAATAGCTTCTTCATCCGTCAAATCATCCGGATCTGGAGGGATAATGACGAATTATGGTTCATCATTAGCTTCTGTTGAGGACGATTGTGAAATATCATCATCATCTAGCCCATGAAAATACTCCAATGTCTCTTTCAATGTCAAAAATCGCTTTTTTCTAGAGACAAACTTATCCGAAATGCAAACAATACCAATTTACTGCATAACAAACTAGGCAGCACTAATAAAACACATTGGAAATAAGTAATACACATTGGACTGATGTTGCGTTTTCGCAACATTTTAAAAAAATATAAATTGAGAAACATAAAAACAAAAATTATGATTTACCTATTGAAGCCATTTTGTTCTTTAGTCTCTAGTAAACTCGGAACAAGCATCAAATCGGAAATTTAACATGTGCTGCTATCTAAGGTTATTATTTCAAATTAGTCATTTTTTTTCCATTTCAAAACACCACAAAAACAATTTTTGGCAAGTGCTAAAATCGGGTAAATGTATAAACAAAAAATTTATTATGATCAATTAAAGTATAGAGAATAAAATAAAAATGTTACTTCAGACGTACAAAACTTAGAACATGCCTTTAAAAAATACAGAAATTAATGTTGCGTTTTCGCAACGCCAGTCTTAAATGGGTTAATATACTATAAATGAAATTTAAAATTAATACGAATTTAATCAATTTTTCACAAAAAATAACCATTTTGTAGGTTTTTTGCGTCATATGAAAATATTTCAGTAGAGCAATAAAATTGTATACTCTACATTTTAATATCAATAAAAAACTTTTACCGGCTATAGCAATTCTCTGTGTAAAAAAAAAAGTGTTTACGTTCCACTCTACTTTTTTTAACCAATGTTGAGGAATTTGACATGAAGACATTCACCTTTAATACACTGTAGTATTGCTAATCATTTTATTATGGGGACATCATATAGACGGACCAGTATTGCCCGCTATGATCGGATGACACAACGGATGCATTTTAGTGGCGCGACGCCGACGAAAAAGGTGGGAATTTGAGCAAAGAATGAAAATTAGTGTGTTTCGAGATCAACAGATGATAGCACTTTCTTGACTTCGAATAAGATATATCACGGAAAACGAAGATGGCCTCAGAATGCTAGAGAAAGGCGGGTGTTTCTTGCAGATTCAGCGAAAGAGGATTCCAGAAAGTTCGAATGCAAGGACAGCGGTTTTCTTTAAGAAAGCTTGGCTGAGACAGAAAACAAAGTCATAGAGAAGTAGGACTTCAATCGGGAAAGATGTATGTCATCGCGTCGCAGGGTGGGACGTCTTGTAAAATAAAAAGGAACAGCGAAAAATTTTAAGTATTAATAGAATTTCTGGATTTGGGAGTCGAATAGAAAACTATTAGTATCATATAATGGTGTTGGACACATTTATGTGGATAAATAAAGATAGTTCAAAGGTTAAAGGACATATTATTTCTCTCGGACCACCATTGAACCAATCAAGAACGTGAATTTAAATCTGATATATATATATATATATATATATATATATATATATATATATATATATATATATATAGAGAGAGAGAGAGAGAGAGAGAGAGAGAAGAAATAATACTTATTTTCAAATATTTTATTTATAAGGTATATTAAAGAAATTTTAACAGCTTAACAAGTTGTATTTTCAATGTTTGCCTCAATTCTAGTCTATTCATGTTTTGATGAACTTTAAGAAACAGACTGAATAAAACTTTTATCAATTTTTTAAAAAAATGGAACCATTTTTCAACTTGAATATTTACACGTCAATTTTTTTTTATTTTTTTAATTGGCAGTTGTTATTAGGTTTTCAATTCATGGGGTGATTACTAGAAAATCATTACGATACACTAATGAATCTTTCAAATATTTATGCGTATGCCCTCCTAGTCGGAAGCAAGAAAAGATTATTTTAATGACCGGGGACATCTTGAATGAGGAGGAAAAATATTACTCATAATCATATTTATGCTTTTATGGAAAAGAGGAAAAATTTAACTTAATGAAGAGAAACGGAAGAGCATTTCGATTCATTAGGTGAGAGTATATGTAAAGTTCTTTGAATCATCAATACTAAATTGCTCGAATATACTTAAAGACCACACATTTTATTTTTTATACATGATAATACTCCGTGTTTTTATATTTTACTTAATACTTAATTTTACAGTTCACATTCAGGAACAGGGCATAGACATTGCATGCTTTGGAGATGTTTTTGTTAAGAAAAAACAAAAATGCATAAACTAATACCATAACATGAAATAAAATAAGGTAATTTCCTTTCACACCACAAAAAAAAATATATTTCTGAATATTTTAGGGAAATGAATGTGATATTATGAATTAGTTGGTTCATATCGCTAGAGAGGTTAGTCTTAACTACAAATCACACTTGTTACTAAAGAGATAGTAATAATTTTAGTTTCCAAATTAATGTTTTATATATTTTCTTTGTTGTAAAAGTTATAATTTATTCTTTAATATTCTTGAAAGATTAGATAAAAAAGAATAACTAATAAAAATTATAATTTTCAAGATTTTAGGGAAATGAATGCCGTATTAGGAATTGGTACATGAGGCAAAATAGGTTATTCGTTTACGACCCATCACACTTGTAAATAGCAGCTAGTAATAACTTTTGCTTCCAGTATTATCTTTGTTGCAAAGTCATGGTTTATTATTCCATATTCTTGAACGATTGAACAAAAAATATAATCACGAATATATATATATATATATATATATATATATATATATATATATATATATATATATATATATATATATATATATATATATATATATATTAATATTAGTAGAAATGTTTGCGTCCAGTATTATTTTCTATATTATCTTTGTATAAAAACTATAGTGTATTACTTTATATTCTTGAAAGATTAAACAATAATATCATTATCAATCTCTTCATTAAAAAAAAATAAGAATTATAAATAGTGTAAAGCTGAGATTCACTGTGTAGTTCATGATCGCATACATCGCATAGCTTAAATAAGATTTCAATTCAACCTGCGTCAGCTAAATTCAAACTGATTATTCATTTGATTATGTCAAATTAGCGATTAAAGATACGATAAGGTTATCACGGTATATAGGTAGGGTAAATCAACCCCGTAATTATAGACAAAGAATTCTTACGAATATTTTGAATGTATAACAGTTAAAATATAAATGTTTAGGCATAATTGTAAAGATTTTTTTCTAAAAGATCCCTTGGGAAATTTCGGTAAATACTGTAAAATTGAGATTCTCAGTTAAGTTCATGATTGGACATACTACATAGCTTAAATAAGATTTCATTTCTACCTGCGTCATTTAAATTAACACTGATTTTTAATTTGATTATGTCAAATTAGTGAATAAAGGTACTTTAAATTTATGACAGTATTTAAGTAAAGTAAATCCTCTCGCATTTTAGGCAGAGAATTGTTACGAATATTTTAGACATATAAGTGATAAAATATAAATGTATAGGGATAATTTAAAATATATCTGTAAAGGATACCTTGTTGAATTTTTCCAACTTTTTGTCGAGTAAAATCGTTTTTTTTTTTGTTCTACAAAGAAAAAGGCTTAAAATCTTTTTAAAAAGACAGTTAATTTTTTCTCTGGATTTAGGTCAAATTTTTCTAACGTCGCAAAATTAGGTTGATAGCATTACTCAGCAGTTTCATTAGTGGGTAAAATAAAAATACTTTTCCCTAAATGAACGTCATATTCATGTCGCTCTAATAAATTTTGTAACAAACAGCTACCTTCAAGATGTCAAAAATGTGTTTAACATCAAAATGAAAATAAATGTTTAATAAAATAGCAGAAATTCGGCCACTCTGCTCCTAAAAGATAATTAATGATCCTTGCCAAAGCTGAAATAAACTGGGACAAATTGCTGTGATGGACGTTTGGTTAGTGACATGATAAAATATGCTTCAGGAAACAGGTTTTGTCACCAAATCTCTCGAAAATATCATCTATAAGAATATAGATTTTTAATGAATAATTTTAGTAAGCAAACATAAAAATAATACATTTTAGAAATAAAACATAAAACTTTAAAACTGAATTATAATTCCTCATTTAACAGTTTAACGCACAAAGTAGCTCGGTCGGATAAAATATTTTGATAAGTAATATTAAGGAGTTAAACAGGTGCATACACTTTTTACAACTCCTGAGAATATGAAAACAGTGATTTTTTATTCTTGCATTCATATTTATGGGATACAAATATCTATTATGGACGTAAAAGTATAAAATAATATTTAATTTTGGTAAATATTTGAAAAGCGGGATTTCAGCGACGTTGAATAAATGTAAATATTCCTTTTAATTCAGCATCTCCTTTCAAATTTTATACTATATCATTTTTTAAGCAAAGACATTATTAAAAATTAAGAAACCCTTCGAAATTTCATTTTAAGTAGTAGTCACACAAAATTACGTAAAAAAAAGCACATCTTAGCGCTGCAACTTATAGCATGGCGATGAATACCACATGCTTCAATTCAATGTTCGCTAGCATGCTTTGAGATGCATAACAAAGTACTGCTCACAGCAAGCCATTTTTCCTTTCACCGCTCGCTTTTTTTCGTGACAAAGCCATATGCTTTTATTATCACGAAAACAATCTCATTGCGTTTCTTTGATAAATAGTGCTAGCCATATGCGTTCATCTACGAAGTAAACAAACATCAATTAGCTTTTAGCGGAATATAATGGAATTAAACTAGACAAAATGTTGAAGTTTAGCAAATACTCATCAAAAGTTGGTTTTATCGTTAATTTTTGATACAGTTCTATTCAAAGTATTTTATTCACATAGTAATTTATTTTTAAAACTTGAATTTGAATCGGAAAATATTTGGAAAAAAAATTGGCAGCATGATTTGTGAATAGGATGTTTTACTTCAAAAATATATTAACAAATATGTAGTTAGTCATTTTAATTTAGAGAAAATTATATTTTATTTGATTTGATCTATTTAAACAAAGATATACAAACGTTTTTGTTCGGGTTTGGGCTAATACAAGAGATCAACTTCAGTGAATCCATAGGCTAAGATATTAATGATCATTTTGTGATTTTAAAGTGTCTCATTTAATAACGTTTATAATTTTCTTATAAAATATTGTGATTAAGTAGTAATGAAACATTTCCAACTTTTCAAACATCTTAACAAAATTAAGTGCAAAATATGTTATTTATTACCTAGTACATTTCCAAACTGTGAGAATTTTTTTTCAGAATTCTGCTTGCATCTTCAAGATCAATATGGTATACATAAAAGACTAATCTTTCACATCATTTAAATTATCTAAGAGCAATTCTCATGAGGTTATCAATCCGAAAATCTTTGAAATGAATATTGAAAAATAACTATGCTTAATTACAAGCACGCAATTGACATCTCAACTAAGTATTCTAATTAAATGTTACTGGAGTGTTGTTAATAAGTTTATTTTAGCTACAAGGTAGTCGGCATTTGTAAGTTATATAAATTTCCAGCAATTAAATAATCATGTAAAGTTTTAGCTATTTTTGTAAGCACAAGTACACATGCAAATATTCATGCCCACACAGTCATATATTAGTGTATATATATATATATATATGTGTGTGTGTGTGTGTGTGTGTGTGTGTGAAAAACAAGTTAGGCAACCGGCATTTTTTTATGTAATATAGTGCATGTATTATTATAATGTGAGGTAGCAGTAATGAATCCAAGGATATTGTGCTTTTGGGAGAAACAGTGTAAAATGTGAAACCTTGCAGACTTTGAGAAAAGGGCAAATTATTGGAGCGAGTTTAAAATGGGTTATCTGTTACTGCAAACCCCAGGCAAATGGGTGTTTTTCGAGCTATGCTATCGGAAGTCATATTAGCGTACAGAGTGCACAGAAAAACATCCTTTACAAAACAGAATCGTGGACGAAAGACAGAGCTGAGTGAAAGAGGTGGACGAGGTATTGAAGCGAATTTTCACACGAAGAAATAAAACAACTCTAACCAAAATGACCGAAGAGTTCAATCTGCATCTCCATGTTCCGGTATCAACAATTAGAGGTATAAGGGAACTTCAATAACATAGCATTTACGGAAGAATAGCTATTCCCAAGCCACGTGTAATAGATGCCAATACAAAATATCATCCACAATGGTGCCATGAGCGCAAATCCTTGTCAAGTAATATGTCGAAAAACGGCATTTGGTACGACGAATCATTGTTCACATTCTTCCTCGCAACAGGACATGAATATGACTGGAGAATACCTAAAAAAGCGTAAGATTCTGGCTGTCTCATCTCAAATGTCAATCATGAAGGTAGATCTATCAGGGTTTGGGATGACATCTCATGGTTTTCTTCAGGCCCTATTATAACCTTAAAAGGGAGATTGTATGGGAAGGACTATGTCGAAACTTGAGTTCACTAGTCCATACTATGCAGCACACATTGTTTCTTGCAGGATATGGCGTTTTCCATCGTGATAATCCTCCTATACCTACAGCTAAATCTGACAAGTATTGGTTTGAAGAGCATGAAAAAGAGGTTAAATATCTAATCTTGCCCTGTACTATCCCCCCGACAATATATCATCCAACCACTGTGATCTGTATACGCGGAAAGTGCCAAGTATCGAAATCCACCACGTCATCCATACAGAAACTTTCATGATTTTTCCCTGAAGAATGGTATAATATATTCTTAACCACTATTCATGACTTGTATAATCCAATTGCAAGGTGTGCTAGGTGGTATTATATGACAAAGACAACACTGCGTCGCATTAATAAAGGTCCTCATGAGGTTTCTTAGAGTTTCCATTATTTTAATAACCACGCGCGCACACACACACATACATATATATATATATATATATATATATATATATATATATATATATATATATATATATATATATATATATATATATATATATATATATATATATATATATATATATATATATATATATATATATATATATATATATATATATATATATATATATATATATATATATATATATATATATATGACGCAATCGTTACTTACACCCTTCCCATTACGTCGTCTTACATCCAAACTTCCTCTTCTTAAATCTATTTCTACATAATTATTAAAGTTATAGCAGTCAATGAGTAAAAAGGCCGGTGGCAAAGAACTACAATTAATACATCTAACATAGTTTATTTTCCCCATAATTTCCTACCTGATTCAATCTGATAATTTAATCTAGAATTCACCACATTTTCCTGCGACGCGTGACCGTCTTAATTAAGAATCTCCCACCGTCTGACCAAAATGCTATTGTCTTTTACCATCTAAAGCCATCGCGCAATCTCACAAGAGCTTCGTGACTTTGCACCGTCGATGAGGCTGGGGCGGTCCTAGTTCTGTTACTATTTATAGATTCCCTTCCTGGTTCTTCAATTTACGTGAATCGAGTCCACCCCGTAAAATACTTTCTCTGCGATGCCCCTATTCCGATATCTCGTAATTTCACCGTTTTAAATTGTTAAATCCTTCTTTCTTTCTACACAAAAGTCCCCCCCCCCATATTTTAGCCTTTCGTTTTAGCCTTACAACTTTACCCCCGTTCCCCTGAAGGCGTGCACACAAAGAGTAACTATTTCTCTGCAGCACGTCTCCAGAAGAGAAAAACACTAAAATCAAATTTTAAAATTCCAAATAACTATAAACCGAAAAAGATTGCTGAGTAGGGACGTCTCCCCAGTTAACACAAATTAAATTAAACCTAACATAAAATTTTATCTATTCAATCCTAACCAGATTGAATAGAGGTGTTGATACATTTTTCATAAATCTCCGTTTGAGACACAATTGCCATTGACGAAATATTAATTATCACAATATAAATTTCCAAAATTACAAAAATCACTAAAAAACACAATTATCATTAAATCTTATTAAATAAAATTACGATAATACCTCAATCACAAGTATATATAGTAAATGCTCAGTACTTTTAACAAATGTAGAAGTCCAAATCTGTACAGCCAAAAATAAAAATATTAACTCTGTAAATCGGACGCTATACTTCACTCTTCATCTGTACACAAAACCCAAAAAACACATCATATTTTTCATGAATAACACCATAATTATACACTTGTTATATGAGATCCACACTGGTAAATATACACAAAATAAATCAAAAGAGAATTTACTTTTTTTTTCTTTTTAACAACACACAAAGTTTAACCACCTAAACTTTGTGTGTTGTTAAAACACACAAGTTTGGAGACACACAAGTGGAGTCAAGAGGGTGTTAGGCACCCAACATATAAAATCACTTAAGAAATGGATCTCTTAACTTCACATTATTATATTTTTTATCAAAAAAATAGACACTTCATAAAATTTTATCAACCTAATCAATAAAATCAAGAACACACAATTTGAATTTTAAAAATATATATATGAGAAACAGTAAATTAGAATTTAAACGTTTGGAACCAACTTTCAAAATTATCTACATTACTCAAAACACTTTCCTTTCTCCATTCTTATTACGTACTTTTCATGATCACTCAATGACTCACTTAAAACTAATCCTAACGACATGAGGAGGCATGTGAAATAGCTCATGCCCGGTCAAAACATTAATCATTTTATTATTTATTGACAAAATATGTTAAAACTCACATTTTTCAATATGGTATCAAAATCTTACCAATTTCAAGGCTAAAATATTTCGTAAACCTTCACATCTTATCAATGAAAAATAACCTACAAATTCCATACCTCACTTTTTAAATATCACAAAATATCAATAATATTTATTTCAATACAATAAAAATGCACTTATAATGATTTTATTGAAATATGAATCAATTGTTGTACCAAGTCAAGACCTCCTGAAAGTTTAACGTACTGAATTCAAAACACATGTTAATAATTTATTACTGAATTCAAAAAATATTTACAAAATAATAACGAGACTCCCACAGCAACAAAACACCAAAACGCATAGTTTAATTTTTATATGTTCTAAAATCTCCCGAAATATTTACCAAAACTCATAAATTTCTAATAATTAATGAAATTAAAATTTTCGAAATTTTACAACTGTTTATCAGTAATACTCTGTTACCTAGCTTTCCCCCCTTCCCCAAGAACAAGATGGATACACAATTTAATTTCATAATATTATAAATTTAAAGCATTTCGAATTGTTAAAAATATCAATTAATTTTTCTTGAAAATATGAAATAAATCTTTCAAACTCAAAATTCTTATCAAATCAACAAAACCTTCTCAAAAACAACAAATTTTTCAGCAGTCATTAAATCCTCGGAGAAAAATATGAAAATATTACATATCTTATCACAAACCAATTTGAAAATGTATCAGTTAATATTCATTATATAACCCAATCCTCAAGTCGTAACCAAAGTGACATACTATTCAGTGAAACTGGGTGGGGAAGCTCTATGCTTAAAAATTGTATGGGTTTCAAAAATACAAAAATACTCATTTCAATAACATAAAAATTAAGCTCATCAAAAATATTCACTAAAAACCCATATCTGTAATATTCTGACACAAACATTATAATCATTTCACACATTATCTTTTAATCAAACAGTTCGTTCATAAGCCATTCTTAACTCACTTCATTTCTAAAAAAAATAATCGAATTTTGCTTAACGACTTTAATTATCCCGTCAAACAAAAACAAAAAAATATTTAATTTCATTACTTTTACTATCCAACATCTTATCATATCTTTTTATTGTAAACACTGTAGAATTCCGAAATTCCGTGAAGTACACGAATACAGTACCATCGGTGAAAAACATTATTGCTTGTTGCGTCGTGGAAAAAGCACACCCCACTTTTCAAGGTCTTCTGGCGAAAAGCAGCGTAGAGAGAACGATATTCACTGCGTCACACCCACGATGACTTTATCTGGGAGAAAAAACACATTGAAGAACAAATGGTGTCCGTGATGATTCGTTGACTGAAGAAAATCCACACTGTAAGCACAATTTAGACACTCTGAAGACACATTGCAGCAAACAGCAGGCAAAGCGTTGTAAATCCACTTAGAAATCGAAGAACATAATCATAGTAGAATGGTATCCGGAATTAAAACTTGGTGTCTGCAATCGTTGTCACTGGCATTATCACGAGGAAAATATGCAGCTTCAAAGAAAAAAAATTCTTCTTATCCAACGCAGTCAACACAGTCACGAGGGACCATGATGAGAACTTGGATATATATTTTTTTAATTTTTAACTTAAATTTTAAAGGCTGTGGGTTTCAATTTATTTTCCCTCGCGCGATCCCAAAAATCCTACGCGGCTATTGACGCGCTCGTTACTTGCACCCTTCCAATTACGTCGTCTTACATGCAAACTTACTCTTTCTTAAATCTATCTCTACATAATTATTAAAGTTACAGCAGCCAATGAGTTAAAAGGCCGGTGGCAAAGAACTACAATTAATACATCTAACATAGTTTATTTTCCCAATAATTTCCTACCTGATTCAATCTGATAATTTAATCCAGAATTCATCACGTTCCCCTGCGACGCGTGACCGTCTTAATTAAGAATCTCCCACCGTCTGACGAAAACGCTATTGTCTTTTACCATCTAAAGCCATCGCGCATGCCCACAAGAGATTCGTGACGTCGCATCCACGATGAGGCTGGGGCAGTCCTAGTTTTGTTACTATTTATAGATTCCCTTCCTGGTTCTTCAATTTGCGTGAATCAAGTCCACCCCGTAAAATGCTTTCTCTGCTATACCCCTATCCCGATATCTCGTAATTTCACCGTTTTAAATTGTTGAATCCTTCTTTCTTTCTACACAAAAGCCCCTCCATATTTTAGCCATTCATTTTAGCCTTACATATATATATATATATATATATATATATATATATATATATATAAAACAGTTCCGTAACTGACTCATTCATTCACTGACTGACTGACTGACTGACATACAACGCACAGACCAAACTGCTGGACCTAAAGGGCTGAAATTTTGCATGGCGATTCTTCTTATATTGTAGGGGTGCACTAAGAGAGATTTTTGAAAAATTCTTCTTAGATTTTTTAAAATTAAATTTTTAAGCTGTTTATTTTACTTTTTTTAAGTTTGCATTTAAAATAATAATTTGAGGGTTATAAAATTTATATCACAAGAAAGATCATAAAAATTCCTTTAAAATGAAATCTTTCGCATGCACGAATATATATATATATATATATATATATATATATATATATATTAACGCTTATTTTTATGTTGACGTAATTCAGCAAAATCTTGAAGTCAACAATTAAATGAAGGCATGCACTTTTTAACATATATTCTATTAAAAACATTAATTTTTTACTATTGTGCAGTTACCTAAGAAACGAATAAAGAAAAAACATAGTAACCAAAATATTTGCTAATAAAATGTATTACCGCTGTTTGTAATTAAATGTTAAATGTTAACAATCGTTTTGAATTATTGTGGAGGATTAAATTATACTGTAAGGGTTATAGACTTTTATTTCCGGTTTCCACTTTACTGATTTTTCTAATTGTGAGTTTCCGTTTTAAATGTTTCTTACATTTAAAAATATTTATTTCAAGTCATTTGTATGCAATACCCCACACAATTATTATTGAAGATATTTGAAGAAACAGATGGTTATATTGAAAAAAGATACTACTAATATATACAAATATTGACAATTTTTAAACCAATTTAAAAGTAATGTGATACGGAAATAAATTATTTTTAAATTTTCTAATAAATTAAAATATATAAATGACAGAAAAAAACACGACTGATTTCGAAGAGCATCTAACCGGAACACCTGCTGAAAATCACTGATATAGGTGAATCAGCTTAACTCCATATTCTCAGCCTTGTCTAATGTTAAGAGGGAATCGAAACCACAACGAGGGCGGTGATATTCAGAGAACGCCCGTAGACCAATCTACTGCGTCACACGTTTGAGAACTGTTTGAACATTGCAACAGAACAGAACATCAATACGGTCATGGCAGTTCAAGGCATGACAGAACTTTGACCAAATATCTCCTCGAAATGAATTTTAGATGTTGTTTGGGTAGAATAATATGTGCATTTAATGAAGCATACAATGCCACCCCTATTAACTGCTAAATTTTCTTCAGTACGGATTCAAGACTCCATGGAGCAAATGTTACGGAGAAAAAACCTATTTCCACGACCACCTCTCAAAACGGCCACTTTTTATCGGAACCATTACTGGCTGCCATACAGAAGTTTCACTGTATTGTTAGAGAAGTTTTCAGAAAAGTTTATTAAGGGGACAGTGGACCTTCAAACCTAACTTTTTTTTGTTTTGAATGGATTTGCTTGAAATTTTAATATGTGATTAGTACCATAGGTTTGTAAAAGTGGTTAAAATTTAATGATGAAATATTAATAATTTATGAATTATGAATTATTAATTATACCAAAATTGGCCTAATTAAAAATGTTCCATGCACATTTATCTTGCATATAATAGGGTAATTTTTATTTACAGGATACCTTATAGAACTAACAATAAAACTTATTGCTTATTTTAAGCATTGATTAAAAATATAAAGAAAAAAAATAATAATAGAGAAAACACCCTTTTTATTACGCAGAATACCTATAAATCATCTTTTCAAGTACAAAATTTAGAAATTCTGAGCTACGAAGCATAATTATTTTCAATAAGATTTATTTGATATACAGTTAAGTATATAAAACTTAAATTTAAAAGCAATGCGATAATTAGAAATGCGCCTAGAGCAGTTTGAATATTCGTATGACATGGAAATTTTTATTTTGAGAAAAACACATTTAAAGTTATTGCTATTAGTATCCACATAATATCTAAATTAAATACAAATGCCTATAACTAGGAAAGTAATCACAGAAATTAAACATTCTTTTTGTAACACATTCCTACTCGTCCGTAGTTTCACAATTCAATAAAATCAAAAAATCGAATTTTTGGACAAATTTCCCAATTTTGAAAGTCCACTGTCACCTTAAAAGGAATATGAACTGTATCCAAATTGATCTGAGAATGACTGCAATGAGTATTTATACAGCACGTTCACAAATACAATTACGATTCTTCAATCTGTAGCGGCTTATCATAGGTATTAAAAATCAGGCATGCTGAAAACAATAACTACATGGCCTTGAAGGTATGCTTCTACGCACAATCCAGATTCATCAAACAATTAGCCACAGACACTTATCCCGTTGAGAATCACTCCACTGCAGGGTGTAATTCATCTTCCGGTGATTAACAGGCAAAATATTTTCTTGGCAAGTGTAGGATCATAAATCTGTACTTACAGCGTTATCTCATGACATTTAGATTCTGTAGTTATACCACAGTTTCTTTTCATAAGCATAAGAGACAGGTACTATAAGTGTATTTTTCGTGTATACATGTCATTTTATAATCGAGGGTTTTACAAGTGTATAACAACAATCAATAGTAGAGAGTTTAAAAGCGTGTATTTCTGTTTTTTTTTTTTTAACTTCCAGTCATCGTAGTTTATAAGATTCATTTTTATCATTTTAAGATAATTGAATATTTATACAAAGAGGATTACAAATTTGGCGTAATTGAGGAAAACGAATGCCATCAGTTTCTACTTGAGTTCCGCACATTCATAATTTTAACACGAATATTAATTTATTTAAAAAAAATAGAATGCCGAAATCCCTAGCGAGTTTTAAAATTATAATTTTATGCGTCTACTTCCAAGGCTTCTACTGCATCAGCAAGTGACCGAATTAGCAACTATGAATAGGGTACGTAAATTTCGAATAAAAAGTTTCGAAATTTCGCAAAAAAATTGCAATTCCTAAAATTTCGCATTTTTTCACACACACACACACACACACACACACACATATATATATATATATATATATATATATATATATATATATATATATATATTTGTATATATATATGTATGTATGTGTGTGTGTGCGTGTGTGTGTGTGTGTGTGTAAGTAACCATTAAATGAAACGCCTATTCAAAATTCTTCTATCGAATTCGCCTATCGCAATCGAATTCTTCTATTCGAATTCGCCTATCGCAATCTGATAACTCCCTTCATTTTGTTTTCGACATCGAATAATACAAAATAAACTATTAGATTTCCCCTAAGGTCACGAACGGATAGATTATAAAAGAATAAAGTTCTAGAAAAAGTATGACGAAACGATCACCCCACATGGCGTTTAAGTCAGGTGTCATAAATTGACCAATTAGAAGTTCAATGGACTCTTACTCCGGGCGTGAATCGAGATCTTTCGGCCCTTCTGTGTCCAATTTCCGTCCTATGAAGTTGCCGGTTTTTTGCGTTGCGATTATATTTTGTTCTGCGTGCTGTTCCGGCAGTCCCAGGGCGACAATTATCATGTGAAAATCCTAAGCTGCGGAAATATGAGGGTATCAAGGTGTACCGAAACCACTGGAATATATTTTAATAGAAACTGCTTGAAGTTAGTTTCAGGATGTCTGGTGAATCTCTACTGCCGTTTTTCCCGTCAACCCAGCCACGACTTGACCCAGAACCGAAGTACTATGAAGTTACAAGCCTTTTACGCTTCTTCCCGATCAGTTAACATTACTTACACACACACACACACATATCTATATATATATATATCAGTTTCAGGATATATATATATATATATATATATATATATATATATATATATATATATATATATATATATATATATATATATATAACTATCAAAATTTTTAGTTAAAAGCTAACATTGTAGTAGTCTCCACATTCTCTTCCTTAAGTGTTTAGAAATAAGTAATAAGGAATTTTCGAGAGTGATATGTCTCAGTTAAATACCTTGGATGGTCTTAGATAAGCAATTATGTTAATAAATTATTACCACTATTACCTAATTTCGCTTAAAAAGCTGTTTATCACCTTGTTTTCGCCGAAAAGTAGGAAAAAATAATTTGTGCATTTATTCGTATCTATTTTGTAAATACGAAAATTACGTATCCCTAACTATAACCTACTGGGTTAGGATCTCCACCGCAATTTACATCCAGCCACTGCAGGGCCGAATTCTTTTTTAAAGGGGGGGGGGTTACCCTTCTGCCACCCTGAAAAACCGTGCGGAGGAACATAATAGGTTTAGTCAAATACAAGATCGTTAGAAATGTGCGTGCAAATTTTAAAATAATATAGGGTGAAGTGGGATAAGTGAGATCGCGGACTTAAAACACTAAAAAATTTACCTTTTTTATAAAATCCAAGTATACTTTGCATGAAAATCCTTGCTTTAATGTTATGTACAGTTTTTATCTAGAGAAAAATAAGTTGTAAAGTTGAAAATTTGTATACCTACCAAACCCTTGCATTTTAACTAAGGTATTCAAGTTCAAGTACTAGCCAAAAAAAATCTTAACTAATTAACCCCAATACATAGAGTTATTTTGAAGACACCCACTTATTCATTAAAAAACGAAGAATACAGATAAATAATTAAAAAACATTTTTTGCAGTATTACTTCATTAATGCAGGGTTTTCACTTGCCCCATAAAAATTTTGTGTCTGGGCAAGAGAACACGAAGGTTGGGGCAACTGAGAACTGGCCCCATATACCCCTTTGCGGCGCACTACCCTTTAAAGTTGGAATTTGAATAAAAAAAGTTGTAGGCTACCTACTTAGGCCAAAAGTAGTGTGCAGGTAAAATTTTGTAAAGATTGCACTTACCGTTTGGATTCTGTGGGTGTTCCATAAGATGGAACACTGAGCCACCAGACCTCTGAAAAGTGCGTCTAAGCGAGCATCGCAGTGAAGCGCGTAATTCAGTAGACGCTTTTGCATATGATTGAAAACATACTGTATTATACCTGTGTAGCATATTTTGCGTGACCAAGGGTGCTCCCCGGAGAGGCCTGCTACTCTACACCCCATCCCCCACCCCCCAAAAAATAAAAAGATAAAAAAAATTTAAAATATATCTCGGTTATATGATTATTTATGATGAGATAAATATTTACAGTTCCTAAATATGTACAAGTCCTATGTGAAAAAATATTTACAATTCTTCTATTTTTTGGTTTCATGATATTTTTCGAAGCACGTCTCACCCTGTTTGTAAAAACACAAACCAACATCGCATGTTTTGCACTTGAAGCTTGTTTTGTGCGGCTTCGCTTTCGTACTACAGTACGCACATCGTCTGCGCGTACCCTTCACCGGCATATGTTCAATTTTGCCGTATCTTTTATCATCGGAGACCTTAATTTTAAAACTGGGAGAATTTATAAAAAATTAATAATTAATAAAAAAATAATTAATAAAATAATAATTAATAGAATAATTAATTAAAAAATAATTAATAAAATAATAATTAATAGAATAATTAATAAATAATAATTAATAGAATAATTAATAAAAAATAATTAATAAAATAATAATTAATAGAATAATTAATAAAAAAATAACTACAATTATATTTAGAATAAAGAAAAAATAAGCTATGTATATGTAGAAAAATAACATCTACACAATAAAATAAAATATAGGCTAGCGAAACTCAACAGCGAGTGCAAAAGAAATTCGTGCAGCTCTAAGTAAAGATGACTCGAGCTACTGATAAAATCATCCCTGTTTGAAACCTCTCCACAAGGGGAGGGCATTTCCTGGAATTTTGTAGGGAGTAATGGGTATGGTATGTATATCTCTTGTTTTCTATAGGCAAACAACCCTCCCTCGAAGCATCTGAAAGCTTGAATTCATTCCCCCAAACAGCGAAAAGCAGAAAACGTAAACACAGCGGTTTCCTCCCGTCATCGCGTTTGGTTGCGTAATATGATAAGGTCTAGTGGTGCGGTGTTCCATTTGATGAAACACCTTCTTTTATTCAATGATTCTACGTACGTTTTCTATAAAAAAAATTAAAAATAATATAGAATAAATAGATTAGAGTACAGCCAACGAAATAACATAGAAATTTTTTAAAAGCAATTTTTTTTTTGTATCCCAAAAATACATACAAAATTTCTTGTAAATACGAGGATTCTAAATAACGAGTCACAGCTGAAGATCATGAATGGTCTTGTATTCTTGTGCCATCTAATATTGAAAAGGAAAGTTAAAAGTATATAGTAAACATCTTTTTATCCATTTAAAGTTGAATTTATCGGTTTGGCAAGCTAGTCAAATTAGGTGTTCCATGCAGTGGAACACTGAGAAACAAAGGGATACTGTAAAAAACCGACCTTTGTGTTATAACAGCGATATAAATAGTTTTTTCTTCCCAACATATGCTTTCTAGCTGGATAAACTTCATAACCAAGCACCTTTTACCATATTTCTTTAACAGCTGATGATTGTTTTTAATTCCTTAACATTAAAAAACAGTAAATCATGCAACTGAAAATAGTTTTTTTTGCTGTAGGTTTGAAGAAGGGAATTGTAATAAACTAACTTGTTTAGACTAACTGTTAGTGAATGTGAGCGGAGTGGACATTACAAACTGTGTGTGAATATATTAAATTTTTAATTCTTTTGTCACTATTTCTGAGTTGTCTTTTGTACCAGATGATGACTTATTAGTGTTCCTGGGAGAGTCCAGGCCTGAAAGGTTTGGTGAACTAATTTTTTCCGTGTCTTTTTGGTCCTACAATATTCAATAGGGCTTATGCAAAGGGAAAAAACTTTTTTTGGATTTGTAACATATATCGGTTACTCTAAAAGAAATAATACAAATATACTTATTTTTTAATCTTCGGACGTTACTGAAATTTCTAACTTGAACAACAAATACCTCCACAACAAAAGAATGTAAAAATAGTCTTTTGCTCAGCATGATATATCTATTATTTCCCTTGCCCTACTTATTTTTCTATAAGCAACTATGATTTATTGGGACCCGCGTTCTCACTTGCCCCAAGAGCGGGAGCAAAGGAGAACAAAAAACGCAAAAACTTTAAATATTTAAGACAAAATATGTTGTAAATAGTTTTAAAAAATAAAACTATAAATGTAGAACATAACCAAAAGTATGTATGCAAATTTTCATGCAAATACAACAACTTGTTAAACACTTATTTAGATTCAAATTGGAACTATATGATTTTGCGTTCTCACTTACCCTACTTCACCTTATATAAAAATGTTATAAATCAAAATATAACGTGGAAAATTCAGACTTTTCAGGAGTAAAATACGGTAATTTACAATTTCAATGTTACTGATTGCAACATATAAGTTTTGAAATTTATTAAAATGCTATTAAAGTACACTTTCTTGGTAATAATCAATAATATACACTAAGGCAAAAACAATAATTTACTCATTAATAGAAGACTATGCAAAGTCTTTAATTAAACTTAAGTTAACTCTATTAGATTTTGGTTAAATTTATATTTTATTAATAAAAATAATATAACAAAAGACTGATTTCCCACTTGATTACTTCTGTTTGGCTACATTATTATCTCAGTGTTTAGAACATAGAAAATTCTTTTTTCTTACATACTTCACAGAAATTGTATTTTCAATTTGTGTCTCAATAGTTTTCATGAAGATCAACTACCTTGTTTAAAAAGAACGATTTTCCTTTAAATATTATCCTCACAAAATGTTAATTGCTAAGGTAATTAAAGTAGTTTATAGTCATAACTTGTGATGTAAGGATTCATATTAAAGTAAGTTAATGAAACGATTCTAAATTCTTTCATAGTTAAGCAACAAATAAATGCATAGTGCAAGAGATATGCCTAAAGTACTTAATTATTCTCTTCGAAGAAACATTTTATTCGAGGCTATCTTAATACGAATGAACTACAAGATGGATCAGGCCCAAAACGATGGAATAAGATAGAACGCTTAGCATAGGGGTTAGAAACACGTAAATTATGGATAATAATTTGCAGTAGAGATTTATACATTATATGGGTGTCTTAATACAAACACTTGAAGATCCAGCTTATTCAAACACGCATAAGGCCTTGATTTCGAATGCAATGAAAGCAAAGGGATTCCGTTGCACAATTAATCAACATTTATGATGTTAACCGAATATATTTTATATTGGATATTAGGAATCTGGAGCAAATTTAGTGCAAAAAATAAACTATCAAAGTTATGTACACGCTACCATAGTAAATGCTTATTTCTTGTTATCTATTTTAAGCAATGTGAATCAGATGTAAAATATAGATTTTTTTGCATCTCGACTTGGAAAATAAAGTTTGACAAATATTCTGCACGGAAAACTAAAACTTAACCCTCTAACTGTACAGCGGGGGGTCGGAACCGACCCAGGGGTGTGTTTTCTCTTTCTCATTGCAAGGGATCGAGTTGACAAGGAACCCTACCAATTAGGCTTTCAACAGGTGTTGGAGCATTTGCAGTTATAAGTTTGCCGTAAATATGAATGACTTTGTTGAAAAACGTTCTTCATGATCAATATTTTAAGATTTTCAATTTCTTTATTTCGATTTTGAAGGCCAAAAATATTAGTATGTAATATTTTTTACACTTTTGTGCTCGGAAATTTGGTTCAGTGACTTCCAAAACTAAGTACAAGACTAAATTACATATTAGACCTAATATATACAAAATTCTATGTAAATGCCAGAGAGATTTTAATTACAATTTGTTGGTCTTTTTTCTACATAAGGTTTTTATTTCATGTAAAATATTATCAATAAATGTTATTATACAACAAAAATGCTTATTGTGTACTTATTTGTACCAAAAACCTCATTAAAAAAGAGATCCGAGCCGACTGTACCATCTGTTTCGTCTCAAAACATTGTACCGTTTGAGGGTTAAATCACATTAGTTATTGTGATGGATCCTTTGAATTCCGTGGTATGGGATTATGCTATGGGATTGTGCACATGTCTTGTGATAGATAAAGATGAAGCCAAGGTCTACAATTTCTGTTTCGAAGATAAATGTAATATTACCTTTAATCTCGAGTCTTATACAATTTAAATCCTTTTTATGGTAATTATATCAAGCAAAATATTAAGTAATGTATTTCCTCATGGACATGCTTAATCCAGTTTACATGAAAACTTCGTACACTGTAGGGAATCTTGAACATTTGTGAAATAATAACACATACAAACTGGATTCAAATATACATGTTTCTTTATCTCTAAAATTTATGGTTGGGTAAATGCAAATAAAAATACATTTATTTTTGTCTATTGTTTAGCAAAATGTTTAAGATTTACATGTTATGCATAAAAACAATTTTTCTTGCTATTTTTTTACTTTATTTTTATTTTTCTAAGTTATAATCCGATGATTTCTTCAATATTGCATCAATATTCTGCTTAGCCTTTTATCCAGTAGAGTGTAAATTTTAAGGAGGAAACATCTTCAAGGAAAACACTAGACAAATGTTAAAAATGTGATAATATAAAATTTCAATGATATTAAATAGCCTAGATGTTTTAGAAACAATACTGTAGTAATATCTAATATCTTTCAGGCTTAAAAATACTTAAAATACATCACTTATAATTTAGTTTAACTAGAAACATAGAGGGTAATTCATCATTATTCTGATGTAATGTTGTTTAGTGAAATAATGAAGTTAATTTGTAGTTTTTTATACTTTTTAGAAGCAATTAAATTACTAATGACTTGAAAATTGAGTCTTAACAATATTTAAGATAAACTAAATTTCGATATCATTGGTTATATCATATTTAAAACTTATTACCGTTTCTCAGATATAAAGGATATTTAATTTCATATTGAACTTTTTCTATTATTTGAAAAATGTTTTATAACGGCATTTAAACGACACACTTTAAATGAATTAAACCCCGTATTTATATAAAAAAAGAAAGCTAAGATAGGAAAATTCATACGTGGCACTTTTTGCAAAAAGCGACTGATTGCTGACCAACTATACCATATAGCCATGTGTGAACTTTTCAGATTAACAGCCTTTTCCCAACAACCTCGAGAATTGAAAGTCATTCGACTACCTTTCTGCTAAGTTTTTTTCTGCATTTCTTTCCTATTTTGCTTGGCCATTCTAATAAATGATATGGATTACACAATAAAATGCAAACACTTTATCTCAATCACGAAACAAAATTTTATATGTTTCGTAATTGAATATACTCTCCTCTGTTTCTCGCAGCGTTGTTTTGAATTCTAATATTTTCGAAACATGTTTCAATCCTTACACAAATCAGATCCGTATAGTGAAATTTGATAACATCATGTAGCTAATGCAAAGTCATTCCTAAAATAACAAAGAAAAAATCCAATTCTACCATTTTTTTATAGTTGTAAGGTTTATTTTTATAATCTTATTGAATTAAAAAGTTATTTTAAGGCAAATCAAACTAGCCAGAATGAATAGTGCTCTACAGTATAAATATTAATAGTGTTTGCTCATAGTTAAAAATGTTTGTATATAGTAATTTTCGCTTTTTAAAATTGATTTCATGCACTGTTCTCTGTCCGTAAACAACATATATTTTATCACGAAATATTCTTTGAAAGAATACAAGTAAAAGGAAATACTATGGCTCCCGTGGTTTTTCACTTTCTTCAACATTACAATTTATTGTAAACATCTATCTATCAAGAACGGATCTTCATTTTAGACAAGGTCATACCCGCTGTTTTACAATGTTACGTTTCCGATGAAAAAATGACATCTGGTCTTTATAAATGATGAAAAAATGGATTAAAAAATATATAGACCTCAGAACTTTTTTATCAGAGATACGGGTATCATAAAGACTCAAAAATTTATTTACAATATCTTAGAATATATTTTTTTTTCAAACTTTTACTCTTATTTATATGATCTCCTTTATTATTTCCCTGAAAGTAAAACTATGTCTCCTTTCAAAAATCTGTTTAATGTATACCTTTTATATAAATTTATGTGTCTGTGCGTGTGTATGAATGAATGATAGGGTTTCATGGAAAAAAAAAATTCTGTAATCTAAACACTTCAAAATCCACACGAATGGTACGGGCATTGAAACAGGTACAGATGTGGTGAACTCTGCAATAAAGACAGTAAAAAGGCGGCTTCTTAATGATCCACAGACAACTAAAAAGGGTATGGCGTATTAATTATAAACTCTCCTTTATCGACGTTTTGTCTTTTAAATCAGACAGCAGTTTAAATACCTCAGTGCGTAGAAAACCTTCTTTTGTTTATGTGCCCCCACCCCCTCATACCTATTCTAGTAATCCCCCGAATTAAAAGTCTGTCGCTTTTTACCCTTACGTAGACCGTGCTTTACGTTTACGTTCGGACCCTCAGTGAAAAAAACAAATTTTTTTGGAAATTTTCCGATATCGTATTCAGGCTTATTCTAATCCAATTCGGCAAACCTTGGACAAATTTTCTCCATATGTTAACACTGAGGAGAGTTAATACAATAGGGTTAGTACATAGCATCCTTAAGAAGCTGCCCTTTTATTGTTTATGTTTCTAGAAGTTTGCTGTAAGCGTCTACAACATTGGTTTTTAACCAGTGGTCCGGGAAAACCTAAGAGGTGGTCCACGAAGTCAGGAGTGACGAAAGAAAATGGCTAAATCGTTTCAAAAAGACCTCGTATTAAATAATTTTATATAATTTGGAACACAAATTTTTTTGTTCTGGAATTTTTTTGTTTAGATTTTAAAAAACCCTGTATTTCTTCCGTTTCCTGGCGTTTCGAATACATGAAGAATCCTTGTTCAACTCAAAAATTAATTAATATAATTACTGTGACGTGCAGTTGCAGAGTCATACCCATTTTGCAGTGTCGCAGCAATTTTACAGCAATCTCATTGATTTTTAAAACTTTTCATAGGCTTTTATGCTTGCTATTAAGTTTACTTTTACTTTAAATTTGTTGTTGTTATTAAGTTGAATTGCAACTTGTTATTAAAGTTGCTTATCACAAACAGTTTGTTTACTAGAAAACTTAAACATTTTTGCCTCTGAAAGTGTTGTGATCAACAAAAGGTTGAGAACCACTTATTTACAATAAAAGTCTTTTAAAGCTTGATCCTAGAGTATGTAATTGAACTGCCCCTTCTATAATTTCACCCTTTACTGAAAGCAAAGGTTTAGATAAAAGTTAAATGAAGTACTAAATTTCCTTCCATTTTATTCTTATTTATTTTAAATTAAGAATTTTCTTGAAAACTTAAATATGTAGAAATTCCTTTTAAAAACTGCACCCCCATTATAAGTACAAATGTAGTCTAGAGTAATTATTTACATTTTGATAAAATATTGCACTGAATATTATCTCCCTATATCTCATACTGTAGATATACATACGAACCATTTTTCTCTTCAATATGTACATGCATATGAGTTAATAAAAAATACACTTATTTTGGCTTCTTTGGGAAAAGGTCCACAACGATTTTTTTTCAAGTGTTCCGGGTTCAGCAGAAGTCTCAGAACTACTTATCTACAATGAAAAGTCTCTAAAAGCATTATCTCAGCGTATTTACTTTAAGTTTGTACTTTCACTTCTATAATTTCACCCTTTTCTGAAAGCAATTTTAAGATAAAAGTTAAATGAAGTAAATAATTATTTACATTTCGCAAAATATTGCGCTGAATATTATCTCCTTATATCTCATACTGTAGATCTTTTTCTCTTTAATATGTCCATGCATCTGAGTTCAATAAAAAATACACTTATTTTGGCTTGTTTGGGAAAGGGTCCACAACGATTTTTCATTTTATTATTATTATTATTATTATTATTATTATTATTATTATTATTATTATTTTGCAAGTGGTCTGGGTACAGCAGAAGTCTCAGAACCACTGATCTACAATCAAAAGTCGCTAAAAGCATTATCGCGTATTTAGTTTAAGTTTGAACTTTCACTTCTATAATTGCACCCCTCACTGAAAGCAAAAGTTAAGATAAAAGATAAATGAAGTGCTAGAATTTCCTTCCATTCTATTCTTAATTATTTTAAATAAAGAGTTTTCTTAAAGACTGAAATATTTAGAAATTCCTTTAACAAACTGCACCGCCATTTTAAGTACAACTGTAGTCTAGAATAATTATTTACTTTTCGCAAAATAATGCACTGAATATTTTCTCCTTATATCTCGTACTGTAGATATAGATACGCAACATTTTTCTCTTTAATATGTACATGCATCTTAATTCAGTAAAAAATACGATTTTTTGGCTTGTTTTGGAAAGGGTTCACAACGATTTTTTAAATTTAATTTAATTTATTTATTTATTTATTTATTTTGCAAGTGGTCCCGGTTCAGCAGAAGGCTCAAAACCACAGATCTACAATAAAAGTCTCTAAAAGCATTATACCCGCGTATTTACTTTACGTTTGAACTTTCACTTCTAAAATTGCACCCCTTACTGAAAGCAAAAGTTGAGATAAAAGTTAAATGAAGTACAGAAATTTTCTTCCATTTTATTCTTATTTATTTTAAATAAAAAATTTCTTAAAAACATAAATATGGAGAAATTCCTTTAAAAAACTGCATCCTCATCATAAGTACAACTGTAGTCTAGAATAATTATCTGCGTTTCGTAAAATATTGCACTGAATATTATATCTCTATATCTCACGCTGTAGATATGGATACGCATCATTTTTCTCTTTAATATGTAGATGCATCTGAGTTCATTAAAAAAGACACTACTTTTTTGCATCACAGGATGTGTGTTTTCTTCTTTTCTCATAATGTGTTTTTATGCCTAAAGAGACGTTCTTAATATTTTTTTTCTTTCTGTTGATGATTTTACTCCAAATAAGAAGTTGGCAACGCTCCAACTGAGCCTGCAGATTTTATACCTGACTCTTGATAGTTTGTCTTTATCAATTTTTATTAAAACATATCTATCCTGAGCCTTTTATTCTAGTATTTGAATTATTGTACTCAGAATAAATATATTTTCTGTTTGCGAAGGAACAAGATAATTCGTTGATTTCATATGTTTTTTAGGTAATTCGATTAATATGATTGCTGCAATCATTAATTTGACTCATATGGTTTAATACTTTTAAATAATCACACTAAAATTCATAGGTGTAATGTAACTACGACGGCACAAAAATATTTGTATTTATAATTATATGTGAAACATTCATTCGAATGTAACTATTGTTTAATTACATTTGAAATCTGAATCATTAATTGATTTGATTAGCTGAATTTGCACAAGTATACACTTGGACTGCCTGGGGAGATAATATAGTACATATTTTTAAATTTTGTATCATCTAGTAATTAATGTGTAATGGTAACTGAATCTACAAATGTAATTTAACTTGTTGAATATTATTTAAATATCACATTAATAGGTGCAATTACATTAGTACAAGATAAAATTTTTATGATTTATAATTGTTTTATTAAATTAGTTGAACACAGCGATAATTTTTTTTTTCTGTTACATTCGTCATTAGTATTCTTTACAAAGTACTAGAATCGTTCTAGAGTACAAAATTACATTAATATATATTTCCCTATATTTTTAAATTTTTTATTTGTTATTGATTGGTTATTTTAACATCTTTTAGAATATTTCTGATGTATAACTAGTACTAATTATTTCTATATCCCTTTTTTATTTCTTCATAACTATTAGAAGAAAATTTAACAGTCCATGTGAACTCTGAATCACACCTTCTATGTGATCAACATTTTTAATTTGAAATAACCATGATTGTGTACAAATATTTTCACGATGATTTTAAACAAATTTATTGAGACATTAGAAATAATATACGGTAATAAGGTATCAAAATTTTATAACTGGGCATTTACACTAGCATCGCATGATGTCTTTGCAAATGTTTCTGCCACGTTGCAACTAAGTAGAAATAGGCTCCTTTCAGTATGACAACATTTATTACAGTGTGATGTTGTGAAAACATTTATTGCACATTGATGAAAATCCCAACCAGACAAATTTGCACCATGATAACAATCATAAACGCTGTTTAAGAAGTAAATGATGGTTGTTTAAATGACTTGATATCAAAAATGCAGTCTAACAAAAATCCATAATATAAGGCTGGGCCAAATGAAAGATAGAATTTTAGCTTTTTTACAGTAATGGTTTACTAGTTGGAATATGTGAAAATACAGGAAGTAAAAGGGATACACAGCCTACATATTCGTTAAACATAGTCACCTTGTCAATTCAAGCAAGTGTCCCAGCGCTTACAAGATTTTGGAATTTTGGATACCCTGAGCTAAATACGTTCGTGGTTGTCTACGGAACCAGTCTTGAACGGCGACCCGCACCTCTGCATTGTTAGCAAAGCAGTGACTTTTGAGTACCATTTTCAGTGGGCCGAAAATGTGATAGCCGTAGGGTGACAAGTTGAGGCTATACGGGGAGATGGTTAAGGACCTTTCAGAGGAAGCGCTGCAGCAACTCTTGTCCACGGCAGCAGCCGATTCCATAGTAGGACATGGTGCTTGAGCAGGTCACGGTATTCTCGTGATCACACGACTTTTGCGAAATTCCCTAAACCATCTGAGCACTGTACACTGAGCAAGACACTCATTTCTATACACATCCCTCATACGACAATAAATTTCGGCTTCATTAACATCGTCTTTAATCTAAAATTGAATGACCGCTCACTGGGCCTCTTTGGACGAATTCTTGTAACGGCCTTACGTAGCCATCATGTGTAAACATGTTCAAATAACGCACTGACAATTTCCGACGATAGCAGCTTTGTTTCGAATATCCAACACCATCTACTGAAAATGCAAAGCTATGAGTGATTAACATCTAATGCTGTAAGAAATGTCTAACTTTCATTTGACCACCCTTATACTTTATCATAACGTGACACAAATATGGGTTGTTACTTTCGTGAAACTGGGATGTGCTTTTCACGATTTAGTAATACATTACATCAAATTTCTACCAAAATGGTTACTTTGCAGGTACTATTGACGAAATAATTCAAACTGAAAGTTTTTGTTTTCTTATTATAATTGTCCATCACTATAAATGCGGAGAGAAAATGCACAAACTAAAACTTAGTTCAATGGTTTTGCAGGCTTGTCCTGTCCTTGTTTCAATATAAAGCTTCAAAGACATGCCACTTTTCTCAGAAGCAATGTATCCCCTACATACACACAACCTCAATTTATGCTTTAATATTTGCACTTTCTTAAGCTGAATCTAAAGAGCAAATGATTCAAACAGTTATCACTAATAGATTGTATATAGTAATAAACTAAATCCGTTAGTAATATCTGTTTGGACCATTTAAGAAATATTAAAGAATTTTCAGATAAATCTAATAATGAAACAAAATTTCATAAGATGCAGCGTGGATACACCTCCAAAAATAATAAAAGGACTAGATACTGAAGACCCTTATTAACTAAAAGAGCCATTAGTACAAAAGGGAATGACTTAGTTTACCACGTTAACTGAAGATGTAAGGAAAAGTAAATAAATTATGTGCAATAAACTCCACTTTTATGGACAATTTTAACTAGAAACGAGATCCCTTGCTTACCCTACGTATATTTATTTTTGCGAGAATCAATTACTGTAGCATGTTTCTTTAGCAGCCATAGAAAAGTCTCATTTTTGGGGGTAAAGGATTAACGTTGATATCATAGAATGAGAAGGCTCATCATGTTCTCAAAGACTGAAATTGGTACAAGTAAAAAGCTCCTCGATTAGAAAGCATCACAAAGGTTCAGAACCATATAAAATTAAAGCATAAATGATATTTATCGGATTTCAGCCACTCTCCTTTGATTGTTCTAATCTTAGAGTGGACAAAAATACCTTATAACTTATTATAAGAAATGTAGGATTTGTAAAAATGTTGCAAACAATTGAAAAGATTGTATAAATCAATTGCATATAGATAGATGAAGAAAGAACGCGTCTACTATGGAAATGTAGTAATATAGTTTGGTATTTCACTCCAATGTTGAATTTGCGGTAATAAAAATTTAGCTGTGAGGATTCGGAAGTAAGATGTTGTGCGTGAAGGTCGTAGTGTTTTCCGAGAAACTGTTATATTTTTTTGTGATATTTACCCAAAAGATTAAGGTAGCTTAACAAACGCAGTTCTCAAATAAAGAACATTTTCTTTTTATTCTATATGTTTTTTATAGAGCTTCTAGAATCAAATAATGCAAACCAAATCATCTTATAATCAAGGCGTTAACTGGTACAATATTTTTAGGCTGTACTGCGTGTAGGTACCTGCTTTACATCTATACATTGAATTAACGGATGTCCAAGTAAGACATTTTATATTTAAATATTTTAGACAATTTGTATTTTTGGCAGTTTGTATTTTATTTTATATTTTAAATTATAAGTAATTTTAATCTTTTATATAACATTTTATATTTTAATTTCTATTTTAAATATGATAATCTTAGAAAATAAGTTTATATAGTTACGCTAAGAAATTTTATAAAGTTACCCTTAATTCTCTTTTCCTTAAACAGACTTCAATATTTTAGTTTTAAAGATATTTTCTTTGAGCCAAAAAATAATCTAATTTATGCCCTTTTAAATCGATTGACTGGTTTTAAAGCCGTATGTTCAAATTCTGCTACACAAGGGTAGATTAGATGATGACATTTAGTTAAAAGTCGATTCCGAACGGTTACGATCATCCATGCCAACAGCAGTACTTAAACCCATAAGTTGTGGACTGAATGCTAGCCCTTTTAAAGTCATAGAAAGTTTATGGATAAAAAACTTTTTTGCATCCTGAAGACAAAATATTTTAAATCTTACTCCTAAAACATTACCTAGAATGTAGTTAGAGCAGTTTGTTTTGAAATTTATCAAAAACTAAGCATTCTTCAAATTTTGAATTTTGATTTTAACGAAAAACTTTATTCAAGTATCTTTCTATTCATTATGATTTTAATATAAAGTAACATCTAGGAAAAATAATGATTGCTATAGGTACACAAATTGAAATTATAAAAATTGATTTATCGGTCCATATAAATTAGTAAACGTTGTATGACCTTTAATAATATTATTTTTAGGCATCTCAAAAAGTTTGACACTCTACTCAAATAGCAATCAGATTGAGCTAAAGTCCATACGTTTTGAAAATAAGCAACGTTGGCCATAAAGTTGTGATGCCGTAAAGTGTTGTACAACCATTGAATGCGATTAGCTGATAGATTTAAAGTAGGGTCTTTTACAAAAGCTAACATTTCATAAAAGTTTTGTTATAAAATTTACAATAAATTAATGGTTACAAACTTAAGCAAGTAATGCAGTTCACATGTCTTGCAATCACATCATGAATCTTAAACAACATTCAGATTTCGAACAACTATGCTTTCACTAACAGTTTCCGTGGCTTAACGTTACAGTGTACGTCAACCAAGAGAGATCCTGCTTTCGCATTTGAAAATAAATCATGTTCTACGAGTGGTGTTCCTTTAGAAAATAAAAACTTAACATTTATCGAAATTATAAAATCAATAAACAATATCTTCATATTTGTATATTTTTCTTTATTCCGTCCTCAAAACCTCTTTATATTGGTATATCATTGCAAGTGATGTTCATTTTTAAACACAATAGCATTGACCTTTTCTTTTTGAAAAATATATAATTAATGTTTTTGTTTTATATATATATATATATATATATATGTATGTATGTATGTGTGTGTGTGTGTAAGTAATTAATTTAGATATATTTTTAAACAAATCGAAATTTTTTTGCGAGGAATATTTGTATTAAATTCACTAACGTAATGCAACATTTCTTCTTACGAAACAGTCTAATTCTGTCACAGTGTCAGGAGAAAAAACGATATGTCACTTTGTTGGACAATTTTATGACATATCTTATTTTCATTTGTTAATTGCTTTATCGATTTTTTAGGAGCTTTTTTCTTTTATTATTTTTCCCGAGACATTTTTGCATTACTTTTTTTCTTTACATTAACTAAGTTCGATCATGTAAATCGGTCTTCGGGATTTTTAAAATACACAATATATATAAATACTACTACAGGTCCGATGACATAAGAAACGCAAGATATCTGCCACCTAAATTTTAGGGTTCTTAGAATGAATTAATCATTTTTACTTTTTTTTAGTAAGGAAAGCTTTAGAGCACAATAAATAAATAAATATATATATATATATGTATATATGTATAATTTATTATCTAATTTTAACTGTTTGTTATATACGTGTTCCACTTATTTAATTTACAGTATATTTATGTAATATTTGATATATTTAATAAATTCTGGAAATTTAACTCCGTTCGTGTAAGGTTAGTCTCATTAGCTACCGAAGAAAAGGTCTGCTGTTTATCCACAATACGGTATGATAATTAACATCATCAAGATGTGAATTCAATTAGATTTTAAGTATCCTAATTGATATGCAAGAGTTTAAGAGATTTTAACATTTGCCAAGTTCATTTCCAGTAGAGCAGAAATTTGTGTCATTTATAACTGAAACGGAAAAGGCATGAGATCAGAATAATTACCGTGTTTCCCTCAGTTTTACATGCATAAATATGTAAAGACTAAATTTTCTTTCCACATGAACTAATATGCATTTATCTTTGAAGATTGAAAAGTATTTTAAATAAAAGTTTAATTTATCAGCAGATTAATTATAAATGATTGATGATAAGTATATTTTCGAATTAAAAAAAATTTTAATTAGATTTAGGATATTTTTAGTTTGATTTAAGGAATCTAATTTAACTCAGGATAAGTTATATGAAAATTGAGAGAGTTCATTTAAAAAAACTAATTTCTTAGAAAACTATCCTTACTTGATGATTTCTCTTTAAGATATTCAAACAGACATTACTCAATATGGTAATGATATACAAAATGTGGTAGAATTGCAAGCGTTCTGTAATATTTAAGAAGCCCTCAAATCGATTTTATCTAACGTGAGATGCTTTAATTCAAGATATTTGAATGTCATAGCCAACAGATTACATGTTGACTGAAATTCAGTACAGATATTGATGAATTAATGGATAACTTAGAAACAATCTTGAACTGTTCCCTGAGAAATCTGATAACGCTGTGAAATATTTTTATCTTTTGCTTCCGAACCCATGAAATGACTTTAAATATTTATGTAAATTTAAGCTTATTATTAAAGTTTGTGATATTGTTTGAGGTAAATTACTTTTTTAAAAAATTCTGAGGATTTCATAAACATGTTGGTATGTACTTCTGTGAATTAAAAAATTTATTTTAAACTATTAAGACACTTTTTTTCTATAACAGAGTACGCTTTTGTTTCTGCTGATGTTTATAAAATCTTTTGAGGGTAAGTAAAGATTACGTTTAGTTTAAAAAATATATAAATTTTGAGGATTTCATAAACATGCTTGGTATGTACTTCATCTAATTAATAAAATGTTTTAACCTATTAAGTCTTTTTTCTCTCACAGAGAGCACTTTTGTGTCTGCTGATGTTTATAACATCTTTTGAAGGTAAGTAAAGAATACGTTAAGATTTTTTTTTTAAGGGAGGATTTCACAAACATGTTTGGTATGTACTTCCTCCAATTAAATATAGTTTTAAACTAATAAGATACTATTTTTTTCTATTATATATGGCGTGTTTGTATCTGCTGATGTTTATAAAATATTTTAAGTTTAATCAGTGAATATATTGAAGAATACGTTATGATTTTTAAAAAAATGTGAGGATTTCACAAACATGTTTGTCATGAACTTCATCCAATTAAATATAGTTTTAAGGTATTAAGACACTTTTTTTCTATGCTATAGGGTGCTTTTATGTCTGCTGATGTTTATAACATATTTGAGGGTGTGATTTCACAAACATGTTTGGTATGTACTTCAACCAATTAAATATAGTTTTAAACTAATAAGATACTATTTTTTTCTATTATATATGGCGTGTTTGTGTCTGCTGATGTTTATAAAATATTTTGAGGGTAATCAATGAATACATTGAAGAATACGTTATGATTTTTAAAAAAATTTGAGGATTTCACAAACATGTTTGGTATGAACTTCATCCAATTAAATATAGTTTTAAGGTATTAAGACATTTTTTTTCTATGCTATAGGGTGCTTTTATGTCTGCTGATGTTTATAACATATTTTGAGGGTAAGTAAAAAATACGTTGAAACAACTTGATGTTCGTTAAAATGGACGCTTTAAATGATTTTTTTTTCAAAAAGAGCGTTATGAAGCATCTTAAAAATGGAGGCGAGTTTTATCAAATCGAATACAAATCACTTGTATAGATTAAGTTATGTCTGAACCGCAGCACTTATGAAGGGTATTTTGATGAGAAATAATTTAAGACCAATATATGGGTTTCATAGAAATGGATCTTTCGGAACTTTTCTAAGTTCTTCTTCACACAGTTTGCTGGTTTTAGGTCTTTTAAACATTTAGAGCCCACAATACGGACTTCGCAAATATGAGGAGAAACGTTTGTATATTAATTACTAAAATTAATATGATTTAATTTGACATGTTTATCATCTGAATTCTGATTATTTTTATTTTAAATATTTAAGAAAGAATAATTTTGTATTTAATATTTTAGAACTGATTTAATATCGGTAAGGACGAGGGCTTTTCTGCATATACTCACCGACATTATTTCACTCAACTCAAAACAATATGCGAAGAACTATATATTTCTGATTTTTCCAAGTTCCTCTTTACATGGTATTTAAGACATGGATAACATCATATATTTATTTTCTAACAGTGTTTGTTTTTAATAGAAAAATTACATTTTTAAATTTTTTAATAATCCTTTAAATTGTTATACTTTCCGGATTTACCCCATAAAATGACAGAGACATTAAACATATGAAAAAATTGTATTATAACATTTCACAAAATTCTTCTAAATTATACTACGTAACTAATGTTCGATCATTGTACTGAAATTTTTATTCACACATTTCTTCTAAGAAACTTTGCTTCCAAAATAATGAAAGAAAGTAAAGAAAAAGAAGAACCATTCAGGTAGTCTCTTTTAACGAAACTACCGTGGGTTATTAATGTAGGATTACATATCGTTGCTTATCTTTTTTTTTTGACGCATTTTGGTACTTTTCTCTTTAACTGCTTACTGCTTGTCCAAGCGTTGCAGACTGGGTTTGGCACGCTGCCAGAATTATAATTCGTGACGACGGACGTCTGAAATTTTGCTTTACCACGGACCGTTATGGAGGAACGTAATCCTACGTTAAAATAACTTTTCAATATAATTAGCAATACAAAATATCTCCTAATTTCTAAACCGTATTCAGCTCACATTTTGCCTCAGAGAAACGAAGCTTTGATTGTTTTAGAAATTTTTATCGAGCATTTTTAATTTAATATTAGTAAATTAATTATAATTTTTCCTTCCAAGCTAGTATCTATAAAGATAATTTAAACTATTACAAAATGCTGTCTTTATTCAGAAGTGTGGGCAAAATTATTTTCAGAATTAGTAAAACATTTCAAATTGCAGATAACTCATACGTACTAATCTGTATTTGTTACTTAAGCTTAAAGAACCCTCATTATATCCTGTGAATTTATTCCTCTTCGTTATGCACCACTAAAATATCAATAAGAGAAATATGAATTCCATTTATTAAAATAAAACATGTTTATTAGAACTAAAATATGTAAATTTGTATATTAAAGCATCTTAACCCTACAGCTACAGGGGAAATTTGTTCTTTTTGTGAAAATCACGAGTGAAATGCATATCTTGCACAAATTATCATAAAGAGATTTTTTTTCACACAAAATAAAATCAAAATACGAGGAGAAAAGGTAAATATTTTTGTTTAGCAAATTACAACTTAAATTTTTTTCTTGGGGGGGGGGGTTGAAAATAAAATAAAAACAACCTTACACTCTTCATAAGTACTGTGCATAAAATTTATGCTTAACTGTTCTAGAGAAAATATAATCTTACATTTATATGAGTGAGGTCAAAATCAACAGCCAAAACCACAGACTTATATTAAAATTTATTTTATTTTTCTGTTAACAGCATTCATATGTCTCCTGTACAAATGAGGTCAAAATCAACAGTTAAAACCATAGACGTATATTAAAATTTATTTTATTTTTATGTTAACAGCATTCATATGTTTCCTGTACGAGGGAGGTAAGAATCAACAGTCAAAAACATTGACGTATATTAAAATTTATTTTATTTTTATGTCAACAGCATGCATACATTTCCTTTTTTTTAATATTACTTGTGGTTGAAATATATTTTTTATTCAAAACACTCATTATAGACGTGTGTAATATGGTTCAGATATGCATTTCTTTCTCATAAATTTTGAGTATCGTCATCTGTCCACTGCTAAATACATATTTAAATTTCAAAAACTGATCTATAAATTATGAAACAAAAAACTAAATAATATTATCCTTCTAAGTGAAAATTGAATGAAAAGTAAGTTTATGGAACCAACCGCTTATCTGAACATAAGCGCACATATCAGCTCGTGTTATTTTTTTTTCCAGCTAAGAAAGGAAAATTTTAGAAACAATGTCTCAAGGTCAGTGTACACAACGAAAATAAACTAGACAAAATCTTGATAGTACACTATATTCTGGTGGTACCATTTAGAAAACTTCAGATGTACAACTAAAAACATAATATATTTCGTTCTCAGAAACCCCACAAGTAGTTTTAAAGCTTCAGTTGAGAGTTAAATATCTTCTTATTTGCGATAAAATAAACTCGCTCTTTCAGATAATTGTAAGATATTTTTAGCTTTTCATCTACGCTAAAAAATTTTAGCGTAAATGAAGACACATATCATTTTTATTTTTTGTGGTAAAAATTAATATTAACTTTCCCACTCGACGAAGTATAGTGAAATTATATTAATAAACATTACCATCGTATCATTTTTATAATGGATTACGTCTTTCGAAACTGAAACAGAAATAGAATTTTACGATGCAAAAGAAATTCCTGTGTAAGTACTTGTGAAATTAATATTTAAAGTTTACAAAAATTTTCTGAATAGAAGAATCATGAATAAAAAGTGCCAAGAAACTGAAAAGGAAAAATAAAAATTGATATATAAGTTTGTCTACATAGAATTTAGTGGCTATTGATTCATAAAATAGGAAAAAAATAAAATTGTCTACAGGTTATTAACACTGCAGAGAAATGTAAATGATTCTCTAAGCATATATCAGATAACAAGGGTAATATTAATTTATAATATTAATTTATATTTATTTTCTTAGAATATACACTTAAAATAGCTTAAGCTTATACCATTCAAACTGTGTTTATTTAATAGGATGAAAAATGTCCACATTATCCTGCTACTTAAAACTTCAAAATCAAACAGAGCCTTCTATTCAAAAATCAAATTCGAGATAAAATTAAACGCAGATGGAACTGAAAAATGCTAATTAATTCTCTTAGAAAATTCAACATAAGCAGCAGAAAGATAGTAGCAAAACGAATTCAAGTAATTTGAACAAGAAAATCCAAGTTACACATATATTTAACAAAAAAACAACTTTTAATTTTAAAAGATTTCTTCCTTAAATCTCTCTCGAATTCTTTTGAAAACCAATTAATTAGAAAGGAGTAATACAGTGAAATTCAGCTCAGTGGGCCTTTTTTTCATCCTTTAAGTTTTGTCTTTTAATTTTTTTTGTTTTACTTCCCTTAGAAAGGAATTTCTTAATTTTATTGAAAGCTTCAAAATCGATTCAAATACACAAAATGACGGCAGAACCAAATTCGGAGTAGGTATTTGATTATATTACATAGGAGCTGTTTTCAGATTCTATGTAGAATTGCTTATATAAAGTTAAATAAAATGAAACTTAATGTTTTCATAGTCAATATTCTTTGTCAATATTTTGGTAGATTGCCCATATAGATGTATCAAAGTTCCAGATTAGTAAATACATACATTTAATTTTTCCATCAATAATTTCCAAGAAGTATGAGAGTGAAATAATAATTAAGCTCATAAATGTTAAAACTTTTTTAAAAGGTTATGTTTACCTTTCTCTGCATAAATATTAATAAATATTCCTCCATATAAAATGTATTCCTCAGTTGCTGAAAGAATACAGTATGCTACATGATACCAACATTATTATATTTCATTTATTTCTGTGATATTGTCTAGCTCTGATTGCCTGAAAACTGTTAGCTGAAAAGTGGTAGACTGAAGTGACAAGAACGTATAACTTATTTTCATTTTCTAAATGATTCATTTCTTTCTAGACATAATGTCCTGCTTTTTTAAGGGTGAAAATCAACGAGGCAACATATTCAAACAAGGTAGTAATCATGAGATCAAATGTTAGAAGAGGGCGTTGTTTTCTCTATCAAGAAACCACAGACCATATATACAAATAAAATAATGGGGAAACAGCATAACAGATATGTAAGATTATAAGGAAGAATTAAATAATAAATTTGCAATGTTTATGACAAAAGGGTAGCATGCATATTTAATATCAATAAATTTAAACACTACATTTATTGCCTATATATAAAATAGTATTTAGTAAAATATCAAAATTAACGAATTAATTTGAATTATTAGGTTATTCTGTTCAAATAATAATAAAAAATACTATGATACATGATTATACGGCGAAAACCCATCTCTTAATCTATAAGTCTGATAGAGAGTCTCATAGATTGCTTTAACTTTTCATAATAAGTTTATGTAATAATTATAATATAAAAGGTTAACAGTACATTTATTTATATATTTTAAGATTATTTTTATATGCTTATATAGTCTTAATTTTATCGTTTTTTAAAAAAATTATGTGGTTTTAATTAAATTTTTCATGTTTAGCCTTCCTAAACCTGTTTCCTTTTCAGTACTTCCCTTACATTTCAACTTAGCCTGCAATTATAAATATATTTGTCTTTATTTAAAACAATATTTTCACTCATTCTCTGTCGTAGTTTCAATTTAGCTCTTTCAAATATGCTCTTCTGTAACTGGTTCCATGTATTATTTCAGTTGTCACCAGGAGAGACAACAATGAGGTGTTTCACTCCCAATTACGATTCTCTACCAGTCCCAAATTTGGGGATGGAATTCGCTTCCAGCTTTATTTTTTTAAACTAATTAACGCAGTATCTATGTATGTAAAACAGTTCCGTAACTGACTGACTGACTGACTGTGTGACTGACTGACAGCTACCGCACAGACCAAACCGCTGAACCTAAAGTGTTGAAATTTTGCATGGTGATTCTTCTTATAGTGTAGGGGTGCACTAAGAAAGAATTTTGAAAAATTCTTCTTATACTTTTTAAATTAAAATTTTAATCTGTTTTTGTAACATTCTTTTAAGTTTGCATTTAAAATAATAATTTGAGAGTTATAAAATTTATACCATGAGAAAAATCATTAAAAATTCCTTTAAGGTGAAATCTTTTTCAAATCTTTACCTCCATTTTCTGATTTTTGGTCAATTTTTAAAGATAAATTTTCAGAATTTAATTTATAAAAATGCTGATCCCGTGATTTCTTTACTTTTTGTGATACTTGAAACTAATTTTTCGTCACGTGCCTAACAACGAAATAAATTGACAAAAAAATATGTTTTTTCTTGCAAATGCTTTTGGACATTATCCAAAAAAATGATAAAATACAGTAAAATAAATGTTCCTAGTTTAATTTTAATATTTTCTTTTACGTTATTTTGTCTATAAAAATATCCTTTATGATTTTCTATAAATATATTTTTTTTGAATTAATTGCATACATTGACTATTGTATTTAATTTGAATGTACTCCTTAGCGAAGCACGAGTATTCAGTTAGTCTACGTATAGAGATATTTTTGTAACATGTCTTTTGTTTCATCTTCTTTTGTAGGAGCTATTTAGAGTTCATATACATTCCAGTTGCTGTTGTTGTTGTCATAAGTCCTTAGGACTCACTGCGAGGACTCAAAGCGATGCACATAACACATTCCAGTTATGAAAAATATAATGAAAATTGCTTTTAGACTGCACTAAGTAACTCTATACAAAGCAAATATTTGAAAATTACGGAGAGAATTTCATATTTGCCCTGTGTAAGATGCAATACATTTCTCCGAGAGACCAAAGATGAGATATTTGACTGGATTATTGAAATAATGTCATCCGATCAAAGCACTTGTCAATAGGGGATTTATTCATAAACGAAATATGTAGGTTATCTCAAAACTGTTTCAGAATAATGTAAAGTGTCATTACTTTCAAAAATTTAATCAAAATTTAAGCCAGAGATGGGAAAGGCAGTCAAAAATATTTATTTTAGAGGGAGAAAGTAGGGATTCATTAGAAATAACTTTCTTGATTCATGTTTTGAAGTTCATAAACGCAATTTCTTTAAATAACAATTTTAATTTATTATATATTTCTCAAATTTACTAACCTATTGTAATATTTTAAATAATACTCTGTCTGCTAGTCAGGAAGGTTTATCTGTCTGGAAACCACTGTGGATGGAAAAGATTTAGAAAAATAATCAGTTAGCGACCAGTAACTGAAATAATTTAGTAGTGGGATGGCCAATTTCTAAACTGACTCAGTTAAAATGCTGACTTTAATGCTCTTCCCGAACGACCAGAATTACATAAAGGTAAACAAATCAAGAAGCCTCTTTTCTTAAAAAAATATACATTTGCGGGTTTCTTTCGTAATAAACTAACTTGAATTATTAATGAAAATAAAGATATGCAGAAAAATCTCGAATACTTGCCTCTTTATTTTTTTCTATTCATATTTTTTATGTCTCATTTTATATTTTTCCTCATAATTTAATGTATATTTATAAATCATAATATTTAAATATTAATATTTTGACTTCTTCTTAAAAATTTTGGTTAGTAAAATTTTTTGAATAGAAATTTGTTTTTAATAAAAAATGAAATGTATTAAATATCCATCAGCATGCAGTTAATCATAAATGCAAGAAATTTTCCTCATAATTTAATGTATATTTATGAATCATAATATGTAAATAATATTATTTTGACTTTTTGTTAAAAATTTTGTTTAATTAATTTTTCTAACAGAAATTTGTTTTAATAAAAAATTAAAAGTATTAACTCGTCGTTGGTCGCACCAATTTGAGTAACGCCAGTGTTCGCGCTTGAGAGTTTTTCTCACACTACCCATTTCCGCTGTTTTAAGTTGTCTACTCAATAACACTTCAAAATTGTTCGTTTTGAAGGAATTATATTAATATTTATCAATCACGAACAAGGAAATTACAATTACAATAAATATTTTACAGCTATTATTCAGGAAAATTAATAGCGAAAGTGAAATAAAAAAATCATACCTAATTTATGAATCAAATTTATAAAAAGCATATTATTTATACTTTATTCGAACGTCAACTGCAAGTCTTATAAATTAGATCACATGAACCTGGTAAATAAAATATTATACTAGAAGTCTTTATTAACACAGCATTCGGGGGACACGAAAGTTGAATGTTCGGTACAAATAGGTCGCGCACAGGTAACACAACCCTTTTTTGACTTTCTATTTTTTCTTTGAGGACAGAATGCACAAAATCCGGTGGTTTCAACATTTAGTTTGATTCTTGAGGAGCCTTCAAATCTTGTTTTTTGGCTAATAGCACTTCGGAATGCGGGTGACAAGTTTGGAACTGAATAACGAGTCACCAGTTCCAATGCTAATTCCTTCAAGAAAAACATTATAAGTCTATATGTCTAAGTGTTATATAAGTCTATCCATCGTATTGTTTGTATTTGCAGTATATATAATTCGGCTGTTCATACTACCAATGTTCATGATCGAAAAAAATAATGTCAATGGCCATCTGCAACTTATTCTCAAAACAGAGTACTCATCTTTGAGTTCGTCGACTACGTCAACACCACCCTTAGTGAGATTATAAAAAGTAATAATATCTGGTTTAGAGAGGACACCAAAATCTTCATCTATATTGTTATCATTGTGCAAAGATGAATAAAGAACATTTTTGCCTTTCTTTGGAATAAAGACACTAAAGTGCCAGTTGACGAAAACGCAACCATTATGCTTCGTTCGTCCCTATATTTTGTACTGAAAAAGATAGGTGACACTTCTTTTTTTATTTTTTGTTTGTTAGCAGCTCTAACAAATAAAATTTGCAACTAAAATTAGGCGATAAACGTACTCACATCATCGCGTTATCTATAAAAATAACACAAACGCTGTTGGTCTCTTGGTGAGAAACGCTGTCACATGATGCAAACGCCAGTGCTCTCGCGATGAGAGAAATGCTCACACAAACGACACCTAAGCCAATAGCAGGCTGTTTGAAGGTCAAACACTCCCTGATTTTTATCGGAACTGATATCAGATTGTTGAGGAGATTCTAAAAGTCAGCTAGACAGAGGGTGGTGTCCCCAGGGTCACTTTCAAATAGTGGGTGCAATTTATATGACAAACGTGAATGAAACGTTCATAGCGTGACCAATGACGGGTTAAATATCCATCAGCATACAGTTAATCATAAATAAAAGAAATTTAAAGATATTTTAGACTTGAATTTTTCCCTGGTATGAAATGTAGGTCTTAATTTCATATTTATATTGTTTAATTGCTTCAAATGTATCACAATATTGTCCTATTTGTGCTATTAAACATAAAACAAAAAAATCCCGGAAATATCCCCATGAAGAAACTAGAGGACATATAAACCAAAAAAATCTATGAAAATACCTATTTTATACCTCGATTTAATACCACGATAGCTTTATATATATCATATGTTTTATAAGAAAAAACACTAACACGAGTACAAACAAAGTATAATTCACAGCTTTGAACATCGAAAAGTTACGGAAGGAAAATCACATAATTTCAGACGTGAAGATTGAGATATAATTCGATAAAACTAAGTTCAAATACTTGGAACTCATATTTTGAAAGTGTCAGTTATAAAATTTAACCTTGATTAAAAATTCGGAAAATTCCACCCACTATTCTACTGTATTAAATTTATTCTTTTATTTCCAATTATGTTCATGTAAATGATGCAATTTTATACATGGTGATGTTGAACATTAAACTCCCAAAGAAGTAAACTATATCGTTTTTTATATTAAATAAATTATGTAAAACATCAGTTAGTTTTGAATATTTTAAACTCATTATAACAAAAGAAAAACTGAAATATCTAGTCTTAAAAATGCAGGAAATCAAAACACAGCTTTGTACATTAGTTTGCCTCATAACAACAGTAAAGAATTTTTTTTTACTTTACCATAATACCACTTTTTATATAAGTGTGTGGTAAATCAATCAAAAAAAGAAATATTTTCTAATTTTAGTCCAGACAAAAAAAGGCTTTGAAATAACTTTTATTAATTAGAATCAGAAGAATATATAAATTCACTCAATTATATAATAATTTTTAATATTGTATATTACGCTTACTTGATATTAAATTTTCGATACTCAATTTGAAAGGATTAAATTATTAAACTATTTGTGAAATTTCTTTTTTAAACATGCAGTCACGATATATTATTTATGTCTGATGAAACATAGATTTATTTTAAACATAGATTTATTTTCAAAATCGTGAGTTTAGCTGTATGCCAATTATTTCAGAAAATGTTATAATATCAACCTATAATACCAAAATGGGATAATGTTATCGGGAGATATTTTATTTATGATCTAAATTAGATAATAATTGAACTAAAGCATAAATTTGATTTTAGATTTTCTTATATTATCTAGGTTATCTAAATGTGATAATGTGAAAATATACTATAAGATCATTTAATTAAAAATTAGTTTTGTATATTACACTTATTTTGTATTAAAAACTGGATGCAGAATTTGAAAATACTGTTAAACAAAAAGAAAAAAAAAATCTCTGTAAAAGTTTTGTTTAAAACATGCAGTCACGATATATTATTTATGTCTGAAGAAACATAGCTTTATTTGCATTTTCTATTTCCTCAAAATCGTAGGTTTAGCTGTATGCTGATTATTTTACGAAAAGGTGATAATATCAAACTAGCTATTAAAGTGAGGTTAAGGTATCGCATTATTTTCCGATGGTGTTTCATGCATAATGAAAGATGGGCATAAATTCTAATTAGAATATTCTGCGATGGGTGGTTTCTACTGGGTCATGAATTTGCCAAAGTGCTTCTGTACTTAAATCTCCATCAAAACACAACACTCAACTTCCGAAAAATTTTTCCTTTCAGTGGAAGTTACAAAGTAGGGTAATTTCTGATTATGTTCTGAATTAATATTCGGATTAGCCTGGAAAATATGCAAGCGAGGGAAGTCCCTGGTTAAGGATGGATTTTTCGAATTACGCATTTATTATTCAACGTGAATTAGTGTTTGTCTAATATCGTTTATTTAATATAATTTTTAAATTCTTCATTTACCCAAAATGATATTTCGAAACATGTACATATTCTTTCTCTAGTGACTCATATTATATATTTTATATTTAAGATTTTAGGAAAAAATCTTATTAATAGACCTAATTGTCAAAGTTCTTCAGAAGTTTATGTCAATTAATGTTCTAATATTAACCCATTTAAGACTGGAGTTGCTAAAACGCAACATTAATTTCTGTATTTTTTAAAGGCATGTTCTAAGTTTTGTGCGTCTGAAGTAACATTTTTATTTTATTCTCTATACTTTAATTGTTCATAATAATTTTTTTGTTTCCACATTTGCCCGCTTTTAGTACTTGCAAAAAATTGTTTTTTTTTTTTTGGTGTTTTGAAAGGGAAAAAATGACTAATTTCAAATAATAACTGTAAATATCAGCACATGTTAAATTTCCGATTTGATGCTAGTTCCGAGTTTACTAGAGACTAAAGAACAAAATGGCTTCAACAGGTGAGGCATAATTTTTGTTTTTATGTTTCTCAATTCATATTTTTTAATATGTTGCGAAAATGCAACATGAGTCCAATGTGTATTACTTAATTCCAATGTGTATTATTAGTGCTGCCTAGTTTTTTATGCAGTAAAATGGTATTGTTCGCATTTCAGATACGTTTGTCTCTAGAAAAAAGTGATTTTTTACATTGGAAGAGGCATTGGAGTATTTTCATGAGCTAGATGATGATAATTTTTCAGAATCGTCCTCAACAGAAGATAATGATGAAACATAATTCGTCATTATCCCTCCAGATCCGGTTGATTTGACGGATGAAGAAGCTAATGATGATGATATTTTACGTGAAAATGTCGAATCACCTAAAGACATTGCAGGTGAAATCGACATTTTTTCTAATAAATGTAAAAGTAAGCAATATAGTAAGATAAAGGAGCATATTGTATGGGAAAATGGGAGACTCTACATGGATGTAATGAATTCTAAAATAAGTTTATTAGAGTTTAAGATATCTATATCTTTGAGAGAGAATTGTTTGTCTCTCTTGGTTGTTACTCTTATTTTCTTCGAAAGAAGAGTACAACGTGGGTCAACCGTGGGGATGTCGGATCATCCTGTCCTCGAATAAAATACTCGAAACGGCAATACATTTACGTGATAAATCGACCTGGGGAGAGGTCAAAACCAAAAAAGGGGGAAAAATGAACCCCGTGTTTTTGAGAGAAGAAACGAGAGGAACTTAGACAGAGGGTCAGAGAAAGAGATTTGGGTGGCGAGCTGTGAAGAGAATTCAGAGACGCCCCCGCTAAAGCGAGATGTCCGTATTCAACCGCCAGCGCTGAACATGCTGCCTCCTCCGAAGTGCCATATCACCTGCTTAGCCCGATACCTGCAGCCTCCACTGGTAGAAGTACCCCTACGACTCCATGCCATGCCCTGCTGCCTCATGAAATCTCCCTATGTTGGTCATTTCTTCCCCTTCAAATACTGCTGGTGTTTTTTTCGAAAATATGATAAATATAACTTTATTTCGCTCGACCCGTAACGGTTCTGCCACAGGAAGCGGATGTAACATGGCATAATTCTGATATAAATATGATTAATCAAGATTTTATATATAATATGTAAAACTGACTTTTTTGTATAATATTGTATAATAAATGTCATTATTTTATTTATAAACGTATAGTTACCTTTGGAGATCACCTCCCTAATTTTACACAACGGAATGGGGTATCTCTGGTACCCCTCACAACACACACACACACACACACATATACACTGCTGGCCACTGTAAATGCAACACCCTGAAGGAAACATGCAAATAACATGAAATTTACAACATGCATTAGCGGAGGTGAGATATGCAAATGATTAGAATTTCAGCGCAGACGCACATCACGCGCGCCTGTGGCGCCACTTCAAAGTGCTATTTAAGGCTTGGAGATTTCGACGATTTCAAGTTCGGCAATTGTGTTTTTCTTGCGGTTTTTTCAAAAAAACGATCAATTATGCCACGTCGAAAACAGCGATCATCTTTTGATCAAGTATCCGAGTTCGACAGAGAAAGGATAGTGGCCTACCGAGATTGTGGATTTTCTTTCAGGGAAATCGGTAGTCGTGTTGGACGAAACCAAACAACTGTAATGCGGATATGTGATCGTTGGATGAAGGAGGGTACGACGGACCGGAGTGTTCGATCGCATCCACCTCAACGCACCACTTCAGGTGATGACAGGCAAATTGTGCGCATGGCAGTGACGGATCGCCCAGTCACACCACGAGCACAGCACATGCAGTCTGTAACGCATCATCCAGTGTCTGTGCGTACCATTCGACGCCGTTTACAGCAGAGTTGTCTGTCCTCAAGACGTCCATTGCTTTGTCTACCCTTGACGCAGAACCACAGACGTCTCCGCCGCCAATGGTGCGATGACAGAAGGATGTGGACGGCAGAATGGAATGAAATTGTCTTTACTGACGCTTCTGTCTGTAACACCACGATGGTCGCATTCGATTCTGGAGACACCGTGAAGAGAGGATGCTGAACAGCTGCGTTATGCACCGCCACACTGGTCCTGCACCGGGTATTATGGTATGGGGCGGTATTGGATATCACTCTCGCACATCTCTAGTACGCATTGCCGGTACTTTAAACAGCCAGAGCTACATCTCCGATGTGTTGGAGCCAGTAGTCCTTCCTTACCTTCAGAGCTTAACCACAGCCATATTTCAACAGGATAATGCGCGACCACACGTGGCACGCATTGTCCAACGATTCTTCGTCAATCGCCAGATTGAATTGCTTTCCTGGCCGCCTCGCTCTCCGGATCTTTCGCCGATAGAAAACATGTGGTCCATGGTTGCTCTACGATTGACCCAGATTCCATCCCCAGCTGCCACAGCAGATCAACTTTGGCAACGTGTGGAAGCTGCTTGGTCTACTGTACCCCAAGAACTCATCCAAAGTCTCTTTGAATCAATGCCGAGGCGTGTGGCAGCGGTGATCTCCAAAAATGGCGGCTACTCTGGCTACTGATTTTGGCAGGAACCACACTTCACAGAAGTCTATAAATTTAATCATTTGATACTTGGTCAACATGTTATCTACCAAATAAATTTTGTTGGGATATCTCTTGTCTTTCTTGGTGTTGCAATTTGGGTGGCCAGCAGTGTATATATATATATATATATATATATATATATATATATATATATATATATATATATATATATATATATATATATATATATATATATATATATATATATATACTAGCATTATTGCCCGGCGTTGCCCGGGTAGATAGATAGATATAAAATTTTTCATGTATTCCATCAAACAAATAGTGGGCTGCACCCCTACCCCCGCTCTTCATGTACATCTGGCCAGACAGAATGCGCTTAGCGCGTTTCTACTGAAATGATATACAAACAATAAGAAAGAAAGAAACTGAGGCCGCGGACCTTCTTCTGATTATGCGTCTGATTTAATTGAGAATGAATAATACAGTGTTGCGTGATTCGCACGTTTGGATTGAATAAGATTACTGTTTAATTATATTTGTTAGATACTGTTCAATTATATTTGTTTGATCCACTGTTTAATTTTAAATGGCTTTTATAATTTACATTTGCCTTTATTTTTTATTATTCAATTAAAAACGAAGTTTTTTCCACATCACCCAAGAGGTAAAGTGCAAGACACGATATTCCCTTTAATTAATCAAAGTAAGGCGGGATTCCGCATGAAGCCTAGGCTCAAAGTTTCTTAATTTCTTATTTTTTGTATATCATTTCAAAATACTGTTAAACGCGCTAAGCGGATTCTGTCTGGCCAGATGAACATAAAGAGCGGTGGGTGCAGCCCAGTATTTTTTTGATGGAATCCATGACAAATTTTATATCTATATATCTACCCGGGCAATCATTCTTTAAAAATAATTTCATTAATTTTCTTATGCCTTAATATAACTAATGGACTAATAGTTCGAAATGTAAGTTATGTGTCGCTATGTTTCTCTGTTTAAAGAGCTTTTTCTCCCACTGCTTAAAAAGCCCCAAAACTCTAAAAGGTTTATCTTATATGATTTCCCGGAATAAGTAATTCAAATACATATCTCTGTTTCGTGAACTTAGCGGAAAAATATGTAGAACTCTTAAACTTCTTCCCATTTTATGATCCTCAAACAATTAATATACACTGTTGGGCACTGTAAATGCAACACCCTGAAGGAAACATGCAAATAACATGGAATTTACAACATGCATTAGCGGAGGTGAGATATGCAAATGATTGGAATTTCAGCGCAGACGCATATCACGCGCGACTGTGGCGCCACTTGAAAGCGCTTTTTAAGGCTTGGAGATTTCGACGATTTCAAGTTCGGCAATTGTGTTTTTCTTGTGGTTGTTTAAAAAAAACGATCAATTATACCTCGTTGAAAACAGCGATCATCTTTTGATCAAGTATCCGAGTTCGACACAGGAAGGATAGTGACCTACCGAGATTGTGGATTATCTTTCAGGGAAATCGGTAGTCGTGTTGGACGAAACCAAACAACTGTAATGCGGATATGTGATCGTTGGATGCAGGAGGGTACGACGGACCGGCGTGTTAGATCGCATCCACCTCAGCGCACCACTTCACGTGATGACAGGCAAATTGTGCGTATGGCAGTGACGGATCGCTCAGTCACATCACGAACCATAGCACAGCACATGCAGTCTGTAACACATCATCCAGTGTCTGCGCGTACCATTCGACGCCGTTTACAGCAGAGTGGTCTGTCCGCAAGACGTCCATTGCTTTGTCTACCCTTGACGCAGGACCACAGACGTCTCCGCCGCCAATGGTGCGATGACAGAAGGATGTCGACGGCAGAATGGAATGAAATTGTCTTTACTGACGAGTCACGCTTCTGTCTGCAACACCACGATGGTCGCATTCGAGTCTGGAGACACCGTGAAAAGAGGATGCTGAACAGCTGCGTTATGCACCGCCACACTGGTCCTGCACCGGGAATTGTGGTATGGGGCGGTATTGGATATCACTCTCTCACACCTCTAGTACGCATTGCCGGTCCTTTAAACAGCCAGCGCTACATCTCCGAGGTGTTGGAGCCAGTCGTCCTTCCTTACCTTCAGGGCTTGCCTACAGCCATATTTCAACAGGATAATTCGCGACCACACGTGGCACGCATTGTCCAGCGGTTCTTCGTCAATCGCCAGATTGAATTGCTTCCCTGGCCGCCTCGCTCTCCGGATCTTTCGCCGATAGAAAACATGTGGTCCATGGTTGCTCTATGATTGACCCAGATTCCATCCCCAGCTGCCACAGCAGATCAACTTTGACAAGGTGTGGAAGCTGCTTGGTCTGCTGTACCCCAAGAACTCATCCAAAGTCTCTTTGAATCAATGCCGAGGCGTGTGGCAGCGGTGATCTCCAACAATGGCGGCTATTCTGGCTACTGATTTTGGCAGGAACCACACTTCACAGAAGTCTATAAATTTAATCATTTGATACTTGGTCAACATGTTATCTACAAAATAAATTTTGTTGTGATATCTCTTGTCTTTCTTGGTGTTGCAATTTGGGTGTCCAGCAGTGTATTTAGATCAACAGAAGGCTTCCAAAAATTGGCCATGATATTAACTTAATTACAGTATTCTTTTTTTTCTTCCTTTTTTTTCCAAATTTTATTAAGTTCTATGAGTTTGAACACCAATGTCTAAAATTGTCTGAAGCAGTTGTTCTCAACCTTTATAGACCCACGACTCCACTAAACGTAAGAAAAATAAAATAAACACTTCGCCCCCCCCCCCGTAACACCCAGACCAACTCTCAAATCAACCTCTTTTCCCCCGCGTATCGAATTTGACTGGTTGTTGGGAAGGGGCTGTATCCACATTTAAGAGGTACGCTTAGGGGCAGAAAAATAATTAAAAAATTAATTTAAAAAAACTAATTGAGCCCCAAATTTCGTTTTTGCTGCGTTAAGTTTCTCGGGTCTTAAACATTAACTGTGCCGAATTTGGTCCCGGAGGGTGAAACAGTCTATGATTCTATAGCGGACAAACAAACAGATGAGCTCTTTTACACACACACACACACGCACGTATATATATATATATATATATATATATATATATATATATATATATATATATATATATATATACCGGGTGGTTATAATTAAACTTCCCCTATAAACGGCATCCTACAGCGCAAACGAATGGACGGAATGCAACGAAATTTTGTATATGGGCTATACACGAGATGCGCTCAGGGAATTTCGAAAAAAAAAAACAGTTCCAAAATGTCCACCAGAGGGCGCCTTTTCGTGAAAAACATGAAATTTAACACAATAAACGACCAAAACGGAACACAGAAACAATATTAACATTTATTGACTAGTTTCTGATCACCTTGTCATCGAAATACATTAAGTAAAGGTAAGGGAGAAACAAAAACAGTTCAGTTTTCAGAAACAAGAACAGATTAGGGCGAAATTGCACAAGAGCAGGAGTTGTTAATCGTGTCCAGGACGATGTAGGGAAAGCTGCACCACGTGACCACCTTCATTCACCTGCAAAATTTCAAGTCGATGGACAGTGTGTTCAACAGCAGATCGTAACTGATCAGGTGTGAGGCTTCGCACATGAAGCGTTATGGAGTTCTTTAAGGTGACCGACTACGTTGAAAACACTGATTTTCGACCTCTAGGTCGATTTGTTTTATTTGTGTTTCTTATAGTTTGGACTTTTCTCTTTCCAAAACTGTTTTTCTTTTCTCTTTACGTGATTTAGAAGAAAAGTTATAGCCATTATAAAACATGATATCTCCAGAAAAATGAAACCGGAAGTAGTAGCTCCAAACCGGAAGTTGTTTTAAAATCGCAGTATTTTGCTCATTTTCAGCCCTAAATTTAATTTTTTTTGTAATTTTAAATTATTCTAATGTTTTTACATTATTCTTAAATGTTTTTACCAATTATATTATTTGTTTATTAATGGGAAAGTGGCAACAAATTAGTTCATGTGTCCGTTTGTTTACATCGTCACGCGGATATTTCTCTCTCTTTGCTTTCGCTATTTTCTAATAGAAAATACTGTTTTTTGTTTAAAAATAATTTTTAATTTTACGGAAAACATCATAAGAAATGGGTCAACGCAAAAATTTTCGCTTTAAAAAGAGAAAATTTAATGGAAATCAGTACACCATTTCGAAGAGAAATGAAACTGTTGCAATTGATTGTAGTGATGTAAATACTGCAAGTTCATCGAAACTTGAGAGCAAGAAAGGTGTTTCTTTGGACGAAAGTTCAAAGATCATTGAACTTTGCGGAAGCAGAATAATGGATATTGACATTTTAGTTTCTGTATTTGCAATATTATGTTGTCCAGTCTGTTTCAATAATAAACTCTCACTGACTGAAGATTCACGGTTTGGTATGTGTTCCAATTTTTTACTAAAATGCAACAACTGTTCTTTCTCAAAAGAGTTTGCATCTTCAAAAAAGTTGGATAAGTCTAATAGTATAAATACTCTTGTTGTTTTTGCTTTAAGACTGATAGGAAAAGGCTATACAGCAGGGAAAATTTTTTTTTCTGTACTGGATATGCCTTTCCTTTCTAAAGGAACTTTTAGACAACAAGAACTGAAAATTCATCAGGCTGCATATAAAGCTATTGAAGAAAGTATGTGTAATGCTGCAAAAGAAATTAAAGATTTGAAATGCACGAAAAAAGCAGTAGTGAAGTGTGTTGTCTCTGTTGATGGTACGTGGCAGAAGAGGGGTTATTCATCATTGAATTGTTGCGTCAGCTGTATCTCAATTGACACTGGCAAAATATTAGATCTAGAAACAATGACACAATTTTGCAGAATATGCAGTACCACGTCTGAAACACTAGATACTGTTTCTAAACCACATATCTGTCGAAATCATACCGGTTCAGCTTCAAATATGGAGACTGTGGGTGTTTAGTGTATTTTTGAGAGATCAAAACATTTGAGGAATTTATGCTATACTGAGTACTATGGTGATGGTGACTCTAAAGCATTTAATGCTGTGAAAAACATATATGGTGAGAACTCAGTAAATAAACTGGAATGCATTGGTCATATGCAGAAGATAGTTGGCACTCACCTTCGAAAATTAAAAAAGTGCACTAAAGGACTCGGAGGTAAAGGGAAACTGAATGATCGCTTTATTGATAAGCTTCAAAATTACTACGGAATTGCAATCCGTAGTAATGTTGGTAGTTTACATAGCATGCAACAAGCAGTTATTGCAGCTTTTTACCACTGCTGTTCTAGCAACAAGCACCCGATGCATGATCAGTGCCCAGAAGGACTTGACAGTTGGTGCAAGTTCAAACGGGCAAAATCATTAAATGCAACCTATAACGATAAATCCGCTGGACTTTCAGAAGGTGCTATAAACATTGTGAAACCCATCTACGCGAAGCTGTGGGATCAGAAGTTGTTAGAGAAGTGTTTGCATGGGAAAACACAGAATGCAAATGAAAGTTTCAATGGTGTTCTGTGGAATTTCATACCAAAACTTCATTTTTTTGAATTAAAAACTTTGCAACTGGGGTCATATATAGCTGCCCTTCAATTTAATGATGGTGCTAAAGGTATTATTTCAGTTTTAAACAATTTACATTTACAGACAGGCTCTTATGTGTTAAGCGGATTGGAATCCAGTGATTTCGACGGAGTTTACGACTCAAAAAGAAAATCTTTGCCTCAAGCAAAAATTCAAAGAAAAAGACTGTGTGCACGCCGAAAGAAAAAAATTGCATACTGAATGAAGAAACAGAAGGCCTATCTTACTATCCTGGGACATTTTAGACTCCTATGTCTCACAAAACTTTGTTTTTCAGATAACTGAAAACTTTAATTGCAGTTTTCTCAAAACTTTTTTTTTTTACAAAACCAATTTGCCATTTTCATGATATCTGAAAATATAATGAATGTATTGTCATGAAATTGTCAGTGTATATTTTAAATAATATGAACAATGAAATGACCCAAAATTTTTAAGGTCAGTGAAATACTTTTCATTTTCCAGGTGCTTTTAGATAGATTGAGCAACTAAAATTTCGAAAAATTGCATGTTAGCATATAGTTTCCATTGTTATTTTCTTGTACCTCAAAATTTCTCATTGATTTTGGTTCATTTTGAAGATTGTTGATATTTATAACTAATGGCCAAAAATAATTAAGATTGCGGCAATACTTTTTCTTGTAGAGTGTAAACCGTTTTGGTAAAATTTAGCTAAAATTTCCCTTAAATTACCCAATTTTTCAAAAAATGCAATACATATGGATAAAATTTTAAGTTTTTTATGCTTAAAAATTCATTGTTTAACCAAAAGTAGTATAAGATGGCAAGAAATTGAATTATTTCAAAAATTTTGTTCCGAACGTAGGCAGTCACCAGTCATTCAAGCGTCGCAACAACTCCACTGTCCATCGACTTGAAATTTTGCAGGTGAATGAAGGTGGTCACTTGGAGCAGCTTTCCCTACATCGTCCTGGACACGATTAACAACTGCTCCTCTTGTGCAATTTCGTCCTAATCTGTTCTTGTTTCTGCAAACTGAACTGTTTTTTTCTCTCCCTTACCTTTACTTAATGTGGTTCGATGACAAGGTGATAAGAAACTAGTCAATAAATGTTAATATTGTTTCTGTATTCCGTTTTGGTCGTTTATTGTGTTAAATTTCATGTTCTTCCCGAAAAAGCGCCCTCTGGTGGACATTTTGGAACTAAATTTTTTTTTTCGAAATTCCGTGAGCGCATCTCGTGTATAGCCCATATACAAAATTTCGTTGCATTCCGTTCACCCGTTTGCGCTGTAGGATGCCGTTTATAGGGGAAGTTTAATTCAAACCACCCGGTATATATATATATATATATATATATATATATATATATATATATATATATATATATATATATGTGTGTGTGTGTGTGTGTGTGTGTGTGTGAATCATTAATGCAAAATTAACTTGCCATCCCCATGGTTAACTGACAACAAAACTCTTACAAAATTTTCTCATAGCGTTTTAGATCTATTTTTCGTAGATCTAGTTTGTATCCCTTAAAATTAAGTGCAAGCCCACACATAATCATACAATTGCTTAAATCCAATGAACATCCTTATCTCAGTAAGTAAAGATGGCTTAATTTACTATGTTTTGCAATATTTATCTCTCGCTATTTTGATTATATGATGTACGACTTCAGATATTATAATTCGTGGTTTTTCTTATTCACAGAGCATCATATTCTTTTTTATATTTGTGGCAAAGGAAAGAGGAAAAATGCAACTTCAAAAATAACACAATTTATTATGGGAGCCCAGAATGACGGCTTTATAGCTCTAATGTCATACCACGTATGCTAAAGCTAATTCATATGCAAATCATGCGGGAAAAATAGAGTTTCTTCGCGGGTGGTCTCATAATAACAGAAAATCGTCTAAAATCATTATAATTCAATATCTTTTTAAAGGAGAGAAAGATATAAAAAATGCATTATTATTTCTCGCTTGAAACAGATTTTTCCAAAACATATATTTCTTATGCACAAACATTGAATTTATAAAAATGAGAAAGGATAATATTGATGGAAAGCTTTATAAATTCCTTTTGTGAAATAAATTCAGTCACCTTAACTATTCCCAGTGGTCAGATAGTGTTTAATGTGGCGTGAAGCTGAAAGTTGATTTTTAATAGAGTATTTTGTTATATTTTTAAGGTGAAATAATATATGTATATATATATATATATATATATATATATATATATATATATATATATATATATATATATATATATATATATATATATATATATATATATATATATATATATATATATATATATATATATATATATATATGTGTGTGTGTGATGTTTTTTCTGCATAAGGTGAAACAAATCAGCTGCAAATTTTAAGTCAATAAGATAAAAGAAATACTCCATCAGTTTTACGAATGCAAAAACTGATACATCTGATGGAAAAGTCAGAAGATATTTTATATCATATATTTCTGTTTTTTGAAGATTTAGAAAATAAGATTGATATATGGGATCTTTTAACATGAAGAAACTTTTAAAACGAAGATTCCTGTCAGACGATCTTCTGTTAGAAAGACAGCTTTTTTTTAGTCTCAAAAGAAAGAAAGTATTTCTCCTCGAAAGTCGTTTTAACGGTTTTTTTGTAACTATGCTCAAATATTGCCTTTATAAAAACTCACACACACAAAATTGTATATATATATATATATATATATATATATATATATATATATATATATATATATATATATATATATATATATATATATATATATATATATATATATATATATATATATATATATATATATATATATATATATATATAACGTATAAAAACCCTATACCCAATTTAAATTCTAAATTGCCTTGGGCGTTTGAGCTATTTTCGCTTCTAATTTCAAGAACAAAGCAGATGAGTAGCGTCCCTTCAAAAAAATACAATTTTTTGCGCATATAATACGCCACCTCTGACACCAGAGTCAGAGGCTAACCAATTAGTATTCCTTTTCTTGACGAGCCACCTCAAAAGTTTATGAAAGAAACTGCGGTCAGATTTTGTAGAGCTTTCGTCATTTGCCACTGCCCCGAGAAGTTATGTCAGTGTTCGCCTAAATAAATAATTGTGTTAACGTGATGATCATTTTCTGGCTCCTGATCATTTGAATGCTGTAATTCTTCTAAATCTTCGTTGTGACATGGTGGGTCCATGTTTTCATCGGCCTTCTTGAGTTTGGGGCCCATCATGTTACATATATATATATATATATATATATATATATATATATATATATATATATATATATATATATATATATACGAGGGTTGGGGCATAAGTCATGGCAACTATTTTTTTTTCTTGTAGATATGTGAACGGATCACAAACGTATATGTGTGGTGTGGAAGATCTGCAGGCATAGTGTGTATGCAGAACAACAGATGGCTCTGTGATAGCTGGTAGTAGCGCAGCGATTGCTCTGAAATCAGTCAGTTGGTGAGTGTCGTTCGAGATGGAAGTAACCCGTGTTGAGCAGCGCGCTTACATCAAAATAGCCGTTCTCCGAGGGAGAAATGCGATGGAATGTCACAGTGAAATAGTAGAAGCCCTTGGGTATAATGCCCTACCATATCGTACAGTAGCACGGTGGGTAGGAAAGTTTCAGCAAGGACGTGTGTCAACCAGTGATGAGCAACGTTCGGGACGACCGGTGAGTGTGCGGACCGACTTGGCACGTGCCGTCATCGAGCAGCTCATGTATGAAGACAGACGATGGACGTTACCGGAGTTAGAGAGGGCAAGTGGCATCGAGAAACGTACCGTCCACAGGATATTGCGTAATGAGCTACAGCTACTCAAAATCGCTTCGCGGTGGGTACCGCATGCACTGACGGAAGTTCAAAGGTGGGTGCACTATGCAATATGCTCCGACCACTTTGTACGCTGGCAACAGGACGGCGATCAATTCTTGTCACGAATAATCGCCATCGATGAATTTTGGGCCAAGGCATACGAACCAGAACTGAAACGTCAGTCCGCGGGGTGGCGACATCCTGGATCACCAAGGCAGCAGAAGTTCCATCAGAATCCTTCCCCGGTCAAATTGATGGTGATCGTCGCGTATGACGTTAGGGGTGTCATTGTTTGCCACTTTGTTCCTCATGGCAGAACAGTGACCGCACAGTACTACAGGGACTTCCTGGTGCGACAGGTACGACGTGGCGTTCGGGATAAACGTCCGGATCTTGTGGACAGTGCAATAATCCTGCACGACAATGCAAGACCACATAAAGCAGCGTGTGTACGGCAGCTACTCCGACGTTGGGGATGGGAAGAATTGGAACAGCCACCGTACTCTCCTGACCTTTCGCCCTGTGACTTTGATCTCATTCCCAAGATTTAGGAACCAATACGTGGTAGGCGGTTTGCAACACGAGAGGACATTGCTAATCCTCTGCGCCAACAGATGACCCGATTCACACATGGTGCGGCAAATGCTGAGGCGGATGGTATTCAGCGCCTCCCACATCGTTGGCAGCGTGTGGTGACACTAGAAGGGGACCACATTGAGGGTCTTTAGGCCCAGGTTTGTCATGTCAACTTTACGTGTACTGTGTTATCATTCTTTTGCACGGTGAAGGTCATATTGCCCTGTATACTACCGTAATAAATTAGTGTGTTACGATATTTTAGTGCTATTCATTGTCCACACATGTAGTTAAGACTTTGTCCTTTCGTCTGTATATGTCACATTTTCCAACCGGACTGATATCTTCAAGAAAAAAAATAGTTGCCATGACTTTTACCCCAACCCTCGTATATATATATATATATATGAAATGACCCGAATTGGAACATCTCCTGAAGAAACACAATTGAGGCCGAGATTTAATGCAGTTCCAAGTCCAAAAGAACAATTGAACTTTATTCCATGAAAACAGCGACATTTTACTCGAATCTAAGCCAACCAGCATCTCTCGTGTCACGCGGTTATAGATTTAGGTTAATGAGGGGGGTTGCCAGGAATTGGAGGAGAGAGTTAGCATATGGAAATGTGGAGCATCTCGCCAAGGGGTCAGATGGTTACCACATTTAGAAAGAAAGTTCAGAAAAGGGCGCTTAAATTATCACACACTTTAAATAATATTAAATTATATTATAGGGCGATATAATAATATTATCACACACACACGCACACACACACACACACACACACACACATAGTTAGTGTGTGTGTGTGTGTGTGTGTGTGTGCGTGCGGGGGGGAGGGGGTGTATATTTATATAATTGTACAGTGATTGCTGTCGAGTTCTCTACATGGTAAGATTTTTTTCAATCTCTTTATAAATAAACTATAATGTCAAAGGAACATTGGAGAAGCCATTTTACAATAGAATGCGATTTGCATATCATTGTTTAACAACTCAAAAACAATTACATAGTAAAATGTTTTTTAAATTGTTTTTTCTATTTTGATGTATTTTGTCAGATTTGCATAATAGTTAGGAACAAATATAAATTCTATGATAAATTTATTGCATTTTTAGTGCTTGTCTTCCTCTAACTCCACATCTTTGCTTTTATAACACTTCAAAATAACAATTTAGGCTGAGACTTAAATATTTAGTGTCATGAAAATTATAGCTATGTTAAGATATAAAGAAAGTCATGTAAGACATCTTCACCTTTCATCTTTAAATTTCTTATTAAAAAAAGCAGCTAAATGAATGAAAAATGAAAAAAATTTTATAAGAACTAAACTTTTGAACAATGAATTTTAGTAGTTTCTTATTAATCCACAATAGAGCTGTGAAAAATAGTTTAAGTCATGGAACTGATAATTGTAGATATTTATTCGTATTTATTATTTTAAAAAAATATTCATTACTGAAATCATCATGCCTTAAAATAAGATGGCAATCAAACAAAAGTTTTACATGCTATGGAAGATATGGAGGTTTATAAAATAAAGTTTTTTTAATGATCATAGATATTAAGCAGTTTTAGCTTTATTATTTTTTGTTTAAATAAATATTCATAAGCATATTATTATCTATAAATGTATGTGTCACTCTGGAACGTACATTTTTAAATAATACACAAACCTAGAATTAAAATCCTAATATACAATTCCCTTTAAATGTCTTTAATTATTCTCCCCGTAAAGTCACAAGTAACTATAACAAGATATTTTACTGTGACTATCATGGAAATTTTAATAAGAAAACATTTACAAGTTTTAACAGTAAGACTCCCATTTAATGGAGATAAAATGTAAGTTAATTAGTGCATTTAACTTAAGACTCAGTTTATAGTTTGCTAACTTAGAGGTTGTATGCTTCAGTTGTTTGATTTCTTGGTAACGGGATTTTAACAATCGTAGATATGCATAAGTTTTAATGCTGTTATTTTTTTTTAATAAATATTTATAACCATAATTTTACTATCTTAAATTGCAAATCCTGCTCTGTATAAATTCATGAGATACAACTCATTTTAAATGCTTCTAATTATACTCCACTAAAAGATCCAAGTAACTATAATAAGATGCTTTTTATATCTCTATCATGGGAATTTTAATAAGAGAATATTTACAAGTTTCAACAAATAAGACTTTCATTTAATGGAGATGGAATGTAAGTCATTTAGTGCATTTAACTTAAGACTCAGTTTCAAGTTTGTTAACTCAGAAGTTGTATGCTTTAGTTGTTTGGTTTCTTGGTAACTTGATAGTAAAAAAAAAAGAAATAGAGGACTGCATTAAAGAACTTATCTCAACGACTCTGACTTAAACCGACACTTAAAGTACTCTCGGTTCCAAACATTCTTATTCCGAAAAAAAATGCGAAAACAAACAACAACAACATACAAAAAAAGAATAAATAAATAATAAATGGAAACGAAAATAAAATCTCGTATGTTGCGTAAAAATGCAAATTTCCTTCCGCGAGAGTAATAAAGTGAGACTCGGTCTTGCTTAACTGTTTTTCATAACGGTTGTTTAAAATCGCGAGGAAGGTTATAATGAACCTTAGATGTAACGAGGAAAACGTTTTTTTATAGAACCGCCGCTTGCATGGAAAATATCTTTAAACCAGCGTCGGAAAAACTCACCCAGACCTGCACTGGTAAGACAAAAAAAAATGTTTAGTACACGGGGCTTATCTTAGTAACCAGTTATACATAAGCGAGGCGTAAGCGAGACTATATTTAATAGTCGAGTAGAGAGAACTAGGTTCAGTGCACTTGACACCAACACTGTACATATGAGATAAGGAAGGCTTGCCTTATAAGTGCTGCAACATTAGTCACATGCCTCCATTAATATCTGTCAAAAGGAATGTTTTACTGTACGCTTTTCCGATACAGTTTTTCCAAGGTCATGACCCCTTTTTGTGGTCATATTAATCTGTAATGAGAACAGAAACACATATTTCACTCTAGAAATCGCTTAATACTTCTAAGGGGGAATTTAAATATGTTTAAGTACTCTTGCGGAATGATCATACTTGTGAAAAGGGAATTGTCTCAGGAAATATTATAAAGTTTCTTCTAATAAAGATGTAGAAGTTTATTCAATCCCTTAGTTAGTAGTAATTAAATTTTCAAAATAAGAAATGGTGGTGAATTTCAGTAATATTAAATTTAAAACGTAAACAGCGAAGAGTGATGGTTAGCATTTTAATTTATACTTAATCATTCTTGGTAAGGTCTATTTTAATCTGTCTTTTAGAATAAATTCATATTAAATTACTCCTGATTTTCAAGTTCAGTAAAGAAGTTTGGAAAAATTCGGAAAGATATGATTACCCGGTTATTGAATTTTTCGCATATATTTTTATTACGATCAACAAAAGAAGATTTTATTTATTTTTGTATAATTTATCCATAGAGGGGTGAAATATGCTGTCTGTAAGTCATATGTTTATATTTAAATACCAAAAATAATTACTTAACGTTTTACTAAAGGGGATGTCGTGATTCAAACAATTTATACAATTAATTTATTACAAGTTTATTCCTCCTTTGTAAACATTTATAAACTTACTGATAACTTTATTTTTCTAATTGTGCACAAGGTCAATTTAATAGAACAATAACATAACTTTATTCTTATTACTACAAGTATTTCAATCGTTGACTTTGTCGCAATTTTGCGATTATGAAAATTGTAATTTGGTATTTTCTTATCATGTTATAGAGAAAATATAGACAGAATTGATTTCAACAATACGATTACAAGAAATTCAACCAAAAACACATTCAGTAAGGATATTCTTAGCAAGTTCAGAAGATGAGATGAGCATACTTGCGTCTAGTTGTGAAAAAAGTTATTCAAATGTTAATTATTGTCGTTAAACACTAAATCTGCTTTTGTTTATTAGATGAGGAATGTCTGCGAAACATGGCACATTACATGAAGGCCTTATTTGAATAGTGGTCCAA